>JANAVB010003400.1:77302882-77437882 GCA_029216955.1 Iris pallida
TTTTAACCACACCTTATGACCGCTCTTTGTCCCGCAGGCTGATCTGGCAGATGGTCATACTAAAATTGTCAAGGTTGACTGAGTCTTTAGAAGATGTGAAGTGGAAGTGTTTGAAAAAAATTAAATTACTTGCAGTTCTAGATTGTTCTCGAGTAGAACGAAGGGGAGAGAGAAGGTCAAGCTGCTCCATCAGTTTACTTTCTCTCCTCCTACTCCGAAGAATTTTCTCCCTCTTCTCTAAAAAATCTAGTCTGGAAGAAGAAGAAGAAGACTTACAGGAAGGAGATGCAAGATTTGGCCGGGGAGACCATTGTGTTGGCCCATTGGTCATAGTCATACTTGATTTTGATAATCAACATAAACTTTGGTCGATACATAAATAATACACTACATGTACAAAAATAGAACGTTTACTTCCAACGTACTACTACTCGTCATCTTCATCATACAAAAACTTAAGATACTGATGAAGACATATTTTTACATTTTATTATGTATTTTTTACTTTATTGAGTATAGAAAAATGTGAGGTTGATCGAATTGGCAACTGGCTTTCTACTGAACTCCGTTGCCCAAATAAGCCTACCTATCTACTCCACATTCTATACTAAGCCTATACCTAATACCCAATATAGAAAAAGCCCAATAGAAATGAGCAGATCTTCATGAAAGAACTCTAGCCGAGTTCAGCCCGAACTCTGTTGGAGTTCGGCAATATCAGTTCTTGATCGTTTTGATCTTCCTGAATATTTGCAACCACTTTTAAAATTACAAAAATTATGGACCCGAGCTCATGTCGAGTTCTGCCCCAAAAAATGTTATATATAAAGAAGAACTTCCTATTCCAAATCACTCAATCATTTTTCTCTTCTCTCTCAATTCAAAAAACATTCCAGAGCTATATATTTTCATATTTAGCCTTTAACAACTCCTAGCCAAGCCAAATGTCTTTTCGATTCAATTTAGAGTTTTGTTCGAGTTGTAAAGAAGGCTTTCCGAAAATGTTCCAATTTTCAAAGTGCCTCATTTGAAGTTATGAGTCCTTTGAATGAAATCTCGTTGTAGAAGCATGGAAAATATTGCTTTTAGTCCTACATCGGAAAGGAGAAGAAGAAAGGGCTCACTCCATTCTATAAATAGAGCCCCCTTACCTCCTTTGAAAAGGGCACCAACTTCTCTTCCCTCCTTCCAAACTTGGACTCTTCCTATTACGCACCTTCGGGTGCTAAGTAGAAGAAGTCTAGGACAGCGCGGGCTCATCGGGCTCAGTCAGCTGTCCCAACCTCTGACCATCAAGAGCGTCCCGCTAAGCGGGCCTCTGATGGAAAGTTGTACAGAGCCGCCTGTGTCCAGCCCCCGGCGGCAAACGGACAGAGTGGTTCTCAAGTGTCTCCCAACAAAAGATCGAGGGCAAGTGTTTCTATTAGCCCCCACATCAGGGAGCAAACATGATACCTACGCACTCGTGTGTTCGGGATACCCGGGCCCACAAAGCGAGTGCACGGGCAGATCGAGACATTCCTCATGCGAGTCATGAGACATTCCTCATGCGGCTCGATCATGAGACATTCTTCATGCGGCTCGGTCATGAGACGTCCTTCATGCGGCTCGGTCATGAGACATTCTTCATGCGGCACAGAACCCAGGAAGCTTCATGCGGCTCAAAATCAGACGAGCTTCATGCGGCTCAAGAGTATCATATGGCTCAAAAGTCACCAACATGGACATGCGGCTCAACGCACATAGGCAGCTCGAGTAAACTCCATGCGGCCCAGAGAGAGAGGCCACGTGGTCTTCAAAAACAGCTATGCCCAACGTGTGGACGCATTTAATGCTCTGACGGCCGACAGACCTGACAAGTGACAGACCTGACATAAAGTTGTCATAATGACTGACACGAAAAGCAGTACTTTGGGAATAAGGAAAATCTTCAAAGTGGCGCTATCTACCAAAGTTTTGAGGCGAGCTTATGCGGCCAAGAATAAACGAGTTCATGCGGCCAATGCAGAGAAACCTATGCGGTTCAACCATGAAGGTCCCCAATGCGGCTCGGCCATGAAGACTCTCATGCGGCTCGGTCATGAAGACTTCCATGCGGCTCAGTCATGAACATATCCATGCGGCTCGGTCATGACAACCTTCATGCGGTTCGAGTATAGAGACTATTCATGCGGCTCGCTCATGAAATCTTTCATGCGGCTCGGTCATGACGACCTTCATGCGGCCCAAACATCGACACTCCTCATGCGGCTCAACGTTGACGACTGGATACGTGTCCTAAAGTCAATCAAATCTTGGGCCAAATCCCAATAATCTGGGACACGTGGCAGAAGAATGAATTAAATTTATTCATTAAGATTCGCAGATGTCAGTAAATCATCATGACGAAGATTTATTGCAATCAGCATTAATTGTTGATGGGATTTGGCATAATCCATATTAACGGCCCAGATCTTTCATGTTCAAGACTAATGGTCCAGATTGGTTAATCATTAGGCCGCCGCCACTTTGAGAATGGGTAATCATCCAAACCCTAATGATGCCCCCACTATTATAAATAGCAAGGTGCCATTCTCTTGTAAAAAAAAAGGGAGAGGAAGAAGAGAGAAAAAGGTCGGCAACAAAAGAATAAAAAAATAAGAAGAGAGAGATCTACACAGAGAGAGCTCCCCCTTTTCTTGATAATCACAGAGAGAGAGAAGTCAGGAGAGCAACCCGAGGAGAGTAAGGAGAGCCTTTCTTCGTCAACGCCGAGCAGATCTTCCCCGAGCCAAGGCTGCATACCGATCGTCCAAGGAGTAAGGCAGAGCGGCCGTCGCTCTCCCGAGCCTCTATCGTCACCCCCCAGAATCAAAAATAAACAATCGTACTTAGTCTGCTGTACCTAGGTTTTCGTCCCTAGGCTTTCTTTGTACGAGCGAGTTTGTATTGTGAGTCTAAGTTCAGTCCTCCAATAATTGTTCTGTTCTTTTACAATCAATGGCAAACACGATGGCGACTCTGCTGGGGACTAACTTCTCCACGGCTGAGGAGTTGGTGACGCAATCGGATGCAGCCAAACTTGGCTCCACACAACAGAAGATGGTCGTCCGCTTCGACCAACAGGCGTTCGAAGAGATGCTCTCTGAAGGCAGCGCTGGCCCGGTCCAGAAACGCACCCGCTCCACGAAGGCTCGCAAAGAGTGGAGGCCAAAGTCATTTGCTCCTCCCCAAGCCCTCGATGGGATACCCTCGGTCGCTCAAGACGGCGAGAAAGACTCTCCTGCGGCCCCACTTCAGATCGCAGACACCTCTGCTGTCCCCAAGTCCGGCAGAAGAAAACACTATGATGCTGGACTTGCAGGGGCAAAGAGGGTCTCTGCTCAACCTGAACCGCAGAGGGGTATTAGCCGCAGAAAGAAAATCCATGCGGCCACAACCGTCAACCACATGAAGAAAACTCATGCGGCCACTTCTGTCAGCCGCATAACTTATGCAGTTACAGTTCCCAACCGCATGGATGAGATTCATGCGGCTAGTAAAGTCAACCGCTTGCAGAAAACCCATGCGGCCACAGATGCCAACCGCATACGGACAGCCTGCACGGCCGTGACTCTTAACCGCATAAGAACTCGTCCCACAACAGAAGACAGTCGCATGCAGATAGCCTGCACGGCACCCAACGCTAGCCGCATAGCGTCTCTACCACACTTCTCTCGATCAGTTTTCGACCGACTCTCATGCGGTCCTAACTCTGATCACTCTCTGGATGAAAATCCAGACTCTGTGATACCTAATGTGGACTCTTCCTATTACGCACCCACAAGTGCTAAAAAGAAAAAGTCTAGGGCAGCACGGGCTCATCAAGTCCAGACAGCTGCCCCAACCTCTGACTATCGGGGCATCCCGCTGAGTATCACGCGGGCCTCTGACGAAAAGTTGTATAAAATCACTCGAGTCCAGCCCCCGACGGCAAACGGATAAAGTGGTTCCTCTGACCTGCGTGAAGCTATCCTCCACAAACGCAAGGAAAGAGAAGGAGCCTCAGCGTGCAGAGAGTCCTCACAGGGACGTCACTGCACCCAGATTATCGTCAACTGCTGTTGCAACAACACGGCAGTAACGGAAGACGAGCTCGGAAGACGAGACACCTCCCGTTGCCTCCTGCAATTCCGCGCGAAAAGTCCCCGTTGAGGGGAGAGGGAAGAAGACAAGCATCTCCAGCCCAAAGGTGTCAACTATTACAGCTAAGAAGCCGTCGTCTAAAGGATTATCCTCTACTGGAGTATTCCAACACACCCGTTCAAAGACGAAAACTGCTGCAGTAGGAAGTTCGCCGTCTACGTCATTGGGGGTCGTCGGAACTGGGGGTAGCACTCCTCCAAACCTCCATGACAACCCGACATTCCAAGAAGACGGACTGGAGGAAGCAAATCCTCCGACGGATACAACAGATACCGACGTCCCCGAGGACGTCCTAAACAAAGCAAGCTCTGAAGCTGGGGGTACTGTTCCTTCCGAGTCCGAACCTGAAGAGAACATCCCCACATATCCTGACGATTTCTCGATGCATGAGTATGACTCGGAGGGCATGTCCGCCACCTCTCCTTCTGTCACTCCTCACGTGAGGACGGTATTCATGACGGACAACAGCCAAGGTGGTTTCGGCGTTCGCCAACGTATCGACACTTTGGAGGCCATACTATACGCCTTGGTCAAGTCTGTAGACGAGATCAAAGCAGCGCTTCCTACTCTGCAGGGAGTGACACCTGGTCAGACAAGCACGGGTCCCGCGAACAACATAGATTCAAATTCAGCGGCACCAAACCCGGGCAATAATGCTCCCGAGATAACGGCCCCTACCGCAACAGATGAGGCCCGAGAAGTAAGGAGAGAGGTTCAGGAGCTTCGAGCGATGTTCCACGCCCGAGAAAATTCTCAAGATCTCAGAATACGGCAACCATACCCTGCTGAATGGAGGGATGTGCCCTTTCCCCCAAGATATAAGCCGTTCAATATCAACCCATATGATGGTAAGACTTCAGCAAGCCGGTACATCACTTACTTTGAGGTCACTACCGACCATCTGCCCTATGATGACGCCATCCTCACACGGTTATTCATTGGGGCACTGGAAGGAGTCGCCTTCGATTGGTACCGCAACCTGCCAGATAATTGCATCCACTCCTTCGCTGGCTTCAAGCGCTTGTTCTTGGAGAGGTTCTATGAGGTAGGGCAGGACGTCACGATGTCTACCCTCATGGACGTCGTTCAAGGAGAGAAAGAACTGACGAGAAATTACATTGAGCGGTTTCGTCAAACTGCAATGAAGTTACCATCTGGCAACCCGGACTCTTCTTTGATTAAAATTTGCCAAAAGAGACTACTTCCAACAATTAGTCTCTGGATGGGCGAAAGTCAGTTCAAGGATTGGAAGGCTTTTATCATCAGTGCTACAAGTGCTGAAGAACGATTGAAGAAGGCTCGCCAACTAGGGTTGCATATCTCGGAGAGAGAGAACAAGAGCAAGCATCCCAACACCAGCAACGACAATGGGGGTAGCCCCTCCAACAACCGGGAAAACAAAGGCAAGCAGGCTATGGTGACCGATACAGCCCAGAAGCCCGAGCCACAGCCGGCAGACAAACAATGGCCTCAAATCACTTATTCCTTTGAAGACGGTCACGTCAAGCCTATCCTGGACATGCTTGTACAAGGAGATAGGATTCAGCTTCCTCCACCAAGACGGGAGCCTCGGGCGGCTGATCTGGAGAACCCAAAGTTCTGCCATTACCATCGCTACGTCCACCATGCTACACACGACTGCTACCAACTGAAACGGTATATCCAAAACCTCATCGATTTGAACGCCCTGGCTATCGATTTCGAAGAGGTAACCGTGGCAGCCAACATGGTGTCCGTACAATTCGACAGCTTCCCCCCAACAGAGACTCAGGACGGGGTTATACCCATCCCTCTGGCAACAATGGAGATTGCTAATCTGCCGCCTGCTCGCGATCAAGCCGCTGGTCTAGTACCCCTCACCACATCACGAGGGGAAATCATGTGGGTCCATCCGGACCTAGTCCACGAGGTAACTCAGCCCTCTCCACCTTCTAAAAGGAAAAGTAAAAAAGTCAGATCCTGCCGCACTGCCTCGGCGAAAGAAGAGGAAGTCTCGGCCGTTACTACTCGATCTGGAACACAAGCCCAACCGGCGACCGAAAACGCGACTGATGATCATCCGCCCACTACCAATGATGCTCCGGGACCGGCTCAGCCTTCGACGACCGACAAGCCTAGGCCGAAGGAGACTCGCTTCGACAAGTCCCTCCGGAAGAAGACACTTCAGGGGCTGGAGAGGCCCTACAACTTTGACATCTTAGCGCAATTAGCTAACATCCCGGCCAAATTGTCTTTATATGAACTCCTCAGGCTCTCAAAGGATGTCCGTACGGCTTTAAGTGAGGCACTCCAAAATGCCGACGCATACTTGGCTCAGGTCAACCTCACGGGAGATAACCAACCTGCAGAGCTCCAAGATAGTGCGTGTACGGGAGCAATGCCCAATATCGTCTTCTCTCCGCAAGATATGCTCATCAAAACTAACCTACATGATCGCCCGCTATACTACACTGGATACATCGGAGACGTAAAGGTGGACCGAATGCACATTGATCCTGGGTCCTCTATATGCATCATTCCGAAGGGTCTGCTACATCATCTTCGCATTCCGATGCATCGCCTGACACCTACAAGCACCGCCATTAGCGGTTTCAATTCGGGCAGGAGCTACCCAATAGGGAAGATCCGTTTGAAGTGTCAGATCGGCGATCTCCAATCAGGAGTCACCTGTTATGTCATAGATGCCGACACTTCTTACAATATCCTTCTGGGATGGCCTTGGATACACGATTACATGATCGTGTCTTCCACACTACACCAGTGCTTCAAATATGTCGATAAGCATGGCTTCGTGAGGACAGAGTTTGCCGATATAGATCCCTTCAAGGGGTCGAATCTTATTACTCAGACTCCTGTCTATACGAAAAATCAAAGAAGTATCTGGTCGAAGAAGATGTGCAAACTCACAACAAGACGGCTACAGGATCAGAAGAACCTCTAACGATCCACCTCCAGGCTCGCAAACCGGGCAATTCCGCACCCCTTACGGCCACTCTGCGTAAGGACGCAATCAGTCTCTCCGCACAAGAAGAACAGATGAGAATCCGGCTGCCAAAGTCCGGCCAAGTGCCGAGACCCGTAACAGGGCCACTTACTATCAGACTACCGAGAGTCGGTCAGCTCCAAACGGAGAAGCCCAATCCCTCCGACAGACCGCTCACAATACGCCTTCCCAAGAAGGTTCTTCACCCCGATGCGAGGTCTGACACTTCTAGTGAACCAGCCACTCCTCGCTCCACGTCAAGTGCCAAACTGGGGGTCGCTAGTCCGCCAACAACTCCATGATCTACTCCATCAACTGAACCCCTAATGATCAAGTTGCCCAAATCATCCTCTCAGTCTGCATTTACACAGGGGTGGCTGAAGAAAAGTTGGAGCTGGCCAAGTATGTGGCTGCTCACACTGAGACTTGCTCATGTTGCCCATCAACGGCAACTTCCTGAAGAAGTATTACGTCCGAAACGACATAAAAAAAAAACCCTGATGATTGAGTTATGTACCCCCCGGTCCCGCTGAACTCACATTCCGCCTCCAAATTTCCTAGATTGGTGAGTTATGTACCCCCCCGGTACCGCTGAACTCACATCCACTCCAGATTATCTAGTCATGTACCCGCTGGTGCCGCTGAACTCACATCCACCACATTTCAGATTATCGAGTCACGTACCCGCTGGTACCGCTGAACTCACACTCACCATTCTCCAGATTCCCGAGTTATGTACCCTCTTGTGCCGCTGAACTCACATCCACAACATCCCAGATTATCGAGTCATGTGCCCGCTGGTGCCACTGAACTCACACTTTCACAATATTGAGTCATGTGCCCATTGGTGCCTCTGAACTCACATCCCGGTCACTTTTTCAGATAGTAAGTCATGTATGATCGTACCTCTGAACTTTTTTCCTGGAAGAGATCCTCCCTCATGATCTGATATCCGCACTTCCAGTGCACAAAAAAGGGTAAGCGATCCACAAATTTCCAAAACGGCCATGTCCTTATTACCTCTGAGTCGTTTCACTTCCGCCAAAAACAAATCACCCCCTACATAGAACTTCCATGTCCTCATTACCTCTGAGTCATTCTATGTACCCCTCTTCATTGAGCCCACTCCTGCCATGTCCTTATTACCTCTGAGTGGGAAGGCTCCGTAGAAGAAACCTTCATACTTGCCATGTCCTCATTACCTCTGAGTAAGTATGTCGATTCTCTTTCAACCTATTATCTGTACCCACGACCGGAGTACGACAAGGATAATAGGTCCACAAATGTCCTCTGTTGACCACAAATGTCCTCTGTTGACCATAAATATCCCCCATGGAGTCCTCTCCTGCCATGTCCTCTTTACCTCTGAGTAGGAAGACTCCACGGTAAAACCTTCGTACTTGCCATGTCCTCATTACCTCTGAGTAAGTATGTTGGTTTCCCTTTCATCCTATTATCCGTATCCTGAACCAGGTTACGCCAAGGATAATAGGCCCACAAATATCCTCCGCTGAGTCCACTCCTGCCATGTCCTCATTACCTCTGAGCAGGAAGATTCTACGGTAAAACCCTCATACTTGCCATATCCTCATTACCTCTGAGTAAGTATGTTGGTTCCCTTTCATCCTATTATCCGTATCCTAAGACAGGGTATACCAAGGATAATAGGCCCACAAATGTCCTCTGTTGACCACAAATGTCCTCTGTTGACCATAAATGTCCCCTGATGACCACAAATGTCCTCAGTCGACCACAGATGCTGTACTGGGTCTCCAGTACACGCCCATCCCTTCCATATCATGCCTAGGAGCCCAGTTGCTCCCTGGCATTCTCTCGAATACCAAAAACTTCTATAGCTGTCTTATCGCGAAGTTGTTCTAGGTATTCCTCTCCGAAACTTGTTACTCGTACCTAAAACCAAGGTACGCCCAGGGTAACAGGTCCACAAATAATCCCCCAGCAGGTCCAATTCCACAAACACCACAAGTACAAGAAAGAGAAAATGAGTTGAAACATGCTCATTTATTCAAAATCAAAGTACTACATCATCTGGGATCACACCCCTTGACAAAAAGAAAAGAAAAACAGTAAAAGAAAACAGAAAACTGTTCACTGCTCCATGGCATTCTTTCGCCCGATACCAAGAACCTCCATATCCGCCTTACCGCGGAGTTGTCCTAGGTATCCCTATCAAACTTATTATCCGTACCTAAAACCAAGGTATGCCAAGGATAATAGGCCCACAAATGTCCTCTGCTGACCACAAATGCCGTACTAGGTCCCTTAGTACATCCACATCTTTCCTCATCATCACATGCATTCGGAGCCCATCTGTTCCATAGCATTCTTTCACCCAATGCATAGAACTTCCACGTTGATAGCACCTCTGAGTTGTTCTATGTATCCTCATTCGAGTTCACTCCTACCATGTCCATATCACCTCTGAGTAGGAAAGCTCTACCATCAACCTTATATTTACCACGTCCGTACCACCTCTGAGTAAATATGATGGTTCCCTCCCTCAACTTATTATCCGTACCTAAAACCAAGGTACGCCAAGGATGATAAGTCTACATAAAATCTCCAGCGGAAGTACCCAAACCTATCATGTCCATGCTACCTCTGATTGGATTGCCACAACTAAACAAATCTACTTTCCATGCTTCTTATTCAAAGTGTTCTAAATTTGCAATTTGGAAACTTTGAAGGGGGTCCTGTAGAAGCATGGAAAATATTGCTTTTAGTCCCACATCGGAAAGGAGAAGAAGAAAGGGCTCACTCCATTCTATAAATAGAGCCCCCTTACCTCCTTTGAAAAGGGCACCAACTTCTCTTCCCTCCTTCCAAACTTGGACTCTTCCTATTACGCACCTTCGGGTGCTAAGTAGAAGAAGTCTAGGGCAGCACGGGCTCATCGGGCTCAGTCAGTTGTCCCAACCTCTGACCATCAAGAGCGTCCCGCTAAGCGGGCCTCTGATGGAAAGTTGTACAGAGCCGCCTGTGTCCAGCCCCCGGCGGCAAACGGACAGAGTGGTTCTCAAGTGTCTCCCAACAAAAGATCGAGGGCAAGTGTTTCTATTAGCCCCCACATCAGGGAGCAAACATGATACCTACGCACTCGTGTGTTCGGGATACCCGGGCCCACAAAGCGAGTGCACGGGCAGATCGAGACATTCCTCATGCGAGTCATGAGACATTCCTCATGCGGCTCGATCATGAGACATTCTTCATGCGGCTCGGTCATGAGACGTCCTTCATGCGGCTCGGTCATGAGACATTCTTCATGCGGCACAGAACCCAAGAAGCTTCATGCGGCTCAAAATCAGACGAGCTTCATGCGGCTCAAGAGTATCATTGGCTCAAAAGTCACCAACATGGACATGCGGCTCAACGCACATAGGCAGCTCGAGTAAACTCCATGCGGCCCAGAGAGAGAGGCCACGTGGTCTTCAAAAACAGCTATGCCCAACGTGTGGACGCATTTAATGCTCTGACGGCCGACAGACCTGACAAGTGACAGACCTGACATAAAGTTGTCATAATGACTGACACGAAAAGCAGTACTTTGGGAATAAGGAAAATCTTCAAAGTGGCGCTGTCTACCAAAGTTTTGAGGCGAGCTTATGCGGCCAAGAATAAACGAGTTCATGCGGCCAATGCGGAGAAACCTATGCGGTTCAACCATGAAGGTCCCCAATGCGGCTCGGCCATGAAGACTCTCATGCGGCTCGGCCATGAAGACTCCCATGCGGCTCAGTCATGAACATATCCATACGGCTCGGTCATGACAACCTTCATGCGGTTCGAGTATAGAGACTATTCATGCGGCTCGGTCATAAAATCTTTCATGCGGCTCGGTCATGACGACCTTCATGCGGCCCAAACATCGACACTCCTCATGCGGCTCAACGTTGACGACTGGACACGTGTCCTAAAGTCAATCAAATCTTGGGCCAAATCCCAATAATCTGGGACACGTGGCAGAAGAATGAATTAAATTTATTCATTAAGATTCGCAGATGTCAGTAAATCATCATGACGAAGATTTATTGCAATCAGCATTAATTGTTGATGGGATTTGGCATAATCTATATTAACGGCCCAGATCTTTCATGTTCAAGACTAATGGTCCAGATTGGTTAATCATCAGGCCGCCGCCACTTTGAGAATGGGTAATCATCCAAACCCTAATGATGCCCCCACTATTATAAATAGCAAGGTGCCATTCTCTTGTAAAAAAAAAGGGGAGAGGAAGAAGAGAGAAAAAGGTCGGCAACAAAAGAATAAAAAAATAAGAAGAGAGAGATCTACACAGAGAGAGCTCCCCCTTTTCTTGATAATCACAGAGAGAGAGAAGTCAGGAGAGCAACCCGAGGAGAGTAAGGAGAGCCTTTCTTCGTCAACGCCGAGCAGATCTTTCCCGAGCCAAGGCTACATACCGATCGTCCAAGGAGTAAGGCAGAGCGGCCGTCGCTCTCCCGAGCCTCTATTGTCACCCCCCAGAATCAAAAATAAACAATCGTACTTAGTCTGCTGTACCTAGGTTTTCGTTCCTAGGCTTTCTTTGTACGAGCGAGTTTGTATTGTGAGTCTAAGTTCAGTCCTCCGATAATTGTTCTGTTCTTTTACAATCAATGGCAAACACTCGTGTTGTAAGGAGCTGCAAGCGCTCGGTTAAAGCTTGTGCCATAGTAGATTAACATCGAGCAAGAGTACTCGAGACTGGACTAGTCCTCTCTGAGGGATATCAGTATATATCGTTGTGTTATGAGTTTTCTTTTATATTGCTCTTTAATTTACGCATCTAATTTTTATAGTTTGATATCATATGCCTAGTACATCATAATTGTGATACTGCTTATAATATTTTTATTTGATGATTATCTTTCCGTTGTACACACACATTCTATTCACCTCCCTCTAGAGGTGCTCAACATTCCTACAATAGAGCAGGTTATATTCAAATATAACACTCTAGGGTGAATATATATGGCAGTCATAAAATCTATATTCCCAAGTGAAGGACAATCCACAAATAGACCCCTACTATTTGATGGAACAAACTATACCTATTGGAAAATACGAATGAGTTTCTTCCTGAAATCTTTTAACATTGATCTCTGGTCTATAGTCATAGACTGCTACAAAAAGCCACCTAGAATAATGATTGACGGTTATCTTGTGGACAAGCCACATGATAGATACATGGATTCAAAAAAGACATAATCCAGTCTTGATGCAAGGGCGATCAATGCACTATTCTGTGCTATTAAGAAGACTAAGTTCAACAGAATATCTATATGTATAACATCTCACGACGTTTGGAAACTTCTTGAGGTAACTCATGAAGGTACTTCACAAGTGAAGGAGTCTAAAATAAGCAAATTGACACAAGAGTATAAGGCTTTGAAGATGAAGCATCTAACCAATGTTATATAGTCATTTTCATTTATTAAAATTGCATTCAGTGAATTGTGCTCATTCCATTCCTGACTGGAAACCAATATTTTTTAGGTTAGCCGTAGATTCACTTAGCTTGGGAGTTCGGGTGTACTTGCAGACGAAAAGCCTAGAGACTAGCTAGATAGATGAGTTATTGTCATTCCAATATTTGTACAAGTTTATATTTTTCTGCAAATGTAAAACTTGTAAATATTGTAATTTAAATTAATATTGTGTATGAGCATTATTTGTGATTTTGATCTTCATGGCCGTGACAGCGTTCTACCGCCGACACTACGGCGTAGGCTGGCTTGGACACGTCTCGTATCCGTTTAAAAAAAAGGGTGTGGGTCGTGACAAGTTTTTGTGGTGGCCCATGCAGGTCTGTTTTTGCAAATCATACGAACTCATGATAGTACTTAAGTTAGTCGTACTATTGCGAGTCTGCGACTAAGAAATGCTCATTCACAAGTTAGGGATTAATTTAACTTAAGAGAATGGCTAGGACAAGGAGTCCCTTATACAAATTTACCGATGGGTAGTCTAGGCTACGCAATTTAGATGAGGGTTATTAATTTTGATGGTTTGTCAGATCCCCATAGGTACACTATTACCTCTTGATATGATGACATAATCCAATGTGGGTAAATTTTTCACTTGGTGAGGCAGGATTTCATTAATGATCCAACCTTGATAAATTGTTCAATTCCTTGCCCCTTAGATATCATCCTCATATCTTAGCCGAATTGCCTATTTAGTTCCTATTTTGCCTAAGAATTATTATTTTTATATAATTTCTGATTAGGTTACCCATATACGAACCTCGAGTTAGTTTCGATTCAAGTTTTTACTCAAAAGCTTGAATACCCATGGAATAGTTAGAATGTTTATATTTTTGTCTTCAGTTATTTTCCCTCCCTGTTCACCTTTTATTTTAAGGGTGGTGACTGATAGGACAAATACTTAGGCTTTAGTTCGTCAACTTGTTCGATTCTCTAGGAGCACATGAATATTTTTGCAGATATAGTTAAAAGAATGATAGTTAACTCATAATGGCAGGACAGCACCATACTGCTGCCATTTAATTGAATTATAAAGACTATGGATTCACTGTAGCCAGCAGCGCACTAGCAAGGCACGACTGTCACGCCCCGACCCGAGAAATCGCTCGTCCTCGCTAGATTTTACCCGAATCATCGTCCTCGCTGGGGCGTG
Organism: Iris pallida; assembly: GCA_029216955.1. Taxonomy (NCBI): domain Eukaryota; kingdom Viridiplantae; phylum Streptophyta; class Magnoliopsida; order Asparagales; family Iridaceae; genus Iris; species Iris pallida. Next base: position 77,316,687 of record JANAVB010003400.1, read on the forward strand.
ATGCCGCACGAGCCTGGAGTTGCGCTCGTACAAGGCAAGATAACAGGTTCACATAGAACTATCTCAACTTGATAACATAAGCAGCGGAAGAAAACAAGTAAAACATAAGAATCTCTTTTATTCATATTGAACTGAAGGTTACAAAGGCTATGAATAGCCCAACATAAAATGCCAATTGGCTACAACGCTCATTATCTCTCTAGCTCACAAAGAATTACATTGCTCCATACATTATGCCTCTATATAGCCACCAAGTAGTCTTCGGCCGAACATCTCCATGTCGCAAGTCCGAATGCATATGCGGAAGCTCCTCTTGAACGCCAAGGACTCCATGCCTCGGCACGTCCAAGCCAAGCTCCGCCCCGAGCCGATCATAACCTGAGCCTGTACATAAACTAGTGGAGGATTAGTGCTTTCGTCCTCGCTGGCACTGATTATGACCCGCTCGCACCCTAACCAAACACTTAATCATTTAGTGAGCATGCAACTTAGTTTGGTGATCTTTCTATTTAGCCTTAGGATCGATTTCATGGCAATACTCATGCATAGCAACTTATCTTAACTGTGTCTCATACCGTGTTCCAGTAGCAGATACAGTTAGCCATAATATGAACATAACATAGTGTTCGTGCACATCCCGTCCCATTTTTCTTAGCCTGCAGTGGTTAGAACTTAACATAAGCAACATACGAATCACGAAACCGACCAATCATAAACGTAAACATATGCATAATGGGTGGCAGGCCCTGCGCCTGCACCCAGCTCTCATCTCAACCCACCGGCCCTATCTATATGAAGGTCACGGTGTTTCGTACCGTAATGGACTTGGCATCTCATATGTGTAAGCCTATAATCGCTTCGATACGGGTTGCTAGCCCAGTATCCGAAGGATCCCAAACTTACGGATATCATAGCTTATCACAGCACTGGACGGTCGTAATCCGTCCGAATGTTGTGCACCATAAATAATACACATAATTCCCTCCTAGGCCGAACGGTCCCGGCGCCCCGGCGTAACCGTTCGAGGGAAGCCGCACCCGTGCACGGGCCATCCGAGTCCATTGACCATGCAATACGTGCCATATCATACAATCCATAGCATACCAACAGATCTCGTATTCCATAAACATAGTCTCACACATAAACGGTTTCCCATGCCATAAACATAATCCACCATTCATATGGGGAGCTCCGTCGACGTTATGCCCCAACACATCCATATTGATATACGACGCCCAACGGCTTAGTCATTCCGTACTCATATTTATGCGTCCCGTTCATAATGTTATTCGCATAGCCTACCTCCGTATTTACTTAGTCGTTTCGTAGCATAAGTGCCCGAGGGCACGCTCTGTGCCGTTTTTAATGTTCTACGCCTAGTGTTTAATGTTCTCGGAGCCGTACACATGATGCACATCTCAATATCGTCTTTTAATGTTCTACCATCATTGCCCTACCGCGACTCGTACACTTGATGCACATCGCTTCAATTATTCGATTGTTCAATGTTCTACCTTAGTGTTCAACGCATATTTAGACACTTACTCACCGAGCCACGCTCGCTAACTCGATAACATATTACGCATACCATAACATATTTTATTTGACATAAAGGAATAGGGAGAGAGAGTCAAGAACCCGCCCACCTTAAGCCGATACGCCTTGTCGTTTTGCTGAGTTGAAGCGTCTCGCTTCCATAACTCGGTCGCATAGCTATCTCCCGGACTTAGCCATTCCTTTGGACTACTCGGTTGATTTGGCCTATCGCGCCCATGCCACAATCTGTTACAAGGCCACAATTTGATTTCGTGGACACTTTATTGCATAAGGCAAAATGTCGACCTCTTATTGTCCAGCGTAAAAGCATAGCCTGCACACCAGATCAACTAAAATTAGCACTTTTCTAACGGGACTTATCTTTTGCATCGATTCGATTCATAGATTCCAACCGACTCAAAGCTTACCTTTGGCCAATGCAACACTTGCATCGATTCGTATCGATACTTCATCGGGTCAACGAAACTCTTCGAGTCAACGACTCATCATAATGCACCGATGCGGAGCGGGGCATTATATAATATACCACTCAAAATCAGGTTCGTTCTCAAACCAAAAACAACACTTAATCCAAGTGCCTTGCATAGATCGCTTCACGATCTCGTGCTACTACCGTTGGAATTATACAACTTAGATTGGATCATACACATATTTTAGGCGTCCCACCAATATATGCATTTCAGCCAAGCTCAGTTGTAGGATATCGGGACAACTAACAAGCTCAACTTAAATCCTCAAGCATCTATCGATCCGTACTCGACTTAGTCATATCTTAGCGCCTATTCCCAAAATGCTCTTCGTATGCATCATCCCATAACACGCGATTATCCTCCAATATCTTGCACATAACTTAATTCAACCATAACTTCGATCTCGTAAGTTTCTCGCCGGCCACCTAACACTCGCATTGCATTGAGTCATTGCGTATCCGATCACAACAATTCTCTGCAACGCCCGTTCGCCCAACTGTTTGCCTATCTCTCACATAACTCAAGTCTTTCATCAAATCATTCATAACACTTGGCCTCTATGACATGGACTATATCCACATGTCTCAAATTCCTTTGCCTACAATCCGTACTAAGTCTCGCACACAACTATCCCAACACAGTTTACATTTTCGAACCATATACGTATCGCGTCTGGGGCTACCCCCGCTAGGTAACTAATCCAGACATCGTATTTGTGCTCTTCCGACACAAGAGGTCAACTTGAGTCTACAATGCTCAAAGGCAATAATCTTTCCGACCCAAGGTCTCTTACGATACGCCTATCTCCGATACTCCACCGAGCACGAATCCTTTACTCAATCCTCAAATCAATCCCGACCCGTTCGTTTCGTAATATCGGTGGTGTGCTCAACACACATAGCCTAACCGTTACTCAAATCGATCTACGACACAACTCTTAGGGTCATTCTATTATTCGTCGCTCTCGTGCATTGCAAAATTTCTTATAATCGCCTTACCGTGTCACTACGCTAAGCACGTTCCTCAACATCCACTCGATCCAACATAACTTTTCTGACCATATCGATTCTAGTACTCGCCAATTTTCGAAACACGATACTCACTCGCTTAGACTTATCCTCAACATGCACTACATCATCCTTGATCCTCGATAAAATTTCTTATGCGACTTATTTAGGGTCATCCTATGGGACTTCAATATTCATTTGATTTGGCGGTCAAGTCTTCTAGGGTCATCTGCCCCGAAACTACGCTCTATAATTAAAGATCATCAACGAGGGACAGTTACACGAACCATGCTATATCCTATCGCGGAGCCAAATCAATTCCCGACAATTCCTATGCGACTTTTATCCAATCCGACATACCAATCCATAATTTATCTACCCCGCGTAATTGATGTGCCGTTGACTATTCGAATCTCTCATATATTACCGTCGACTATTCTTGCCAGTCATATGACATCTACTCGCCTCAAGTTCGAATTTACCTATCCGTAATCACAGTCCGACACATTCCATACTCCTCGAAACCATCCTCGAACAACTTTCGCATCAAACCACGAGTCCATATAAAATTTGCCATGCCTTGCAAGTTCGATAATCCCCGCTAGATGAATCACCATACCAACGCTCACGCAGAATGATCGCCCTAATTTGGTGTAACGCATGTGCGATGCTGGAGTTGCACTCGCATAAGACAAGAATGTCAACATAGTGGTTATCCACGAATCAATCCAGACACTTTCGATTTCATCCGAGTAACATTCGTCCACTCTTAAATTTTCTGAAGCATTCGTACCAATGTCATCAAAATTGACATCAACTTAACTTGCATCTTATTCATCCAATAACAATGCTCAACATAATTTTTGTTCATTCGATCAGAGTATCCCCGAGTTATTGCATATCGTCTTTGATACGCCTCAATACCATCGTCGATATGCATAACTTGAACATCTTCCTTTCTCATAAGCTCAAACCCGTTGCAATTATTGCCATTATTCGAACTCGAATACGAATCAAGTCTTGCTCTTATCAAGATCCATTTAGTTGTAACTACTTAACATCGTTGCAACACAATTTCAAATTCACATATCCATTCTCATATCCCTAACTCGCACTTCCTGATCGTGCCACCGACTTATCGCACTAACTCAAATTCGTTCGCACGATTTCTCCGTACTTACTCAATGTGTTTCCGAACAAGTCTTCGTACTAATTCTCGTACATTCGACCGGGTCAACAATTTCCTCAACGTAACATTCCTTCGCTATGCTCAGCCTACCGTTCGACTTACACTTAACGAATCCTCGTCCGACATATCATCCATAGGTACGACTTCACACATAATTACTCAACTCAATTCGTCGAAGCATACTTGCATCGACTTCTCTCAAATCATTTCCACTCGAGTCTCGGTACTACTTCGTCCGTTGAGGGCAACATATCGTAACAACATAATCATTTCGACGAAATCTATCGCAAGTCACCAACCGGCTCAACATAGATATCGCTAAGTGGTATTCCATATACCACTCAGGATCGAGCCTATCGTTATCGATACAATACTTCACTACACTTGCTCGCATAATTGGTATTGCATATACCACTCAAAATTGAGTCATTACTCGACATCACATTCCGCATAGGTCCGACATCTATTTCTCAATCAACTATCCCATATGGCGATCCTCCGATCCCAGCTCTAGCATTAGCTCAAGTTCGACATTTGTTCAAGTCTCACCGTGACTTAGCGATCATATCGATCACACCCGCAATATTTTCTTATTCAAAGCTCAATGCGACATACGGCCAACATAAACGTTCGCCTACTCAACTCAACTTAGCGACCAACTCGATTCGTACTATCGCATCCGCGATCTTCCAATCTCACTCGTTACAACTCGTGCAACAACTCATTCTCGATATTTAAGGTCCTTACTCAATCTCGCTTAACATATCGCTATCCATTCGTATAGCCATACAACACGCATCATACCATATCGACACGTTGTACCGATGCAACGAACGATCCACGACTTGCTGCACTCCGTGCAACCAACAACACATAACCATTCGCGTAGCCACATAATATGCATCGTCTCACATATCGATCCGTTGCACTTCGTGCAACCAACATTACCATATTCGTTGCACTTCGTACAATCAACGACTCATAACTTTCTTACACTTTGGGAAACCATAATCTCGTAATCCGTTGCACTTCATACAACCAACACTCCATAACTCGTTGCACTGCATGCAACCAACGTTCTCCGATGGCACCCGGAGATAGCGTGATAGTCATGACGTACTTGTGGCAGACGTATGCATTTAAGATAGACTTATTGTATGGAACATCCAATGTAGCGTCGAGCAGATCCATGAGCCATGCGATTGCAGAAACAACTTAGAGTCAACTGAATTCGATAGCGAAGCAACTGAGGGTCAAAGAGATTTACGCACGGTCCAAAGGATGGAACCGCTTTGATACCAACTTTGTCACGCCCTGACCCGAGAAATCGCTCGTCCTCGCTAGATTTTACCCGAATCATCGTCCTCGCTGGGGCGTGATGCCGCACGAGCCTGGAGTTGCACTCGTACAAGGCAAGATAACAGGTTCACATAGAACTATCTCAACTTGATAACATAAGCAGTGGAAGGAAACAAGTAAAACATAAGAATCTCTTTTATTCATATTGAACTGAAGGTTACAAAGGCTATGAATAGCCGAACATAAAATGCCAATTGGCTACAACGCTCATGATCTCTCTAGCTCACAAAGGATTACATTGCTCCATACATTATGCCTCTATATAGCCACCAAGTAGTCTTCGGCCGAACATCTCCATGTCATAAGTCCGAACGCATATACGGAAGCTCCTCTTGAACGCCAAGGCCTCCATGCCTCGGTACGTCCAAGCCAAGCTCCGCCCCGAGCCGATCATAACCTGAGCCTGCACATAAACTAGTAGGGGATTAGTGCTTTCGTCCTTGCTGGCACTGATCATGACCCGCTCGCACCCAAACCAAACACTTAATCATTTAGTGAGCATGCAACTTAGTTTGGTGATCTTTCTATTTAGCCTTAGGATCGATTTCATGGTAATACTCATGTATAGCAACTTATCTTAACTGTGTCTCATACCGTGTTTCTACAGCAGATACAGTTAGCCATAATATGAACATAATATAGTGTTCGTGCACATCCCGTCCTATTTTCCTTAGCCTGCAGTGGTTAGAACTTAACATAAGCAATATACGAATCACGAAACTGACCAATCATAAACGTAAACATATGCATAATGGGTGGCAGGCCATGTGCCTGCACCCAGCTCTCATCTCAGCCCACCGACCCTATCTATATGAAGGTCACGGTGTTTCGCACCGTAATGGACTTGGCATCTCATATCTGTAAGCCTATAATCGCTTCCATACGGGTTGCTAGTCCAGTATCCGAAGGATCCCAAACTTACGGATATCATAGCTTATCACAGTACTGGACGGTCGCAATATGTCCGAATATTGTGCACCATAAATACCACACATAATTCCCTCCTAGGCCGAAAGGTCCTGGCGCCCCGACGTAACCGTTCGAGGGAAGCCGCACCCGTGTACGGGCCATCCGAGTCCATTGACCATGTAATACGTACCATATCATACAATCCATAGCATACCAACCAATCTCGTATTCCATAAACATAGTCTCACACATAAACGGTTTCCCGTGCCATAAACATAATCCACCATTCATATGGGGAGCTCCGTCGACGTTATGCCCCAACACATCCATATTGATGCACGACGCCCAACGGCTTAGTCATCTCGTACTCATATTCATGCGTCCCGTTCATAATATTATTCGCATAGCCTACCTCCGTATTTACTTAGTCATTTCGTAGCATAAGTGCCCGAGGGCACGCTCTGCGCCGTTTTCAATGTTCTATACCTAGTGTTTAATGTTCTCGGAGCCGTGCACATGATGCACATCTCAATATCGTCTTTCAATGTTCTACCATCATTGTCCTACCGCGACTCGTACACTTGATGCACGTCGCTTCAATTGTTCGATTGTTCAATGTTCTACCTTAGTGTTCAACGCATATTTAGACACTTACTCGCCGAGCCACGCTCGCTAACTCGATAACATATTACGCATACCATAATATATTTTATTTGACATGAAGGAATATGGAGAGAGAGTCAAGAACCCGCCCACCTTAAGCCGATACGCCTTGTCGTTTTGCTGAGTTGAAGCATCTCGCTTCCATAACTCGGTCGCATAGCTATCTCCCGGACTTAGCCATTCCTTTGGACTACTCGGTTGATTTGGCCTATCGCGCCCATGCCACAATCCGTTGCAAGGCCATAATTTAATTTCGCAGACACTTCATTGCATTAGGCAAAATGCCGACCTCTTATCGTCCAGCGTAAAAGCATAGCCTGCACACCAGATCAACTAAAATTAGCACTTGCCCAACGGGACTTATCTTTTGCATCGATTCGATTCATAGATTCCAACCGACTCAAAGCTTACCCTTGGCCAACGCAACACTTGCATCGATTCGTATCGATACTTCATCGGGTCAACGAAACTCTTCGAGTCAACGACTCATCATAATTCACCGATACGGAGCGGGGCATTACAACGACCCCTGGAGTTGAAGTTAGTTTAAGAAAATATAGGTTATAGAATATTGCTAAAACTATGGCTAGTGGTCTTCTTTGATCGTAGTTACCCTTGAGCCAATATTGGATAGAGTTAAGAAGTGTTCGATTCTGTATCATGTTTGAGTTACGAAACCAAGGGATTACCACAGCCAGAGTATACGGGCGAGGCGTAATCCTCGGTGAAATGACTTCAATCATGATTACAAGTTTAGGATACCATAGAGGAAAAAATGCCCTGTGTGACCCATAAGATCCAAACCCAATACTAGTAGAAGTTCTGTAAGTTGGGTAGCATGTCTCCCAACCTAGCATTCTGTGGTCCTTGTGACCTATTGATGTGGTAATTGACTGACACTAATAGGTTTACCTAGAATAAGCAATTTAGAAGTCCATAACCCATTGGTTGACCAAGGGCTTATGATTAAGAAGATAGTACGATGACCGAATAAGCAAGAACATCGGGTAAGGTTTTGATTCTCAGAAAAATTGAACTAACTGTGCCTCCTTTCAAAAATCTCGCATACTTGCATTTTGACTATCTTGACCAATGCTGCTATTACAGCCTAGTTTTGCAAGCTTACTCTTTTATCGAGCTTGATTCAAGACATATGTTTAGTGGGGACGCCTACTAACATATTGTCTAATCAGAATCAATATATTACGGTCTGATCAACCGTAGTGCACTTGGTTCGCTCTTCATTTAATTACCTACGTGGATTGAGATACAAAGATATCTAGGATCTCATTCGCGACTGTATTGACAATTCCTCTTGAATTATACCTTCGCCTTTGAATCATGAAATTGTACTTAGTGACATCCTTCTTGAACTCTTTATTGTTTTTGTCTTCCACTGATTTGGAAAGACGGAAGCTCATGATTGGTAGAGAGATGCAGAGTATCCCCCATGGCTATGATAGTTGTATACCCAAGTGTAGTTGCCATCAGCCATCCATGTGACTAGAACCTTGCCTTGAGTTACTCATTCTTCTTCCGACCCCCAAACGGCTATTGGGGCCCTCTAGCCATTTGAATTTGAGAATGATTAGGTTTTTACCCTTAGTCAAAATGCCAACCTAGAAGACTATTCATTCTCAAGAAACCAATTTATTGTGAGTCTCTAATTGATTGCTTGAAGCTTGCTTTAACTAGCAACTCTTAAGCCTTAACCCAACCCTTCCTCGGCCAAAGCCCACAGTTTAGGCATGAGATGAATAGACAAAGGTAAGGACAATCATTTACCGTGACTAGGGTAGACACTCATCCCGAGATTGGTTTCTAACAAGTATTGCCCTAGTTATGTAAATTTTATTATTAAGGCCTAACTAGTATAGGAACACCACAGTCACTAGCTTAGCCAATACCACAGCTTAAATACCCTGTCATAGTATGATCTACCATTTTTCCACAACAATCTATGGTCACTACAGCCCATACCACTAAAACCCTTGTGACAATAATCTAGCAGGCTTGACATAAATAGAAATTCTCGACTTAGTTGTTAGAAATCTTTTTCATAAGATGTGCCTTAGAATTGGTTATCCCGTCGATAACTCTTGTATACTGTGGACGAGTAGGTCATTCTATTTTATCGACCATGTGTCATTGTACATACTCGTTTTCCATTTATTGAGGAACGATCCTTGACTTGACTTATATCTAAGGTATCCCGTTACGCTGTGCCTGATTCTTTATTAACAAAAGTCGATGTATAATATCCGGACTTTGGAATTCTTCTAACCTTATTATTCATAAAATCATGTCCTAGTTTCTAAGGTGAGTAGACTGTAAGCCTTCTAAAATTTTGGGAGATACGAGGATTACCGATCGATTAGAATAATTTTCATTGGGATGATAATTAGTGTCTCATGGACTCCCACTTCCCATTTAGATCATTTTGTGTCCTAGGCTGTGTCATTAATATTCGGAGCACGAGACCAGCTGTTACCTTCCAATAAATTTCATATGCAAGATCTAGGCGAGTCTACCTTCATCTAGGTATATTATGTCCCGCTCAAACACGTCCCCTTGTACTCTATTTTTTTGGCACGACTTTCAGGTCAAAAGGACGAGTTATAACCCTTACCATAATACCGGTATGCATCCCGACTTCCATTAGAGACTCAACCTCAACTCGAACATTTTGACCCAATATATGGTTGTGATCTACTCGAAGTCCACTACGCACATAAAACTAGTGTGCCACTCAATTGTGTCTTCTCGTGCTAATTAAATACCAAAGTCACTGAAGATGTATTTTTAAGCTTTAGAAACCTGGCTAACCCACCTGACTGGCAACTAGCTCAACCACTTGGGTAGAAACTTATTCTAGGTTACCCTAGCCTAGTAGAAATAGTTTTATCGTTGGGATCTTGTCCAGTCCATATAGATTGAAGCCCAAGGTTCATCCAACCGACGATTGATATCCAATTAGGGAACCCATTAAGACCCAGTAATACCTCTTTCATGCATACCACCATAATTGGACTATGAGGCCGAACTATTTGAAATAGGTCCATATACCTAATATGCAGTCTCCTCTTAGAATGAGAAGTCATTCGTAACCATTATTCCATCTACATGAAAGTTGTGATACGATCTGGTATTGCATTTATATCTCTTACTCGTGTGTTTAAATAACCACGAAAAAGATCACGATCTTGACTTCCCAAATTTCGTTCTATTATGGAACCTTGTTTAGATTAATTTCGAAAACGGAATTTTTATATTGCACGGAGTGCAAGCCCTCTAAGAAAAGGGTTCTTCGATTTAGCAAGTGACTGGACTAGAGTAGCCCACTCTAGCAAATAAGTCATTGGTTCATAAACTTTCATTCCATCTGCAGCATTGGTTACTCTCTACTGCTCTAGAAATTTTATTTTTACTCTCGATTGTTCTTTCTTATTTTCACGTCCTTCCTATTTTGGAGCGACGAATGGTCATGTTTATTGGAATTTACCAATATTTCTTAACTACCTGTGTAAGGTTGTTGTTTGTTAAAATTTTAGTTTGCTTGATAGATAGGAGAGGTTTATAGATGCCATATACAGTAGATATTTATTGATAGCAATTATAGCAATTAGTCGGATGATTATATAGTTGTAGGGACATACCTTTGAGGGAGTAGTATGACCAAAGGTGGGTAGAAGTCCTCGTAGTGTCGTAGTTACAAAATTGTCACCCTCATTTCCCGTATTTCCCGTATTTCGTATTTATACTTGTATCTGGATTTTGGCATGTATTTTTATTTTTTTTAACTTGTGGAGTTTCGGTATTTCTCGTATTTTGGGTTTTGGCATGGCTCGGTTTTATTGGGTTGGTTCGGTTTGGTTTGGTTTATAGGTATTGGATCACCTTAACCTACACTCCACCCTCATCCCACCATAACTCCCCCTCTTTATAACCCCCACCTACCACTCTCTCTTCTCATAACTTCCACCATTAATTTCCTTCTTCTTCTTCTTCTCCTTCCTCTACAACTCTCCCAACCCTAGGCAAGTGCACCTTGCCACTTCATAAGAGCCCTATTTTCTTTTTTCATTTGCTAGATTAGGACATGGTGATCAACATTAGAACTTGGTATTTTGTGATTTGAAGTCTCCTTTGCTCTAGATCTAAGTTATTTCTATTTTCGGATTTTATATGGTTTGATCTCTTTAAGTTGGATTTTCATGGGTTTTGGTATTTTCAAGTAGAAGAGCATTCAATTCTACCCAAGTTGGAACTTTGGAAATCTGGATTTGGAATTCGGATGACCAAGTTATGATGCTTTTGAAGCTTGGGTTCGGCCATGGTGTTCTTGCTGTTTGGAGAAGACAGTGAGCAGTGTGCAGAGCTGTTTAGCTTACGCACACTGAGCTGCGCGTGCTCTTTAGCGTGCGTACGCAGACTTGAGTACGCTTCCTATTGGAAGTGTGTCTCCTTGAGCGTGCGTGACTTTTCACGCACACTGCTCCCTTCAGCGTGCGTGACTTTTCACGCACACTGCTCCCTTCAGCGTATGTAACTTTTTATGCATACTGCTTCCTTGAGCGTGCGTGACTTTTCACGCACACTGCTTACTTGAGCGTACGTGACTTTTCACCTACGTTGCTCTCTCAGCGTGCGTGACTTTTCACCTACGCTGCTCCCTGTAGCGTGCGTGACTTTTCACCTACGCAGCTCTCTCAGCGTGCGTGACTTTTCACCTACGCTGCTCCCTGTAGCGTGCGTGACTTTTCACCTACGCTGCTCTCTCAGCGTGCGTGACTTTTCACCTACGCTGCTCCCTGTAGCGTGCGTGACTTTTCACCTACGCTGCTCACTGGCGTGTGTGACTTTTCACCTACGCTGCTCCCCTGACCCCTTGCTTAACCCATCGGCTCTTGGAGTTTTGGTCTTATTTCTTTAAGCTTGGCTTTTCTATTGTCCTGTATATTGATATTTTATTAGATATTTCATGCCCATTTTATATCCTTACGCCTTTTGTCATGAACTTGATTTTACTTAATATGTTTGGAATGACTATTGTACATGGCATGGTATGACAAGAAACTAGCATAACACGACAGTGACCCATCGTGGTGCACTCCTGACATGACCAACCTGACATGATAGTGGCCCGTCGTGGCGCACTCCTGACAAGTACCCTGACATAATTTATCTTAATGCTGTTGCGACGGCTATTTAACTTGAACTGCCTTGACACCGTGGGTGGTTCTTTCTTTCTTGCTTATTAAATCCACTTGTCCTGTCTTGCATCATGTCTAGGATGGGACTCCTGAGTACCACGGTCAGGAGTACGTACTAAATGGATTAAGGTTAATAACTAGAATAACACAGTAGTCATGAAGAGATGACACAGCTACAGGCAATCCCGTTACCTGGGCGCTCTTGGGATCTGTAGCCTGCCGTCGAGTAGGGCACATTTCCAGCACACCGTCGCGTATTGCACCCTCTAAGTCACCTATGGGTACATGTGTCTCCTGGACGATGTACCCACCTGAATTTAACCCAATTCTTTTGTCCTGGATAGCCTGGATGGTCTGCAGGGCTTGTGGCTGTGGAACAATCTCACTGTATTTTGTTATTAATTAGGTTGGTGATAACCCTAGTTAGTTAACGTAGTAAGCCGTAGGATCTGCTTGGCCGTGATTGATTGAATGAGGAATAACTAGTCTAGCCATGTCTTGATCCAGTACAAGGTTGCTCCCTGTCTTAATTTCTTGCATTATTATCTTATCGATAAATGGTTGGAAACCAAGTTCTGTTCAGATGAAGGGTTACAACCCCGGTCCTTGTTTGGTTTACGGGTTGTAACCTGGCTATCGGAACAGTTCCATGGTTATCTCGTCGTATATTATCCTGACATGTTTTCATAAATTCTAGTTTTAAATGTTATATTTTCTTATGCGGATGCTGGCTTTTGTTCTTATTTCGTGGCCCCCTTGTGGCACTTGCTCTTTCTGGGGTTGACCCAGCTGGTTTTGTGTGGCCAGATTTCGGAGCAGCTCTCGAGGATCTACCAAGCTTCCAGTCCAATGGTGGCGACTAGATGGAACCCGGGCTACGAGTGGGTTTTCTATTTTGTTTCGCTCACTCTATTGTAAAAATTATTCTTTTGAGGCATTTAGCCGACGAGCACCTGTTAGCTCGATGCACTTTACTTACTGTCTGCCTACGGGCTATAAACATGATTAACAAATCCTAGGGTTGATCATGTATGACTTAACTCTTGCTAGTCCCCGCATTTTGTACGACTAGCTTTATGATCAGCTGAATATGTAATATTTGGGACACCTTATTATTGTATATTTAATGATCATACATCTTGCAACTTTACTTACTTGCTTGTGATTGAGACACTAGGCTTGTTCATGACCATAAGAGACTGTTGGCTTGTAGTAAACCCTCATATTTCTAGACAGCCGTGACCGTATATCGAGGTGGTTTCCATTTTAATATACGTAGCTGGCTGTGTCTGCCCCCGCTCTCCAGTATTCTGGTTCTAGGGCGTGACACAGTTTAAGTGGTGGCCCATGCAGGTCTTGTCAATCAAAAAATACGAGGGTTTACCGAATAGATGTCTCAATCAGTATTCGTCCTTGATCTCCGCCCGTATTTTCAAATCCCGGAAATTCTTGCCCTGATTACATGCTTGTATCGTTGATCTGTCCTGGTCCTTCCTTATTGTTTTCCTGTGTCGTTTTCCTCAGCGGCACTGTACCTGACCCTGCCGATCAGCAAGAAGGAGCACCTCCCGTGGACCAGCAGCAACCTGGAGATCAAGCCCAGCATTCCAGAGTCGCCTCCAGAGTGATACCTACTGGAGGAGAGTCACCAGTTCGGCCCGTCCAGCCCGCAGAGCCAGATGATGGTACCTTAGTAGGCCTGATCAGAACCTTGATAGCTTCCCAGGATCGTCGAAGCGACACCCTACACCAGACAGTTCAAGATGCTTTGACCCGAGGCGGACATCCAGGGAACCAGGCGGCTAACAGTTTCAAGCGATTGAACCCTCCTTTCTTCGACGGTACCGAGGATGCGATTGCTGCGGATGCATGGCTTCAGGATACCGAGGTAATTCTGGAAGCAGCTAGGACACCCGAGAATGAGAAGGTGGCGGTGGTATGCCTGCAGTTGTTGGACTTGGCTCACAGTTGGTGGGCGGCGCAAGCCATGGGATTAGTGGCACCCATTGCTTGGGCAGTGTTTAGAGAGAGATTCCAGACAAAGTATTTCGATGCTGTGGCCCGGTACGACCTGCAGACCAGATTTACCAACTTGAAGTAAGGAGACAGAACGGTCGACAGTTATGCATCGGAGTTTTCTAGACTCAGTAGGTTTGCCCCCACCTTGGTGGTGACCGAGTTTGATAGGGCCCAGCGATTCCAACAGGGGCTGTATTTGGAGATCTTGTTGGCGGTTGAGCAGTTCGAGCACCAGACGTTCGATGCAGTCTTGAGAGCAGCTAGGAGGCATGAGTACACCTCCCAGAGGATCGTGGATAGGACCGGAAGTAGGAAGCGGTCCCATAGTCAGATGCACCAATCATCAGCTCCCGCCCCAGCAGCTAGGGGATTGACCATTGGAACTCCGAGGCGGGCGGCCTCAGTAACGTCGGTTCAGCATTCGACCCCGACGTACCCGCAGCAGCAGAAGCAGAAGCAGACTTCCGCAATGGAATGTTCTCATTACGGAAAGCCAGGCCATGTAGTGGCGGATTATCGTAGGACGCAGGGATTGTGCCTGGCTTGTGGAGCAGCAGATCATAGGATAGGGGCTTGCCCGAATAGGGGTGGTTCATCAGCATCCAACCCTTCTAGTTCTTCGGTGAGAGGACCGGCCCCAGCACCAGTTCAGCAGCAGCAGTATCAGTCTTCGAGGCCCTTGCCGCCTCAGTCTCAGGCATTCCAGCAACAGCACCCCCAGCAGTATGCACAAGCCCAAGCTCAGACCCAGAATAGGCAGAGAGGTTTCCAGCAGAGGGGACCAGCAGCCAGAGGACAAGGTCAGGCCATGATGATGGCTATGGAAGAAGAAGTTGCACCAGGTGAGGTTGTAGCAGGTACTATTCTCGTCAACTCCTCTCCAGCGTCTGTATTATTTGATTCTGGTGCATCGTATTCATTTATGTCTGCACGATTCGCGACACGGATAGGATTGGAACCCGAGTCATTATCAGTAAGGCTCAATATACTTACTGGTAATGGCCTTATGGGAGTAGATCGAGTGTTTTCTTTGTGTCGGATCGTAGTTAGCGGTAGGAAGTTTCCCGCTAGATTCATAGAGTTTCCTATGGCAGACTATAATGTAGTCCTAGGCATGGATTGGTTGAGGAACCAGTATGCTAGGATAGACTGCCATATTGGCAGAGTTGTCTTTAGTATCCCCGACGAGCCAGAGTTTTTGTTTTCCAGAGGAGCAGTGGAGCCATCTTCCCCAGCATTGCGGATGGCAGTAGCAGCAGTGCAGTTACCCTGGATAGTTGAAGAGTTTCCAGACGTCTTTCCAGAGGAGCTTCTAGGGATGCCGCCGGAGCGAAAGATTGAGTTCACTATAGACTTGATTCCCGGGACAGCACCAGTATCAGAGCGAGTCTACAGGATGGCGCCTTCAGAGTTGGAGATTTTATACAAGATGATTGAAGAACTGAGGACCAAGGGATTTATCCGTGCAAGTAGATCGCCTTGGGGAGCCCCAATGCTTCTTGTGAAAAAAAAGGATGGTACGTCCAGGCTATGTGTTGATTATCGTACCTTGAATTCGGTGACAATCGAGAACAGATACCCTCTTCCGAGGATAGATGACTTGTTTGATCAGCTCAGAGGGGCTTCAGTGTTCTCGAAGATCGACTTGCGGTCGGGATACCACCAGATCAGAGTCAGAGAGCAGGACATCCCGAAGACAACATTCAGATCGAGGTATGGATATTGGGAGTTCCTTGTTATGCCCTTTGGAGCAACCAATGCGCCGGCCGTATTCATGGACCTCATGAATCGCATTTTCATGCCTTACTTGGATCAGTTCGTGATCGTGTTCCTAGATGACATCCTGGTCTACAGCAAGAGTGAAGCAGAGCATGAGCAGCATCTCAGAGTCGTCCTTCAGACGCTTAGAGAGCATCAATTGTACGCCAAGTTCAGTAAATACGAGTTCTGGCTCGATCGTATTTCGTACTTGGGTCACATCATTACCCGAGGAGGAGTGGAAGTGGATCCCCAGAAGATTGTGGCTATCGAGTCGTGGCCGGTGCCCAGCTCAGTGGCAGAGGTTCGCAGCTTCCTTGGATTGGCCGGCTACTACCGGCGGTTCATTTCAGATTTCGCAAGGATTTCAGCGTCGATGACCCAGTTGACCCGCAAGGATGTGCCGTTTGTTTGGACAGCAGAGTGTCAGAAATCATTCGAGAAGTTGAAGCGAGGTTTGATAACGGCTCCTATTCTCACCCTTTCAGATGGGACCGGAGGATTCACAGTTTATTGCGACGCTTCAGGCAGAGGATTAGGGTGTGTCTTGATACAGCATGGGAAGGTAATATCTTATGCGTCACATCAACTACGTGATCATGAGAAGAATTACCCGACCCACGACTTGGAATTGGCGGCGGTAATGTTTGCTTTGAAGTTGTGGAGACACTACTTGTACGGAGATAGAGTGGAGATCTTTACTGATCATAAGAGCCTGAAGTATGTTTTCACCCAGAAGGACCTTAATATGCGGCAGAGAAGATGGCTCGAGCTACTAGTGGACTATGATATGGATTTGCAGTATCATCCCGGGAAGGCCAACGTTGTAGCAGATGCATTGAACAGGAGAGCCGGAGATTATTTCCTGACGGCGCAACCAGAATTATTGGCAGATCTTCAGAAGATGGGAATTGAAGTAGTTCTTCCAACCAGCGTGGCATTGATGGCCAGCCTATAGGTTCAGTCCAACATAGTTGAGAGAATCCGGGTGGCGCAGTCAACAGATTCCAAGATCCAGCGACTCAGAGCAGAGTGTGAAACAGAAAGAAGGCCAGAGTTATGTATCCATGAAGATGGTACACTTCGGTACGGCACTCGTCTTTGTGTACCCGGTGGAGATATCAGACAGGAAGTCATGGCAGAAGCCCACAGTTCACAGTATTCTATTCATCCGGGTGGTACTAAGATGTACCGTAATATTCGTCAGCATTTCTGGTAGAATGGCATGAAGAGGGAGATAGCCCGGTTTGTCTCTCGGTGTTTGGTTTGCCAACAGGTTAAGCTGAACATCAGAGGCCCGCTGGACTTCTTTAACCCTTACCGATCCCAGAATAGAAATGGAAGCATATAACCATGGATTTCGTGACCGGATTGCCCAGATCTCCGGCCGGCAGAGATGCTATTTGGGTAATTGTGGACAGGCTTACCAAGGTGGTACACTTTCTCCCATTCAGAGTTGGACAGTCGACGGCGCAGTTAGCAGAGATGTACCTCAGGCAGATCGTCAGGCTTCATGGTGTGCCAGTCAACATCACCTCGGACAGGGATTCAAGATTCACCTTACACTTTTGGTGCAGCTTGCAGGAGAGTTTGGGGACTCGTCTTCAATTCAGCTCAGCTTATCACCCGCAGACGGATGGTCAATCAGAGCGCACAATCCAGACTCTTGAAGATATATTGAGATCCTATACCCTTGACTTCGGTGGTTCATGGGAGAATCATCTGCACCTGGTGGAATTCTCGTACAACAACAGTTATCAGGCCAGTATCCAGATGGCACCCTTCGAGGCCCTTTATGGCAGGAAGTACAGATCCCCGCTAGCATGGGACGATGTCGGAGAGAGGCAGATGCTCGGACCCGAGTTGATTTCCCAGACAGTTGAAGTGGTCAGGAAGGTCAGAGATCACCTCCGAGTTGCCCAGGACCGCCAGCGCCATTGGGTCGATGCTCATCGGCGTCCCTTAGAATTTGCTGTCGGCGACCATGTATTCCTTAGGATCTCGCCTAACTGCGGCGTCATTCGCTTTGGCGTGCGGGGAAAGCTTAGTCCTAGGTATATAGGGCCGTTCGATATTCTAGAGCGAGTAGGAGATGTATCCTATCGTCTCGCTCTTCTGCCGTCGCTAAGTGCGGTACATGATGTATTCCATGTGTCCCAATTACGATGGTATATTCCGGACCCGAGCCACATCCTAGACCATTCGGAACTGGTTGTTGGTACCAACCTTTCGTATGAGGAGAGGCCCGTATCTATATTGGACCGGAGGGAGAAGACACTCAAGAACAAGACTATTAAGTTAGTCCGTGTTGCTTGGGGTCATCACTCTCTGGGTGAGTCAACGTGGGAGCGTGAGGACGACATCCGATCGCGATATCCCTACCTGTTTGACTCGTGAGGTATAATATCTTTCTTATGCCTTACATTTTCACTTCCTTGCTTGCATTGTATGATTGTATGATTGAACTGCTTAGTTTAACTTGCCTGTGCTTAGTGTAGCTTGTCGTGACGATCTCTAGTTCCTTGATTAAATTTCGAGGACGAAATTCTTTTAAGGTAGGTAGAGTTGTTACCCTCATTTCCCGTATTTCCCATATTTCGTATTTATACTTGTATCTGGATTTTGGCATGTATTTTTATTTTTCTCAACTTGTGGAGTTTCGGTATTTCTCGTATTTTGGATTTTGGCATGGCTCGGTTTTATTGGGTTGGTTCGGTTTGGTTTGGTTTATAGGTATTGGATCACCTTAACCTACACTCCACCCTCATCCCACCACAACTCCCCCTCTTTATAACCCCCACCTACCACTCTCTCTCCTCATAACTTCCACCATTAATTTCCTTCTTCTTCTTCTTCTTCTCCTTCCTCTACAACTCTCCCAACCCTAGACAAGTGCACCTTGCCACTTCATGAGAGCCCTATTTTCTTGGTTCATTTGCTAGATTGGGACATGGTGATCAACATTAGAACTTGGTGTTTTGTGATTTGAAGTCTCCTTTGCTCTAGATCTAAGTTATTTCTATTTTCGGATTTTACATGGTTTGATCTCTTTAAGTTGGATTTTCATGGGTTTTGGTGTTTCCAAGTGGAAGAGCATTCAATTCTACCCAAGTTGGAACTTTGGAAATCTGGATTTGGAATTCGGATGGCCAAGTTATGATGCTTTTGAAGCTTGGGTTCAGCCATGGTGTTCTTGCTGTTTGGAGAAGACAGTGAGCAGTGTGCAGAGCTGTTTAGCTTACGCACACTGAGCTGCACGTGCTCTTTAGCGTGCGTACGCAGACTTTAGTACGCTTCCTGTTGGAAGCGTGTCTCCTTGAGCGTGCGTGACTTTTCACGCACACTGCTCCCTTCAGCGTGCGTGACTTTTCACGCACACTGCTCCCTTGAGCGTGCGTGACTTTTCACGCACACTGCTCCCTTGAGCGTGCGTGACTTTTCATCTACGCTGCTCTCTCAGCGTGCGTGACTTTTTACCTACGCTGCTCTCTCAGCGTGCGTGACTTTTCACCTACGCTGCTTCCTGTAGCGTGCGTGACTTTTCACCTACGCTGCTCTCTCAGCGTACGTGACTTTTTACCTACGCTGCTCCCTGTAGCATGCGTGACTTTTCACCTACGCTGCTCTCTCAGCGTGCGTGACTTTTTACCTACGCTGCTCCCTGTAGCGTGCGTGACTTTTCACCTATGCTGCTCTCTGGCGTGCGTGACTTTTCACCTACGCTGCTCCCCTGACCCCTTGCTTAACCCATCGGCTCTTGGAGTTTTGGTCTTATTTCTTTAAGCTTGGCTTTTCTATTGTCCTATATATTGATATTTTATTAGAACTTGATTTTACTTAATATGTTTGGAATGACTATTGTACATGGCATGGTATGACAAGGAACTAGTATAACACGACAGTGACCCGTCGTGGTGCACTCCTGACATGACCAACCTGACATGATAGTGGCCCGTCGTGGCGCACTCCTGACAAGTACCCTGACATGATTTATCTTAATGCTGTTGCGACGGCTATTTAACTTGACCTGCCTTGACACCGTGGGTGGTTTTTTCTTGCTTGCTTGTTAAATCTACTTGTCCTGTCTTGCATCATTTCTAGGATGGGACTCCTGAGTACCACGGTCAGGAGTACCTACTAAATGGATTAAGGTTAATAACTAGAATAACACAGTAGTCATGAAGAGATGAGACAGCTACAGGCAATCCCGTTACCTGGGCGCTCTTAGGATCTGTAGCCTGCCGTCGAGTAGGGCACATTTCCAGCACACCGTCGCGTGTTGCACCCTCTAAGTCACCTAAGGGTACATGTGTCTCCTGGACGATGTACCCACCTGAATTCAACCCAATTCTTTCGTCCTGGGTAGCCTGGATGGTCTGCAAGGCTTGTGGCTGTGGAACAATCTCACTGCATCTTGTTATTAATTAGGTCTGTGATAACCCTAGTTAGTTAACGTAGTAAGCCGTAGGATCTGCTTGGCCATGATTGATTGAATGAGGAATAACTAGTCTAGCCATGTCTTGATCCAGTACAAGGTTGCTCCCTGTCTTGATTTCTTGCATTATTATCTTATCGATAAATAGTGGGAAACCAAGTTCTGTTCAGATAAAGGGTTATAACCCCGGTCCTTGTTTGGTTTACGGGTTGTAACCTGGCTATCGGAATAGTTCCATGGTTATCTCATCGTATATCATCCTGACATGTTTTCATAAATTCTAGTTTTAAATGTTATATTTTCTTATGCGGATGCTGGCTTTTGTTCTTATTTCGTGGCCCCCTTGTGGTACTTGCTCTTTCTGGGGTTGACCCAGCTGGTTTTGTGTGGCTAGATTTTGGAGCAGCTCCCGAGGATCTACCAAGCTTCCAGTCCAATGGTGGCGACTAGAAGGAACCCAGGCTACGAGTGGGTTTTCTATTTTGTTTCGCTCACTCTATTCTAAAAATTATTCTTTTGAGGCGTTTAGCCGACGAGCACCTGTTAGCTCGATGCACTTTACTTACTGTCTGCCTACGGGCTGTAAACATAATTAACAAATCCTAGGGTTGATCATGTATGACAACTCTTGCTAGTCCCCATATTTTGTACGACTAGCTTCATGATCAGCTGAATATATAATATTTGGGATGCCTTATTATTGTATATTTAATGATCATACATCTTGCGACTTTACTTACTTGCTTGTGATTGAGACACTAGGCTTGTTCATGACCATAAGAGACTGTTGGCTTGTAGTAAACCCTCATATTTCTAGACAGCCGTGACCGTATATCGAGGTGGTTTCCATTTGAATATACGTAGCTGGCTGTGTCTGCCCCCGCTCTCTAGTATTCTGGTTCTGGGGCGTGACAAAAATGGCTAGGAGGAGGATATAAACTGTTTTGAGGAATTAAAAATTCGAGGAGATTAAGGTAATGGTATATTTCTTTTTTTTCGAATTTAAGAAATAGTTACGAATTAGAATTTCGAGGACAAAATTATTTTTAAGGTGGGTAGATTTGTAATCCCTCTTCCCGGAATTTTGATAATATTTTTTATTTATTTATTTTGAACTAAATGGTGATTTTTAGAGTTTTTGATAAATAATTATTTAGCTAATTATTACGGTAGATGATTTTTGCCATGATGGAGTTTTGGAGTACAAGGTGACTAGAGATCGTGGCACAGATAGTGCGATGGCGTGCTTTGACTAGAGTATTAGTCGTGGTAGGGAGGGCCGAGCCATAGCAATGTCCTAATTAGGAAAACTAGGCCAAGTTGCGACATAACCCTTACCAAAGATTTATTTATTTATTATTATATTATTGAATTTAGGGAAGCCGGCTATACCATTTTAGCCCGAACTGAGCCCAAAACCTATGTAGGTCATGCGGCACGTCCGATGACATGTGTGTTGATGTATTTTGGTGAGTGGGTGGTTTTCCGTTTTAATGATTTAATGAATATTCCTAAGTATTCATAATTTAATATTATAAATATTATTATTAGTGATATTCGGTGACTTTTGCATCAAATGGGTTATTGTGCATTTTGGGATTATTAGACTGCGGAATAATGGTATATATACACCATTATTGTTTTATTGAATTTTATTATAGTTATTATTATTTTATTGAGGTTATTATATATATGATATTATTATTGGTTATATTTATTTGGTTATCTAATAAATGTTATTAATATATTCATATTTATAAGAATAGGCCTTACTCTAGGAATATATAATATTGGATTTATTTAGAATTTTATGGAGATTTATTATATAAGTATTACATGAGTACATATATATATATAGATATATATAGAAATACATATAAAAATACATACGTATATATGTATGGTTGTCAAAAAAAAAGAAAAGAATTAAAACCTTTCTACCCCCCACGGGCCTAGCAGCCCAGTCGGGCCCGAGGACACCCAACCCGTACTAAAACCCTCAGTAGAGTTTTCCCACAAGCAGACCTCATGTCCACGAGTTTTCCCAAACCCGAACCAAGTATCATCCACATATATAAATATAGGCGAGAGAGAGAGAGAGAGAGGGAGAGAGAGAGAGAGAGAGAGAGAGAGAGAGAGAGAGAGAGAGAACACTCGACCTTAACCCTAAACAATGCCACCAATCATCACATACGCGTGCACCCAGCACCCTGGGTGGCCACCAGCGACCCCGTGCCGTCGTGCGACCACCGGACGGCGGCTGAAACCGCGTGAATTGGCAGCAGCCGCGGAATCGAACAAAGCGTGCTCTGTTTCAACTCAACTCAGGCACTTCCCTTCTTGATTTGATTTCTCTGTCTATTCACGATCGTTTCTAAATCCGTAAAATCCTATAGAATGTCCATATGACCATCTAGAATCCCTGTCAATTAGTTCTCATTGAACTTATTCATATTTGTCGAGAAATCGACGCGAACATCGGGGGATAATCTGTTCCAAAATAGAGTATGTAGCAGTCTATCGACCCAACTTGGCAAGCATTTTCTGAACCGAACATTAGGAAATTTTGAAAACTATTTAATGACAGTCCTAGACAACCTATAGGGCTTCAAATTTGTTTTCGTAGAATCGGATTTCGTCGACTGTGCGTCGAAAAATCGGATTTCTAAATTGGCGAAAAACCTATTTTAAAATATTAGAAAATTTTGAAATTCCTCCGATACGACGTGCGTCCCGCCAATCCGGGTGATGTGGTCGCGAATCGAAAGCATCGAAAGGTGCGTAACGGCTTCATGGACGTGTGGGCTTTGACGGAATTCAAATTGGTCGCGTGTGCGCGACGAGTTTGATGCGTATCCGCCGAAATTCACCGTATCGGCCTCTGTGCAAATTTCTCAATTACTTTGTGCACGTTCATTAGATCGAGATAAAACTTAAGCCAATAGGACCGTATCATTTTTCTGGTCCTGTATGCCAAGTTTGGTCCAATTCTGAGACAGTTGATTGGATCGCCGTTTTGTGGGTCCCACGGTCCGATTCAACGGGCGATTTTGTGCACGGGCCGCCGGAATCCAACTCTGGACATACGGTTGGGTTTGTATCATCAAAACGAATCCGTAGACATGTAGTTTGACAACTTTAGAGACCGTTGACTCTGGCATGCTTTTCGGTGCAAAGCGGGTCCAACGGCGGATACCGTTTTGACTCGAAATTATCATTTTGCCCCTGTGTCCAGAATTGGACTTAAGGACAGGCAATCATAGCTAATTTAACTATTCTGAGAACATTGGTAATGTTTATTTCAGCTTCCGGGGACTGTTGTACGGGTTTTGACTATTGTGGCACATTGAGTGGTTCAGATTGTTGGTTTTGCCAGCAGAGGACCACAGGCGAGTACAGTTTATTTTCTGTATTTCTATATTGATCTTTACTATATTTCATTGATTGGCCATTTGTTATATCATTTTTATATTCTATTATAAATTGTTGAGTCGGGAATGAGAAGTACCAAGGATGTGTGATCCGACCGCAGACATTGTTTATTTTCATGCAGTAGACCTCGTAGACAGTGTTTATTTTCATGCAGTAGACCTCATAGACAGCGTTTGTTTTCATGCAGTAGACGTCATAGACAGTATTTATTTTCATGCAGTAGACCTCGTAGACATTGTTTATTTTCTGTAAGTTGACCTCGTAGACATTGTTTATTTTCTGCAAGTAGACATCGTAGACATTGTTTATTTTCTGCAAGTAGACCTCGTAGATATTATTTATTTTCATGCAAGTAGACCTCGTAGACCTTGTGGTGTAGTGTCCCAGACTAATCACATATCAAAGGTACTTCTAACAGTGGGGAATGTATTTTTGTCTATTGCTATTGATTTTCCGTCTTTTCTGTTTATTTTCAAAAACATGTAATTGATGTCTAACCTCTTTTGTATAGTCATTTTTATTTATTAAAATTACATTTAGTGAATTGTTCTCGTTCCATTCTTAACTGAAAACCAATATTTTTCAGGTTAGCCGTGGATTCACTTAGCTTGGGAGTTCGGGTGTACTTGCAAACGAAAAGCCTAGAGACTAGCTAGATGGATGAGTTATAGTCATTCCAATATTTGTACAAGTTTATATTTTTTTGCAAATGTAAAACTTGTGAATATTGTAAGTTAAATTAATATTGTGTATGAGCATTATTTATGATTTTGATCTTCATGGCCGTGACAGCGTTCTACCGTCGACACCGCAGCGTGGGCTGGCTTAGACACATCTCGTATCCGTTTAAAAAAATATGTACGGGTCGTGACAAGGTTGTGGCCTATGTATCGAGACAGTTGAGGTTACATGAGAAGAAATACCCGACGCATGACTTGGAGCTAACTATAGTGATCTTTGTACTAAAGCTATGAAGGCACTATCTTTACGACGAGCGGATAGAGATGTTTACTGATCACAAGAGCCTGAAGTACGTCTTTACGCAGAAGGAGCTGAACATGAGACAAAGATGTTGGCTGGAGCTAATGAAAGACTTTAAGATCGCATTGTAGTACCATCCGAACAAGGCGAATGTCTTAGCGGATACTTTGAGCAGGAAGCCCACAACATACTTCTTGACGACTCAATGCCATTTATTTGAGGATCTTCCGGAGTTGGGGATAGAGGTTGTATTGGCAGGTGATGGATAGTTGTCTACCCTTGGGGTACAGTCTTCTTTGGTTGAAAGGATCAAGGCCGCTCTACCTACAGATGCGAGATTCAAGAGACTCTGGAAGAGGATAGAGGCCGATGAGCAGACGGGACAATGGATTCACGGTGACGGGATGTTAAGGTGTGGAGATCGCCTATACATTTCGAGTGGAGAGCTACGACAGGAGTTGATGGCTGAGGCGCTTAGCTCGATATATTCTATATCCCGGAGGTACGAAGATGTATAGGAATTTGCATCAGCATTACTGGTGGCATGAAATAAAGAGAGAGATCACTCGATTCGTAATGAGATGTTTGTTCTGTCAGCAGGTCAAGGTCGAGCACCAGAGGTCTGTAAGACTATTGCAGCCGCTTTCCATTCCTGAGTGGAAGTGGGAACATACCACGATTGACTTCATCACTAGATTCCCAAGGAGCTCCAGTAGGAACGATGTAGCTTGGGTCATCGTGGATCAACTCACCAAGTTGGCGCATTTTTTGCCTTTCAGAGTTGGACAATCTACGAAGATTCTGGCAGACTTATACATGAGGCAGTACGTCTACACGGAGTGCCGGTGAGCATTATGTCGGATCAAGATTTCAGATTCACCTCACATTTTAGAGGAGTATACAGGAGAGTTTGGGGACTCGCCTCAAATTTAGCATAACTTATCATCCGCAGACTGACGGACAGTCAGAGCGCACGATCTAGACACTGGAGGATATGCTAAGAGCATGCATATTGGACTTTAGAGGATCTTAGGAGGATCACCTACGTTTGGTGGAATTCTCCTACAATAACAGTTACCAGGCGGGCATACAAATGGCACCATTCGAGGCACTGTACGACAGAAAGTGCAGGTCTTCAGCTCGGACTAGTCCTCTCAGAGGGAAACCAATATGCATCGCTGTACATGAGTTTGTTTTTCTGATGCTTTTTACATTATGTATTTATATATTTTGTTATCATCAGCCTAGCACTTATCATCTGTGACACTGCTTATACATGTATATTTTAATTTGATGATTATCTTTTTGCTGCACATACATACTCTATTCACACCCATCTAAAGGTGCTCAATGTTCCAATAAGCCGGGGGCTCCCACCACCGTCAGAGAAGACGAATGGGGCATAAAGGAGGAAGGGAGGAGGAGAGGGTCGAGCGGGAAGGAGGGGGGCTGGGAGCTGCCACCACTGCCAAGAAAGAGGAAGGGAGGAGGAGGGTGGTCGTACAGGAAGGAGGGGGCGGGTGGTCATGCTGGAAGGAGGAGGGGGCAGCTACCATCGTGGGGGAGGAAGGACGGGGAGGAGGAGGGGCTGGGTGGCTGCCACCACCACAGAGAGAATGATGAGGGGGTGCAGGGAGGAGGAGGGTGGTCGCATACCACCACGGGAGGTGGAAGGAAGGAGGGATGACTTGGAAAGAGGGGAGAGGATATTTTGGGTATATTTTGTTTTTGAAACATACACTAATGGTCAAATCTGACGGTTTGTAGACGGTAGGTTCATTTTGATCGATTCATATATTGTAGGAGGATTTAATTGCTATATTTGTCTATCGAGTCTTATTTTGCTAATGAGGCAAACTAGAGGAGGGTTTTTGTACTTTACCCTCGTATATCGTGTCACGACCCGCACCCAATAATTAGGCATGAATCGTGTACACGCCTAGCGTACACCGCAAAGTCGGCGGTAGAATGCTGTAACAGTATGATGAACAACCACGCAATAAAAGATATTACCCACATAGGGAAACACAACTCCATATCATAACTCCGCATCTAGAAGATGAAAATAAATAGAACCATCTCATAATAGGAAATGTGTGATGACTAGAAATAAATCTTAACTACATGTCTCAAAAATCAACTCAGTATCTACTACAATGTCTCAGCACTAACTAAAGGTAACTAAGCAAACACAGCAGCATCAGATGCTGCGTACTCCTCCTGATAAGCAAAGTCCGTCACTACTGTATCTCCCATGTACGGGCTATACTGGTCAGGGCACTCGACCTCTTCGCAATCACCTAAAATTTGTTTGGTTACCCAGTCAGGATGGAACGAGTACAATTCACTGAATGCAGTTCCAATATATGAAAGTGACTATAAGACAGAGGTTAGACATTAATTATATGTTTTGAAAATAAACAGAAAAAGATGTGAGAAAAGCCAAAAAATCAACAGAAAATAAATAAAATAAAATACCTTCCCAACTGTTATAAGTACCTTTGATATGTGATCAGTCTGGGACACTACACCGCGAGGTCTACGAGGTATACTTACATGAAAAATAAACAATGTCTACGAGGTCTACTTGCAGGAATTAAACAATGTCTACGAGGTCGTCTACTTGCAAAAAATAAACAATGTCTACGGTCGGATCACACATCCTTGGTACTTCTCATCCCCGACTCAATGATTTACAATAGAATATAAAATGACAAAACCACGTAACCAATGGCCAACAGTGAAATATAGTGAAAATCAATATCGAAAATAGACAATAAACTGTACTCGCCTGGCGTCTTGAGCTGCTGGTACGGGTCAAAATCTGTATCGAGGTCCAAGTAACCTATCATACCATATACATCATGTCAAACACAATTCAGAAATTATAAATTAGCCTATCTATTTTTCTTAGCTTTTAGGGCCTGAATTAATTTCTAAATCGATTTTGAGACCAGTTTGGTTCCTATATTTAAATATTCTAAGGTACTCATAACCTTTCTTTAACACTACCCTTTCATTTATCAGTTCCTTCCTACTGCTGTACTTTACATAACTGGCTATATGGTCAAACGTGTCTTATCTATGTGCCAAAGCAATCTTTATTTATGTTTCAGACCTGACACCCTTGCTGGTGTCTCACCCTACTATTTTGGCATCTGCCTAGCTTATAGGGGCTGTTGTTAATCAAAAGGGAGGTTAAACTTTAGATATGACGCAACCCCAAAAGTCAGAATACTAAAGGTTAGTATAGTCTTTTCTTTCATCATGTTGCAATAGGATTAATACATCTATTAACCTACAGTAGAGGTTCACTCCCACGTTTCTTGTTCCATCTAACTTGAAGTGTCCTGAGGTTTGGGTATCACTATCTCGGTGTAGATTTGCCTTCATGAATAAGTGGCTACTGCCCAAGAGTTTATACTTGTATCTGGGCACAAGGTAGCAGTAAAACTTATGGTCGAGTCGTCCAAGGTACCATATAAAATCGGATTTAGATAACATGTGGTTTCGAGTGTTATCGCTCGTTGGATACAAGGGACTCTTGTGGTATGTCTGTAATGGATACGAAGAAGGTTTATATGGCAGTATCATGTGGGTAACAATTTGAGTCTAAAGGGAGTTCACACATCATTCAAATCTGATTCTAAGGCTCCCGAGTTCACACATCAATTGATGAGTATCCTATGTTATGACTGATACTCTAGTTTAGGATACAACCCATGAGTATCCAACCCAGGTATTAGGGTACAGCTTCCCTTGGCAATGCATCTGAATACCTTAACTTGCTACATGGGTTCCCGTGGTATTTACTAATACTCTGCGTGATTGCTGCATGCGGCACAACTAAGGTATAGCAAGGTATGAATTTACTTTAGTCTACCTGGAATCTTTACGCTCCTCTATCGGATATAATT
This sequence comes from Iris pallida, assembly GCA_029216955.1. NCBI lineage: Eukaryota > Viridiplantae > Streptophyta > Magnoliopsida > Asparagales > Iridaceae > Iris > Iris pallida. The sequence goes on from JANAVB010003400.1 coordinate 77,345,596, forward strand.
CTCTTGTAAACGTAGGGAAGCAACCCCACTACCTAATATTTCAGGATAACACTGACACTAGTACCATGTTCACTAAAGGTAGGTATCGGTCCTATCTATACTAGTGGATACATATAACATACGGAGGGATAGGATAGACAATTTAGAGTTTTAGAAGTATTTCCTACTGTGCGAGGCATTATTGCAAAGAGGGAAAAGTTCCCTGGATCTGATAGTAGACTGATATCGTCAATAGTGTTACCATCCTGCATAGAGTATACTCAATGGCATTGGCCACATTATACTGTTACTCCACTATGGCTCCTAATGTTCACGCCCAAATCGGTTAACCAAAATCATAGGGTCCTGGAACATAGAGATATGTATTGTTCAATTTATACTAGGGACTCTTTTATGATTGCCCTTGCCCGAACCTTATTAAAAGGACACTCGTCTTTGTTTCCAAACCTACACATGTTCTTGGTTACAATTTACTTCGCTCCTTCTCCAACTAATCTACCAACGCAATTTCCATTGATATCTTCAACATGTATCAGCATGGTTGATATACGAACAATGCTCTCAGTTCAGTCTGTCCCCTATTTCCTATGATACATGAAACCGTATCCTGTTACTCTGGTGCTCGATACACGAGCACACACCATCCCCCAAATCTACTTCTAATCTTCTAACGTGCCGACAAAAAGAGGAACTAGTAACCTGGCATGACAAAAAGGGATGATGAACTTACCTGTGTTTAAACAGAAATTAACTTCTTCCTGGCGTCAATTTGGTGGTTCTTTTGGCAAGGGTAGGGTGTGAACGGCTAGGGTTTGCAGATGGTAAAGGGATCGACTATTCCTTCCTCTATATATATATATATATATATATATATATATATATATATATATATATATATATATACATAACGTGAAGATAAGATGGATTTGATTTGAAACTAGATAGGGCCTATCAGGGATTGGAGGGCTAATCCGAATTGGATTTAAATCCAACCAGAAATAGGGGATCGGCAAGGAAACCCAAGATTTGCATTAGAGTACTTTAGTTTGTTTGAATTCGAATTGCGCTCTATCACAGAGCTTCACAAACTGAATGTGATTAGCTTTCAGCTTCAATTGTTTTTTGTTATAAATAGACCCTTGTGAATAGGAATTTTAGCAAGAAGTAGAAATCCTCACTACTTAATATGCACATATATATTAATGAGTTAAAACATGTGTCTACAACCAAAATTTGCAAATAAATAATAAAATAGATGGGACTTACAAGTCTACCCCCTTAGATTAATTTTGTCCTCGAAATTTAACTAAAGCACAAGGTGGAAACGTACCTTAGGGCTCAAAAAGGTAGGGATAATGCTTGCGCATCTTGTCTTCTCTCTCCCATGTGGATTCGCCCAGAGAGTGATGTCTCCACGCGACACAAACCAAGGAGATTGTTTGATTCCTCAGTACTTTCTCTCTGCGGTCCAAAATCTCTACAGGCTGCTCCGGATAGCTGAGACTCGGTCCTACCTTAACCTCGGAATGGTCCAACACATGACTGGGGTCCGCCACGTATCGTCTTAGTTGAGACATATGGAACACATTGTGTACTCCTTCTAGTGAAGGCGGCAAGGCCAATCGGTACGCTACTGCACCGATCTTCTCGAGAATACCAAACGGCCCAATGAAACGTCGACTGAGTTTACCGCCTTTACCGAAATGAATAGTTCCACGCGTCGGAGAAATTTTCAAAAACACAAAATCGCCAACCTAGATGCACAAAACGTTATCATAAATCTCATAACTATACACGTAGTTTAGTAAGAAGATTCTATACCTCAAACTCTAACGGCCTACGGTGACTGTCGGCCCAGTGCTTCTGTCTGTCCTGAGCCATACAAAGCCGCTCCCTAATCATCTTGACTTTCACTGCAGCATCTACTGCCATCTCCGGTCCTAACAGTGCACGCTCTCCCACATCATCCCAAGATAGTGGGGTACGGCATCTCCGTTCATACAGTGCTTCAAACGGGGACATCTCGATGCTAGCTTGGTAGTTGTTGTTGTAAAAGAACTCCACGAGGTGAAGGTGGTCCTCCCATGAGCCGCCAAATTCTAGCACGCACGTCCGCAGCATATCCTCGAGCGTCTGAATGGTCCGCTTTGACTGTCCATCCGTCTGCGGGTGATAGGCGGTGCTGAACTTGAGTGTTGTGCCCAAGCTTGCCTGTAGGCTCCTCCAAAAGTGGGACGTGAACCTGTTGTCATGGTCGGAAATGATACTCACTGGCACTCCGTGCAGCCTAACTATCTGCTTCATGTAAAGCTCCGCCAACTTCTCTGTAGATAACCCCACTTTGAAAGGTATAAAATGGGCCGATTTGGTCAACCTGTCAACAATGACCCAAATCGCATCCTTCCCGTCCGATGACCGTGGAAGACCGGAAACAAAATCCATAGTGATTTGTTTCCACTTCCACTCGGGTATCGGTAGCGGCTGCAACAACCCTCCTGGTCTCTGCCTCTCGGCTTTGACCTGCTGACATACCAAGCACCTAAAAATGAAACGGGCCACTTCTCGTTTCATACCATACCACCCCACGTAATTTCTCAGATCCTTGTACATCTTATTGGCTCCTGGATGTAGAGGATACTGGAAAAGGTGTGCCTCCTGCATAACTTCTTTTCTAAGCTCTCCACTAGGTACATAAAGTCTCATCCCGTGCCTCAATGACCCATCCTCTGCAATAGTAAATTTGTCTAGTAAACTGGCCCGTGCTTGGGCTATGATGTTCTTCAGCTGCTCATCCTGGTGCTGTGCCTCCCGAATCATGTCCATTAATCCTGACTGAATCTGTATACCCATCATCTGCATCTCAGCCCCTGGAATGGCGATCCCGATGCCTAAACTCTCCAAGTCCGCTAATAAATGACGATCTTGAGTCAAGCACATTGCTACGGGATACTTGCTCAAATTAAACATCTGTAACAACGTTAGCTTTTCCCGAGTGGTACTGCAGAGAAATGTCGTAGTTACTCATCAGCTCAAGCCATCTGCGCTGCCTCATGTTCATCTCCTTTTGTGTGAATATGTACTTCAAGCTTTTGTGGTCAGTGAAAATTTTCACTTGCTTTCCGTACAAGTAATGTCTCTATAACTTCAAGGTCAAGATCACGGCTGCCTACTCTAGGTCGTGTGTGGGATAGTTCTTCTCATGAGGTCTCAACTGTCGAGATGCATACGCTATCACTCTCTTGTTCTGCTCTAGGCACAGCCCAGCCCCTTGCCCGAGGCATCGCTATAAATGGTGAAACCTCCCGATCCCGAAGGCAAAGACAAAATAGGGGCTGTTGTCAGCCTCTTCTTCAACTCATCAAACGTAGCCTGGCAGTCCTCTGTCCACATGAACTCTACGTTCTTCCGAGTGAGCCTAGTAAGCGGCTCTGTAATCCGAGTAAAGTCTTGTATGAATTTTCGATAATACCCATCTAATCCCAAGATGCTTCGTATCTCTGCCACCGTAGTCGGAGTAGTCCAAGCTTCCACAGCCGTAACCTTCTTTGGATCGACAGATATACCGTCGCCTGTCACCACATGTCCAAGAAACTCTTCTTTGTCCAACAAAAACTTATATTTCGAGAGTTTTCCATAGAGCTTCTCCTTCCTGAGGGTCTCCAGCACGATCCTCAGATGTTCCTCGTGTTCTTCTGGTGTTTTCGAGTAAATAAGTATGTCATCGATAAACACCACTACGAACTTGTCAAGGTACGAATGGAATACCTTGTTCATCAAGTTTATGAAGACTGTCGGGGCATTAGTTAACCTGAACGGCATCACCATAAACTAGTATTGCCCGTACTTGGTCCGGAAGGCAGTCTTCGGTATATCTTCTTTCTTCACCTTCAGTTGATGGTAACCCGACCTCAAATCTATCTTTGAAAATACCCGTGCACCGCTAAATTGATCAAAGAGATCGTCAATCCTTGGCAATGGGTACTTGTTCTTGATAGTATGGTTATTCAAGGTTCGGTAGTCGATGCACATACGCACTGTACCATCCTTCTTTGGCACAAAAAGGACAGGGGATCCCCATGGTGATGAACTCTCTTGGATGAACCCTTTCTCTAGCAATTCAGCGATCTGCTTCTTCAATTCTTCCGCTTCCTTTTTGTTGATTCGATACATCGGTTGTGCCACTGGTTCTGCGCCTGGCACCAGATCAATAACAAACTCGATGTCCCTATCTGACGGTAATCCCGGTAAGTCCTCAGGAAAAATGTCCATGAATTTTGCGATGATGGGATGTGGTATCTCCTTCCCCTCGATCATAGCTCCGTAAATAGCCCTGCGCTGTTGCTCTACTGCTCCTCTAGCGAACTCGAATGTAGGCACCCCTGGAGGACTGAATACAACACATCCTCGGTGGCAGTCTATACTAGCAAAGTTCTTACTCAACCAATCCATACCGAGAACGATGTTGAAAATCGGTAGTGGCATTACGAGTAAGTTGGCATGCAACTCTCTACCTCCTAAGGTGATGCGACGCCTCATGCAAATATCCTTGACTAGGATAGCACCTTCGCCCGTCATAATTTTACAAATACCACCCAATGGTTCCGATACTATGCTATGCTTGATTACAAAAGCTACAGAAATTAAACTGTGGGATGCACCCAAATCAAACAAAGCTATAGCCGAAAAGAAATCTAGTAATATAGAACCTACTATCACATCTGGGGTAGGCTCCGGCTCCTCGACGGCCATGGCAAAAGCTCGGCCTTGCTAGGGTGCTCCTCTCTGCTGGTGCTGAACGAACCGCTGCTGCTGAGTGGATAGTGGAGGACCTCGTGGCGGTGGAACTGCTGGTCCTCTCGGTGCCAGTGCCGTCTTGCGTCATGTCCGATTAGGGACCAGTAAGCAGTCTTTTAGCTGATGCGATGGAGATCCACAATATAACCATGCTCCGAGTCTCTTCCTGTAGTCATCCCAAATATGTCTGCTCCTTCCGCAGTGAGTGAATTACGGGACCTGCAGTAGCTGTCTCTACGGCTGCTGAGTCTGGGCTCGGGCTGGAACTCGGTTATGTTGATATGCTGGGGTTTTACTAGCAGGCTGGAACTGCTGCTGATGTTGGTGCTGAAAGACCTTCGGTTGGAATTGGGAACGCTTCGTCGGTGCTGATTGGTTGTTGCTTCCTCCGAAGGTCTCTCGACTCCTCTTTGGTCTGTAATTCAGTTCTTTTCTAATTATACTCTAGTTTAGGATACAACCCATGAGTATCCAACCCAGGTACTAGGGTACAGCTTCCCTTGGCAATGCATTTGAATACCTTAACTTGCTACATGGGTTCCCGTGGTATTTACTAATACTCTGCGTGATTGCTTCATGAGACACAACTAAGGTATAGCAAGGCATGAATTTACTTTAGTCTACCTGGAATCTTTACGCTCCTCTATCGGATACAATTCTCTTATGAACGTAGGGAAGCAACCCCACTACCTAACATTTCGAGATAATACTGACACTAGTACCATGTCCACTAAAGGAAGGTATCGGTCCATCTATACTAGTGGATACATATAACATACGGAGGGATGGGATAGACAATTTAGAGTTTTAGGAGTATTTCCTACTGTGCGAGGCATCATTGCAAAGAAGGAAAAGTTCCCTGGATCTGATAGTAGACTGATATCGTCAATAGTCTTACCATCCTGCATAGAGTAATGGCATTGGCCACATTATACTGTTACTCCACTATGGCTCCTAATGTTCACGCCCAAATCGGTTAACTAAAATCATAGGGTCCTGGAACACAGAGATATGTATTGTTCAATTTGTACTAGGGACTCTTTTATGATTGCCCTTGCCCGAACCTTACTAACAGGACACTCTTCTTTGTTTCCAAACCTACACATGTTCTTGGTTACAATTCACTTCGCTCCTTCTCCAACTAATCTACCAACCCAATTTCCATTGATATCTTCAACATGTATCAGCATGGTTGATATACGAACAATGCTCTCAGTTCAGTCTGCCCCTATTTCCCATTATACATGAAACCGTATCCTGTTACTCTAGTGCTCGATACACGAGCACACACCCTCCCCCAAGTCTACTTCTAATCTTCTAACGTGCTGATAAAAAGAGGAATTAGTAACTTGGCATGACAAAAAGGGATGATGAACTGACCTGTGTTTGAACAGAAATTGACTTCTTCCTGGCGTTAATTTGGTTGTTCTCTTGGCAAGGGAAGGGTGTGAACGGGTAGGGTTTGCAGATGGTAAAGGGATCGACTATTCCTTCCTCTATATATATACATAACATGAAGATAAGATGGATTTGATTGAAACTAGATAGGGCCTATCAGGGATTGGAGGGCTAATCCGAATTGGATTTAAATCCAACCAGAAACAGGGGATCGACAAGGAAACCCAAGATTTGCATTAGAGAACTTTAGTTTGTTTGAATTCGAATTGCGCTCTATCACAGAGCTTCACAAACCGAATGTGATTAGCCTTCAGCTTCAATTGTTGTTTTTTTTATTTTATAAATAGACCCTTGTGAATAGGACTTTTAGCAAGAAGTAGAAATTCTCACTACTTAATATGCACATATATATTAATGAGTTAAAACGTGTGTCTACAACCAAAATTTGCAAATAAATAATAAAATAGATGGGACTTACATATCGTTCGTTAAATAATAAAAAAATTAAAAATAAAAGTATTAGTAATTATTGCGTATGTATCCTCACATAGTAAAAGAAAATAAAAATTCTAAAATTATTCTAATGAACATATAATAAGTCCAAAATATATTCAATAATCAAATTATATTTAAACTAAGTAGATGATATTATCTAACTAAACATATATATAAACTTCTAAAAACATATCTATAATAAATCATAATTAAAATATATTTAAATCATATTTATGTAATTTAAATTTATCTAATTTTGCAAAAATATCATAGATTTTTTTGTACGTGCTAACTAGTATATATAATGAATAGAGGAGGTGCACAGGGGAGAGTCGGTTGCCCAATTAAGCAGGCATTTCCTAACGACTATAAGCGTTAAGAAAAATTTTCCTAACACTTTTTTGCCGTTGGATCTACGGTGTGGGGAATTTTACTAACGGTCTTGCTAACGGTAATAACCGTTGGAAAATTGATTTTCCTAACGGTAAAATAGCATTGGTAAATTGATTTCCCTAACGGTAAAATAGCGTTGGTAAGTTGATTTTCCTAACGGTAAAATAGCTTTGAGAAATAGATTTCCCTAATGGTAAAAAAGTGTTAGAAAAATTAACTTCCCAATGGTAAAAAAACGTTGGTAAATTATATTCACCAATGGAAAAAAAACATTGGTAAATAAAATTTTCCAAAAATTGAAAACCGAATAAAATAGTAAAAATTACAGATTTCTAACAATTTTTTATCCTTATAAAACATATCATAACTGTAAGGATTTGTTTGTATTGCACTAAACTTGTAATTCAAATACAGACTTCCAATCTTATTATTCATCATCAAATAAGTATAAATAAAAAAGAGAGACAATTCATCCAAGAAAATTTAAGTTCAATATATAACTTGATAAAAATATTCAGACATTAAACAAATCTAAACAACATTGAGTTTAATAGAGTTAAAACAATTATGTTCAAAGTAAAGAAAACTACAAATTTTGCAAACGATACTTTGGCCAAATTACAAATCCTCCATCAACTATATCGCAAAGCTTGTAATTGCCATCTTGTGGACCATCAAAAATTGGTGCTTCCGGATCTACAACCTCCGTCACCCAAACAATATTCTCTCCGTCTTGTACCACCTTCCTTTGATGACAAGTCTTGTGTGATGCAAGATATCCTTTCGCCACCTCTTCCAAATCCTTTGAAAGTAATATCACGTATTTCTTCTCTTTAGAAGATGGTCCACCATTGTTGGTCGGGAGGACGGGACTAGCAATGTTGTCACCATGTCCATCAGACCCAGTGTTAAAATTCTTTGGATCAACTGGAGTATGCTCTGTGTTGGAGACAGCTTCAGCCCTTGGTGTCCCATTACCTCCGAATTGATTATGTTGCATATTCATATTTTGTAGCATATTTTGATGCATACTCATAAAGGCAGAAGTCATGGAAATAAACCTGTTCATAGCGTCAGTTATTTGGTTTTGTAATTCCATTTTCCATTGACAAAGGTCTTCAATATCTCTTTGACCGGATATTGCTTTTGAGCTTGTGTCATTTTTACTTGTCTCACGGAGGAGGTAGAGCTGATTGCACGACAATAACTCTTCTTCTTTTCAGACCCAAAAACTTCAGCAATAGGATCACTTTCGAAGTCTTCTAAGCTTGCGATACCATCGCTACCATTAAGACTTGCTTGTATTTTTTGCCTCTCTTCTGCGGCTTCAATTTGTGCCTGCATTTCCATAATTATAAGTAATATTCAATCCAAATTATATAAGATGGTAATAATAAATCAAAAGAGATATCGCTAAAGCTAAGACTATATTTCACATATACGATGATTGATGTCTTTTACAATAAGGAATTCATAAACAAAGGATTAAACATTGTGAATATGAGAACTACAGTTGCATGTTAACCTATCAAAATATAATAATTGAGACCAAATTCCAAATACATAAAACTGGAATTTCATGTGACTGAAACACAATTTTCTGGAACATAAATCATTAAAGAAATTGAGGGTGGTGATATTGTATTAGGAGAACAGAATCCTGAAAGGATTAAACATTGTGAAGTGATAGTATGACCCCCACTCCCTTCACAATGCTTGAATATACAACAAAAAAAAGGTAAGGGTGGTGATGTTGTGTTAGGAGAACAGAATCCTGAAATTGAGGGAAAGAGATCTTTGTACTTAATTAGAATGGCTCTAAGGAGACACATTATTGACATGCAAGAGTTTGGCACAACAATCCCATACTAATCTTTTTCCATAACATCACTCAACTAAGCAAAGAACAATACAATATTGGAAAACAAAGAAAAAGTAGAGAGACAGAGAAGTAGCCGGGTCCCTGATGCAACCCAGAGTGCAAACAATAACATTCTGCAAACAATACTGCCTTAAACCAGACATATAACCGAGCATTCCACTATGCTAGAGTTGATGGTATTTGTTTTCTCAGATCCTATTCCGTTTGATCTGAAGTTCCCCACCAATGCCTCCATGTGTAGATACCATCAAAAACCTATCTACACAGGACCCAATGTTCTTCAACTTCTTGATGATACTTAACATGAATCAGCTCTCCAGCTCCCCTGTGTTGTTTGTTGCTTTTTAATATTCCTCCTACACATGCATAGCGAGGTGTGATAACTAGGACTCCAGGTCAAGAGAGATGTTCTTCGAGAATATGTTATTCCTATCTCGCTATAAAGTACGTAATATAATTAAGTCAGATGCTTCACATGACAAGCTAAACCTTGTCCTAGTTCAATCGATATTGACTTCTTCGACCAATATGAGCCTGTGCTGTGTACAAGATATGGTCGACTTATAAAACTAAAGATCTCCAAAACTTTTAATTGAAACAGATGAAGGATGCAGACATCCAAATTTATGAAAATAATTTACATAGCAACAGAACACTCAATGATCTACATTATAAAAGAAAGGAATCTCAATTTCCCAAAAGCAGGTGCAGAATAAAATAAGCAAAACAATGTTGAAATTTATGAAGATAAATTTACTTAAAACACTAGAAGCAAGTAAGAGCTGAAATCTGAAATGTTAAGATTGTGAGCCATAATATATAATACCATAAACATTGAAAACTAGAGCACCTTTAATTCTCAAACAGGTGTTGAAGCTTCGAGAAAAACAACTTAAAGCACACGAGAAAAACAAAGAGGACACTAGCAAAAGCAGACTAGTGCTTTAAACAAAAATTACTATGGAGGAAGCATGACAGGATGATGGTTGATCACCAAAATGGGTTCAGAAACCAAACTTCTCCCTCATACTACCTGATTTCACACACACACACACACACACACACACACACACACATGTTGGCATATTGCAGGCTGGAACGTGGGAATTCGAGGTCTCATGAACTAATTTCATGGACAAACTTTCCGGTCAGGCCTATGGATGGATCCTCTACTTCTTGAGATTTTCTTGAGATTTTCTTGGTTGCTATAATCATCGAGATTTGAATGGTTTAAGAATGTATGAGATACCTAGCAGCTAATCCGGAATATGAGATACCTAGCAGTTGAACTGCTATAGTCATCGAGATTCTTGAGATTTTTTGTTCTTTTCCTCGCTGTTGAACTGCTATAGTGCAAGTGAATATGAGATACCTAGCAGCCAATTCGAAAGAGAAGGCGTTTAAGAATGTATCAATAATGTATCACTGCATTCAACTTGTTCATGTTAATTGTTGACAATATTTATTAATTAAAGGTGTTAAAATATTTGACATATTTGAACCTTCCAAACAAATTAATATGATATGACAAAGTCATTGGAATGAATATATATGAGTTTTCAGAGTTGAGATCACAAAGATGAGACTCAAACTATTTGCTCATCGTTCCTAAAATGTTTCTAATCATAGATCCACCAAGAAGGACATTGGTTGATTCAAAAATATTAGCACATTCTAACTTAACCCCATGATAGATGAGTATGTGTGTTCTCGTAATCAGAATTCCAACTTTTACATCACCATAATTTAGAAGTACTTACATATTTTTCTGCTGCACAAGGAAGCACCTCCCCAGTTTTTCTTTTCGTGTGTGCCCTTTTCCAAGGGCCTACCCTTGAATGCTTTTCAGTTGGATTTTCTTTTGCCTACATGCACAATTATGATTAATGACAAATAATGTCTTTAATATAAAATTAGAATTCGTTAAAAATAAAGTACACACCATTTCTTCATACACTCTACTATAAGGTTTCCTTCCCAAAGTGTGAGTTATAGGATTTTTGGCCTTATTTTCAGCATTCTTCTTGCATTGCTCCTTCTTTTTATCACTATACTCAATGTCTACAAACTTTTTCCACCAAATTTTTTCAATATCATCGGGACGGTTATCAAGAGCAACACGTTTGGGTAATGGTTGTCCATTAATATAAAGATATCTTGCACGAATTGTGGACTTCATTGTTCTAAGATACTGCAGAATTTTTTTTCCAATATAGTGCGCGCAATCTTCGGGTCCACATTCATCTCAAACTCTTTCTGTCACAATCACACAAAAAATACAAACACATTATCATGATAAAAAAAAGGTAAAAACAAATTCAAATGTATGTAAACAAGTTGAATGCATAAAATACATGAGCTCATTCCATAGATTATCCTTGTAGGAGTCATCTACTTTCCTCCAATCTTCATACCCAATTGGAATTTGAGCACGAATTAGGGCACCACAATGAGAACTCCATTTGGTTGCATCTCTACCCTTAGCACAATCAAAATAAACAACTATTGAGTATTTTTTGCCATTTGGTGGGGGTGGAACATCCGACTCTTGTGTGTTTTTTGTACCCATGGATGCATTAGCACTACTAGGATTGGATGACATTTCGTACTACAATTGCACAAAACATTAAGAATTAACAAGTATTAGAATGAACAAGTATCACAATTTGATAAACTTTGTAGTTGGCATAATTCAAAATTTCATATTCAATAGAACCACAACATTCAAATGCATCAAAATACAGATTATTCTTATTGCAGGGTTCCATGAATGAAGATAAAAAGAAAAACTAATTTTATGCTTGACAGTACATGAAAGCAATATCCGGTAATTGATTTTATGCTTGATTTTGTGGTTGTTCTGCTTGCAAGAGACTATATTATTTGGGCAAGGTCTTGGAACTCTTGTTCCAATAATTGACACTAGAAAAGAACTCTTGCAATCAAACAACCCTAGAAAAGAAAACAAGTACATGAAAGTTTAGGAGTATCAATAGATGGCATGACCATTTTTTTTACCTAAACAAAGGATCTGTCCAGGACGTGGGGTATTGGGGGTTTGTGGTTTCCTAATACATTATTGAAGTATAGGAGTTAGGCAATTGGGGTTTTTGACCTTCTTAGCTGGTCTTGGGTATGAGGAGAAGAGAGCAACAGTTGTCTAAAAACTGATTTGTATCAGTATACAAAACGAATATAGGTAAAACCAGTTGGTTTGAACGATTTTGGAAGAAACAAACCTTGTGTTGCTTTCTCTTTTGTTGAATCCAGGTCAAAATAATGTTGAAAATGGCTTATTATAGCAACTTAAAGTTTGCAGACAACCACTCTAGTGAAGCCTTCAAATGAAGAGTAGATGTTCAGTTGCTTATTATAGCAACAACATTTTGCTAATCCAGAATTGAAGTAGTAAAAAAAATGGCCCCAGAAAAAACACATGGTGGGTACATTAAAAAGGGCAGGGTAATAACATTTGTTGGACAAATGTATAAATCTAATCTGATCACAAATTTATAACCACCAAATCAATGTTCAAAACAGGTCATTCCCAGCAGAATTAGAAATGTGATGCCTTTATTTTATAGATTGTCAGGTAACTTTGTCAGCACTTTACTGCATGATTTCGTGCCTGAAGGACATTTTTTGTGTTAACAAGGAATATTTGTCTCAAGTTTAGTTTTCTGTCTTCCTCAGACAACTATTAATTGCCTTCCGAAGATCAACGAATCAAAAACCCAATCAAATCATATTCTACAAGTTTATATAGTGTTACCTGGATACTGATGTAAATCCATTAAACTATACTAAAAAACTGCATAACAAATTCACAGTGAACAAAAATATGATTATACTATTTTATTATTATTGTCATACAATTTATAGATATCGACACATGGTATGTTTTTCTTCTGTAGAAGAATCGACAGTTTGAAGCTTATTTTTAAAGGAAACCTTAGAAAGACTTGTTAATATCTGAACTTTTAAAGGCATCCCCATTGCCAAATAATATGATTAACTGGGCGTCTCATACGAGAGTTATTAAGGAAACCGTAGAAAGCCTTGAACTGACAGTAGCATTAATTCGATCGCCACTTAAAACAATCTTCACCATTAAAACTAACATCCTGTAACTTATGAATCAAATCTAAGTAGTCTTGCATAAGATTATAACTTATGCTTCTTCTACCATAGAAGACATAAATTAAAAAGCTTCTTCTAAAACACTAATCCATGTTGGTTTAGCCCTAACTCTAGTACTTGCACTTTCTTTAAATAGGGGAGGCAACAAGTAGAAAAAAGAAATTTTGGAACTGCAAGTAATAATAAAGAATCTAAAATAACTAAAGTGACAATTGACAGGTGCTCAAAGAATATGGGTTAGTTATGTGTCTCGAATCATTTAACTCTTTCATGAGGTATCCAGTCTATGGGTGTTTTCATTGATACATTTTCGGAGAATTTAGAACCCATAAGCTCGACAGAGGCCGATACTGTTTCTTACTATTTTTATCCGAATGCGGATACTATTTTTTTTCTAGATATGGTTGTTGATTTTCTTATCCAAACAATATCTAAATTCATATTCATTATTTGCAAAAAATATAAGGATATATTAATAACCATATCTGATCTGTATTTGCATCGAATGCACCCATTTGATTTATACTGATGTAAATCAAAAACCCAATCTTCATTATAGTAAAGAGTAACACAAATAGAGTTTCAGAACCAACTGATTGCAGCAACAAAATAAAATAGTAATAGTTTCTAATGCATTAAAAATAAAAATAAGTACCATAACAATAACCATTTTTTTCAAAATATCAAATCTATTTGGGTTCAATACATTTTAATATTGGTGCCAAGTTAGGTTGATCTTCCAAAATGGATTGGAAGCTTGTTGGTACGGCACAATCATCAACACCATCAGTCATACGCTTGGGAGAACATAGAACAATAGACCTATCAGAATTTTGTGCATCCTTTATATAAAAAACTTGACTCGCTTCGGATGCAAGAATGGCCTGCTCATCATAATCTCCTTCAGCACTCTTGAGCTTCTTTAAATTAACCATCAACAAATTAGAGTCCGGACAATTCTTAGAACCATTTGTCTTGTCCCCGATATTCACCCAATCACAATAGAACACAACATGTTGAAATTCATAATAATCAACATCTATAATCTCTTTGATAATACCATACCAAGTAATTTTATCATCCGTAGGGTTCTTATCTTTTGCACTTGCGACAAATGTAGTGATTGCATCCATGCAAACACCACTATCTTGTGTCGAAAGAGTATCATCATAGTGCTGGGGAGAGAATACATAACCATTCACCCTATACTTGGTATGAGTTTTGGCTTCCCACTTTGGCCCACTGACATACCACCACAATAGTGAGTTCATGCATTTTTCTTCCAGCAACTGTCAACACAAGCCACTCAAATACATTAATCAACACCACCAAAAAAACTAAAACTATGCTTTTAGAATTAAATGGCACTATACCTTTTTGTGTAACCAATCAATAAATTCAGATTGTATTACCACTTCTGTCTTTGTGGTAGCTCTTCTTTTTTTCCACGAGGCCCTTCTTCCAATGATGATCGATACATACTACAAATTCAAAAACCTTATTGTATAAAAAATACACATTATGTAGTTTAAAATCAATATGAAAGAATATCACACCTGTAATATTCATCTCGCTCTGGTATATTTATCCTAAAGAGTATCCATCTTCGAATTTGCATACGTTGTACCCAGATAACTTGATAGTTTTACCCTCAAGAATAGAGCGCTGATACATATCATCTTCATTCTCGTCTAAAAAGAGTGCTTGACTAGAACTATGATTACCATCACGCAGATTTGGCATATATTCCATAGCATATCTAACAGATTTTGAAACAAGATATGCCTCAGAAATTGACCCTTCAACATAATGTTTGTTGCTTGGTATATTTTTGCACTCCTTCATAGCCCTTGTATTAACATAAGACGCACACTTGTTAAAAAATTATAATGTTAATAAATTAGCAAAGAAACAATAATATATAAAATGAAAATCTCACCTTTCAAATGGATACATCCATATGTACCTCGTAGGTCCACAAAGTAGAGCTTGGTCAGCTAGGTGCACCATTAGATGGATACTTTTATCAAAGAAATATGATGGCAGATAATGTTCCAACACGCATAAAGCCTCGAAAATCATATCTTTGGCAGCTTGGACATGCTCTCGAACTAAGACCTTTGAGCATAGTATGTTGAAGTACAAACTTACTTGCAAAATGGCTCATTTCAACTCATGAAACTTTTGATATGCATGTTGAACCATAAATGGAAGCAAATATTGGATAATGACATGATTGTCATATGACTTCCTAATATGCAAACTCGGTGGCTGAATAGTGACAAGGCTGCCCAAATTAGTTGCAAGACATGACGAGAGCTTTACATCTTTCAAAACTTGGCAAATTTGCATCTTCTGAGCCTTATCGAGTGCATATTTAGAAGAATTTCTTCCCCTATCAAACATCAAATTAATAAGATGTTCAGCCACATTCTTTTCAATGTGCATCACATCAATAGTATATCATACTTTATGACGACTCCAGTATTCTAAAGTAAAAAGAATTGACTTTTTATACCACGCGGGTCTTTATTCCTTGTCATCCTCATATACAGCGCAATCTTCACTACCATCCACCTCAACTGCCATTCGCTTCTTGCAAGTAGCTTTCACTATTTTACCCGGTATATATTTAATATGATCAAGCCTTTCTAAAAGGGATGGTCCAGTCAATCGTATTGGAGGTTCCTTATGCTCTACATCCTTATACCATCCGTGTTTCACTTCCTTATATGGGTGACCGTCCTTCAAAAATCTTCTATACTTTCTGAAAATATTATTATTACTAACGCGCTCAGACTCGATCTCAATAGCGCAAATAGGGCAAGCTTTGTAACCATGTGTCACACAACCAGATAAGTTACCGAATGCCGGAAAATCATGGATTCCCTACAATAACATTGCTCTCAAAGTGAAGAGTTCCCCTTGTTCATATCAAACGCTGACACTCCTTCCGTCCAAAGTTGCTTCAACTCATCTACAAGAGGTTCTAAGAATACATCAATGTCTTGACTCGGTGCTTTTGGCGCAGGAATTAACAAACACATCATCTGGAACTGTGATTTCATACATAACGAAGGGGGAAGGTTATAAGGAATGATGTATACGGGCCAACAACTGTAACCACTAGATAGCATGTTGGTGTTTTTGCCTTTGGACTAGAAAAGATAGTCCCACATCGGCTACACCAAATGGTGAGTATTGTATGGCCGTTGAGCACCTCTAGAGGGGGTGAATAGAGTGTGTGTGTGTGTGCAGCGGAAAATAATCACCAATTAAAAATTTAAACTATGGCAGTGAAATAAGAGACAATAAATATAATGCAGCAAGATATAGAGAATTCAAACTCAGCGACACAGCGATGTATACTGGTATCCCTCTGAGAGGACTAATCCAGTCTCGAGTACTCTTGCTCGATGTTAATCCACTATGGCACAAGCTTTAACTGAGAGCTTGCAGTCTCTTACAACACCGTGCTTGGTGACAAGTGCACGATCGACTTCATAATACCGTGCTTGGTGACGAGCGCACGATCAGCTCCACAACAAGAAAAGTTGCTGAACTTTGAACGACCTCTTTACAACTCTTGGAATACCAAAAGACTCTAAATCAACTCTGATATTACTGGCTTTTGGCTAAGAGGTGTATAGGTATGATTTGAAAATCTTGGATCGTTTGAAAACACTCGAATAGTAGAGAAGAGAAGATGAAGAGTGAATGAATGATTTGAAATGAAAAGTTCTTCTCTATTTATAGGTATTTTCTGGAACCGAACTCGGACAGAGTTCGGACAGAGTTCGGATGCAGATATCTCACAAAGAGACGTTGCTCGCAGATTTGGAGGCAACAGAAGTTTGAATACAAACTGACCGAACTCGGACAGAGTTCGGTCCGAACTCGGGCCGAACTCGGTTATGAGTTCTGTCAGGAGATTTTTGAAATATTTTATCAGAAATTATTTTCAAAGATATTTTGGAATATTTTGTAAAATGATATATGAGTGGTAACGGGTAGGCTTTTTAGAATGTGGACTGAGATAACCCTAAGCCAGTATAACCAAAACTGATTTTACAAAATAAATCCTACACTCAATAAAATGTAAAATACAGAATAAAATATAAAATGAGTCATCTTCAGATTTGATGATGTTGATGCTTCGTTGATGCAGTATAACGTCCGTTGAAATTGATTTCATATATCCTGAAATGATTAGCAGCAGTTTGTATATTTTGTGTATTGACTTAAGTGCATGTTGATTATCGAAATCGGGTGTGACCATGGAATGGGCCAACAATCTTTCCCATTTTGATAATTGACAAACTTGAGTCTATACCAAAATATATCTTTATAAAAATAGAACAAAATACAAGTACCTGAATAAAAGAGATGGTTGATTTTGGATTTGTATGCTTTTTGCTATGTGTACTCTTTTTCTCCCCCTTTGTCAAATAGTAAAATGACTTGGCTCTCCCGTAATGTGTGAAGCCAACAATAGAAAACAAAAGACAAAGTAAAGCAAAAGAGACATGATCACAGCATAACACAACTACTATGGAAAGAAAATGCTGGAAATAAAGTACTAAAAATGTCATACTAAAAAAAATGCTGAGTACAATCATCAAAAAATGTCTAACTAATGAGTTTAGACATAAAAGGAAAACTACATCAAAGCATAAAGATCATCATCTAACAAGTATCCACTATCCAAAAGCTGAACCCACGTCACATAGTGGGGTCGTCAGCACCAGGAGCCTCTGGAGAAAAGTAGGCTGCAGTGGGGTCGAAGTGCTGGAAGGAAGCCTCATCTGTGAACCGAGGACCCGGAAAGCCTGGGTGAGGCAGGATGGTGATCGGATGGACTGGATCATGGGATAGGCTGTAGTGGAGGTCAGCAATCCCGTTCCTCAGCACCTGAGCCTGAGAGATGCGTCGGAACTCCGAATCAAGATAACCTTGATGACGTTGCGCAGATATAGCAACAAAATCATCAAAGCGCTGATAGAAAGCCGGATCAAATCCCGGGACAGGGGCTGGAGCAGGAGCAGCATCAGGAATCTCAGCATCAGCAGCTGGAGCAGGCTGAGCTCCAGGAGGCAGAGGTAGAGGAGGAAATCGGCGAGATCTGGTAAGCTCGATAGGAGTGAAGGAGAATGCACAAGTTTGAAGATCAATCTCAAAACGACGAAAGATAGACGCCAAGTGCATAGGATATACCAGATTCCTTCCTGCATTTTTGTAGTTCAGCATCCAGGACATCATGGTCTTTGGGATAGAGAATGGAATACCAAAAATGAATGTGGTATAAAGCAGAGAGTTCCAAGAAGGTCACTTCATCTGTGGATCCTTTCTTTGGAAGGAGTACAGATAAAATCATGCGATGAAGTTCATAAAAAGTTTGGTTCAAATTCTTTGCATAAACCCTACGAGGAACAGGGTTTGGATGACAAATAAGTTCCCTGAAAGAGGCAAGGGTAACATCAGCAGGGAATTGGACATAGGTAATGTCAACCAAAGCTTCACCAAGATCAGGAACATGGTAGAATTCACTGATATCGGTAGCACTGAATTCTAATTCTTGCCCAGCAACACAAGAATAGAAGTTTCCGTTAGGTTTTACTTGCAAGTTGCAGTAAAACATTCGGACAGCATTGTCAAAAATATTTTCTGCTACCTCGAAGAAATCTCGGTAGCCTAAGTGGTCAAAAGTAGGAGCATATTCAGAAAATTTGGTAAAATTAACAAAAGCTCCATAGCAAATCTTATGACCAGAAAAGGAATCAAACCAAAGATCAAAAAATTCTTTGTCCGAAAATAAAGTAGAATCATAATCTTCTACATCTATTGGTCGTGCTGGACTGAATAGACTAGCTGGTGTATAATCAGAAGAGGAGGAGGCACCTTGGAAAGATGATCCTCTATGACGTTTAGGAGCCATGGAGAAGGTAGAAGAGAAAAAGGAATACCTTTTTGAAAAAGGAGGGAGATGAAAATGTTGAAACGCCCACCAGATCTCTTAGATTCCTTGCTAGGATGGAGGAGAAAGAAATTTTAGGGAGGAAGGAGATGTTCCACGGGTTGGAGTATGGAAAAGATGGTTGAAAGAGTTGAATTTATAGAGTTTAGGGCCAGCTGTTCGGTTCTGGAAATTAATACAACGCCGACCAAACTCGGTCAGAGTTCGGCCCGAGTTCGGTCACTTGTATTCCCGAGACAATAAATGCAGTTCTGGTTGGTTAAAAATAACTTTATGACTTTTGACTCTAGTATTTAATAACGTACTCTATTTATGGGTTAACTGTAGGGGTCGTCCCAGCTAACGGAGGTTCACCGGGGAACTCTTAAGTACCGCTTTGCTTCGACCGTAGTCGTGGTGACAGACATACCCTTTTTAGGTTTGTACCCAAAAATAATTTTCGTTAAATAAAATTCAAAGTTGCAAGTCATAAAATTAATTTTAATTACCATATTACATTATGAATCTGAAAATTCAAGTATACCGAGCTCACGTCTCATTATGTTAAAACGGTCTTCAGCCAATGGTTTTGTGAATATGTCTGCTAGTTGATGATCTGTGTCAATAAATTCTAAGCAGATATCCCCGTGTTGTTGATGATCACGAAGAAAATGATGTCATATCTCTATGTGCTTTGTGCGTGAATGACAGATAGGGTTCTTAGTCAGATTAATAGTGCTAGTGTTCTCACAATAAATAGGAACTTTAGTGTAGTACAGATTATAGTCCTCTAAGGTTTGCTTTATCCATAAAATCTGAGCACAACAACGTCCTGCGGCGATATACTCAGCCTCAGTTGTTGATAATGCTACTGAATTTTATTTTTTTCTAAACTAAGAGACTAAGGCCTTTTCTAGGAAATGACATGTGCTACTGGTACTTTTACGGTCCACTTTGCATCCCGCAAAATCCGCATTCGAATAACCTATCAGGTCAAAGGATTTGGTTTTAGGATACCATAAGCCAACTGTAGAAGTTCCTTTAAGGTATCGGAAGATACGCTTAACGGCACTAAGATGTAATTCCTTAGGATTTGCCTGATAACGTGCACAAATGCAAACACTAAACATAATATCAGGATGACTAGCAGTTAAATATAATAAACTACCAATCATACCTCGATACTTACGCTGATCGACAGGTTTGCCACTTTCATCAGCATCAAGCTTTGTAGATGTAGCCATAGGAGTCCCGATTGGCTTTACATTCTCGAAGTTGTACTTTTTCAGTATGTTCTTCGTATACTTAGCCTGGTTGATGAATGTTCCTTTTGAGTGCTGTTTGATTTGAAGTCCTAGGAAGAAGTTTAGCTCTCCCATCATACTCATCTCAAATTCACTATGCATACACTTAGCAAAATATTGACAGAGTTTTTCGTTAGTAGAACCGAATATTATGTCATCTACATAAATTTGCACAAGGAGGATATCATCATTCAAGGATTTTATAAACAAAGTAGTATCAACCTTTCCTTTTGAAAAACTATTATCAAGTAAGAAGGCACTTAGGCGCTCATACCAAGCACGAGGTGCTTGTTTGAGTCCATAAAGGACTTTCTTAAGCTTGAAGACGTGATCAGGTTTTTGAAAATCTTTAAAACCAGGGGGTTGTTTCACAAAAACTTCCTCTTTGAAAAATCTATTTAAAAATGCGTTTTTCACGTCCATTTGAAATAATTTAAAATTATTATAACATGCAAATGCACAAAACATGCGGATAGCTTCTAGTCTAGCAACAGGAGCATAGGTCTCATCATAATCAATTCCTTCTTCTTGATTATAACCTTGTGCCACTAGACGTGCTTTGTTGCGTAGAACTTGTCCATCTTCACTGAGTTTATTTCGGAACACCCATTTGGTACCAATTATAGATTGACCAATGGGTTTAGGAACGAGTTCTCAAACTTGGTTTCTCTCAAATTGATTTAGTTTCTCTTGCATGGCAGAAATCCAAAACTCATCAGTAAAAGCATCATCTACATTCTTAGGTTCTATTTGAGAAATGAATGCTACATTTGCTGCTATTTCAGAATCCTTAAGAGATAAATGTGTACTTACACCTTTAGATACATCACCTATGATGAGTGTCTCTGGATGATCTGGCAAGAATTTTAATGAATCAATCTTTTGGGTCAGATCTTCCACAGTACTCTTCTCAGTTTTTCTATGTGTATCTTCATCATCACTGTCGCTAGATCTGTGACTATTTAACTCATCAAAAGTAACATTAATAGTTTCTTCAACAATCATAGATCTTTTATTGAAAATTCTATATCCCTTACTCTTAGCAGCATATCCGAGAAATATCCCGTCATCTGCTTTGGAGTCGAACTTTCCCAAGTTATCCTTGGTGTTCAGGATAAAACAGCGACATCCAAAAACTTTAAAGTAAGAAATGTTTGGAATCCTTCCAAACCAAAGCTCATATAGTATTTTCTTCGAGATTGGTCGAATTAACACCTTATTCAAAACATGACTGGCTGTACTAACAGCTTCTGCCTAAAAATATTTAGGAAGATTATACTGATTCAGCATGACTCTAGCCATTTTGCTTAGAGTACGATTCTTTCGCTCCACAACACCATTCTGTTGGAGAGTTCTAGGACAAAAAAATTCGTGGTAATATCCACTATCATTACAAAACTTTTTGAAATCAGAATTTTCGAATTCGCCACCATGATCACTTCGGATACGAGTAATCATAAAGCCTTTTTTGTTTTGTACCTTTTTGCAAAATATCTAAAATTCAAAAATTGTATCACTTTTGTTTGATAAGAAATAAACCCAAGTAAAACGAGAGAAATCATCAACAAGAACAAAAGCGTAGAGCTTACCGCCAAGACTAGCGACTCTACTAGGACCAAATAAATCCATGTGTATTAACTGTAAAGGTCTAGAAGTACTTACAGCGTTGATGGATTTAAAAGTAGACCTATGTGCTTTGTTCTTTTCACAGTCAGCACATACCATATCTCTCTTGAATGGAATCTCAGGGAGTCCTCTTACCAACTTTTTTGTACTTAGTCGTGAGATAGTATCCATGTTTGCATGTCCTAGTCTCATGTACCATAGCCAGCTTTCATCTTGATTGGCTACTAGGCACCTACCTGCATTATTAGTATTCTCCAAAAAGAAAACATAAATATTGTCTTCTCTAATCCCTTTATATATGGGATCACCAGATGACATATCATATATGGTACATTTATCTTTCACAAAATTGATACCATAACCATTATCTGCCAAATAACTTTTGCTTAATAGGTTATGTTTTAATTCTGTTACTAGACAAACATCCTTTATTACTGGATAGGGAGAAATACCTACAGTACCATTACCAATTATATCACCTCTCAAATTATTTCCGAATGAGACATATCCTTCTTTCTTCATCGATAGTGTAGCGAACAAAGATGCATCACCATTCATGTGTCGCGAACATCCGCTATCAAGGATCCATTTGCTTTTAGCATGAGAGGGTTGAGGGTCCACCTACAAGACAAGTAGATGAATCCTTTGGTACCCATTTTCTAAAGGGTCCATTCTGATTAGCTTTAGGTCTCCAGATTAATGTGTGATTGTCAACAAGCTTCCTTGCCAAACAATACTGTGATATGTGTCCATACGTGCCACAATAAGTGCAAGTAAGTTTAGAACCAGATGTGGTCACAACTGTGTTTACATGCTTGTTTGGTTTCTTGGAGAACCTATAAGTGAAAGCATGGTGATAGTCGTGTTTCTTCTGTGCTTTCTTATTTTTAGTCCTCTTAGATGTATGCTTACCATTAGGACTAAACTTAGGCTGTGTCACAGGTATTGCCTGTTTGCCTAACTTGATTTCTAACTTTTTAGAAATCGCAATAGACTCTTCATATCTAGCAGTCATATCTGAGAGTCTTTGTTCTGTTACTAAGTGCTTCTTCTTCTCTATGTCTTATAGTTCTTGTATCTTGACATAGTCTCTTTCTTTCTTTTCAATTTTGAGGATAGCCTCATGATAGTCTACCTTGAGTTTGGCTATCTCTTCCGTATTATCGGTAGTAGACGTCTCTTTAATATCTTCAATAAGATTGGACAGTCTAGCTAACTCGGTTGTGTATGCCTTAATCTCTTTTCGAGATTGCTTATACTTGTCGAGCACAGTTTTGTGATCTTCAAGTAGTTTGCTAAAGGCATTTTTTAATTCATCGAAAGTAAAATCATCATATAGAGGGTTTGAAGATACCTTATCAAATGCCATAAGATAGACATTTGCATTGCCGCAGGGTCTGTCCTCTTCTTCTGTATCACTGGCATCACTTTCATGCCAGATACTTGTGTTGGCATACTTTCGACCAGATGTTGCTTTTCTGCTAGATCTTGATCTGTCATATGGACTACTTTTCTTTGAAGTTGGACAGTCCTTCTTCATGTGCCCCGTCTGCTTGCATCCAAAGTAAATGGTTTCATCTTCATTGCTTTCTTGGACATCTCTTTTCCTTCTGCTTAATTTCTCAAACTTTAGGAATTTTCGGAAGTTCTTCACAAGTAGGGCCTGTTCATCACCACTTGATGATTCTTCATCAGAGTCGTTGCATGTTGATTTTCTTGCTTGAGCTTTGAAAGCAATAGATTTTTCTTTTGGTGTTGCTTCTTCAAACTCTTGCAAATCAAGTTTATGGGTCATCAGCTTTCCCATCAGTATTTTTAAGGACATAGTGGTGAGATCGTTTTCTTCAATGATTGATGTGGCTTTTGGATTCCAGTTCTTGGTTAGCGCCCGCAACACTTTTCTGATCTTCTCATGATTGCTGTAATCCTTACCAAGAGATTGCAAAGGATTAGTTATATCAGGGAAACGAGTAAACATCTGTGTAATTGACTCACCGGGTTTCATCTTAAAAGATTCATATTCCTGTGTTAGTCTACTAATTTTGGATTCCTTCACTTGGGAAGTACCTTCATGAGTTACCTCAAGAAGTTTCCAAATTTTGTGAGACGTCTTACAGGTTGAAACTCTGTTGAACTCCGTTTTGTCAATTGCACAGAATAGTGCATTGATGGCACGAGCATCTAGACTAGCCTTAGCTTTTTCAGCTTCAGTGTATTTGTCATGAGGCTTGTCTACAAGCTGCCCTTCAACCACTGTGGGTGCTGGTTTCTTATAACCATCAATAACTATAGACCAAAGATCAAAGTCAAGAGATTTTAAGAAGAAATTTATTCGTGTTTTCCAATAGGTATAATTAGTACCATCAAAAAGTGGGAGTCTATTTGTGGATTGCCCTTCACCGTTGAATATTGATTTCACGGCTGCCATATATACTCTCTGAGGTTTGTTATATAAAAATATAACCTTGCTCTGATACCAATTGTAGGACCGTTGAGCACCTCTAGAGGGGGTGAATAGAGTGTGTGTGTGTGTGTGCAGCAGAAAATAATCACCAATTAAAAATTTAAACTATGGCAGTAAAATAAGAGATAGTAAATATAATACAGCAAGAGAGAGAATTCAAACTCAGCGACACAGCGATGTATACTGGTATCCCTCTGAGAGGACTAATCCAGTCTCGAGTACTCTTGCTCGATGTTAATCCACTATGGCACAAGCTTTAACTGAAAGCTTGCAGTCTCTTACAATACCGTGCTTGGTGACAAGTGCACGACCGACTTCACAACACCGTGCTTGGTGACGAGCGCATGACCAGCTCCACAACAAGAAAAGTTGCTGAACTTTGAACGACCTCTTTACAACTCTTGGAATACCAAAAGACTCTAAATCAACTCTGATATTACTGGCTTTTGGCTAAGAGGTGTATAGGTATGATTTGAAAATCTTGGATCGTTTGAAAACACTCGAATAGTAGAGAAGAGAAGATAAAGAGTGAATGAATGATTTGAAATGAAAAGTTCTTCTCTATTTATAGGTGTTTTCTGGAACCGAACTCGGACAGAGTTCGGGCAGAGTTCGGATGCAGATATCTCGCAAAGAGACGTTGCTCGCAGATTTGGAGGCAACAGAAGTTTGAATACAAACTGACCGAACTCGGACAGAGTTCGGTCCGAACTCGGACAGAGTTCGGTCCGAACTCGGACAGAGTTCGGTCCGAACTCGGGCCGAACTCGGTTATGAGTTCTGTCAGGAGATTTTCGAAATATTTTATCAGAAATTGTTTTCAAAGATATTTTGGAATATTTTGTAAAATGATATATGAGTGGTAATGGGTAGGCTTTTTAGAATGTGGACTGAGATAACCCTAAGCCAGTATTACCAAAACTGATTTTACAAAATAAATCCTAGACTCAATAAAATATAAAATACAGAATAAAATATAAAATGAGTCATCTTCTGATTTGATGATGTTGATGCTTCGTTGATGCAGTATAACGTCCGTTGAAATTGATTTCATATATCCTGAAATGATTAGCAACAGTTTGTATATTTTGTGTATTGACTTAAGTGCATGTTGATTATCGAAATCGGGTGTGACCATGGAATGGGCCAACAAGTATCTCAATATAATACATTGCTTGTGTTGAGGTGTGCACATGAGGTGTAGTGGGGCACAAGTTTGTGCCATGTGGGAGTATTTTCCTAGAAGGAAAAAGGATTAAATCCAACAAGGATGCAAGTTGATTTTTGTTGTGCAGACTCGGACTCGGACACGGACTCCAGGATGTCTCGTGCATGCACGGGAGTGTTCGGGGGGTAGGCGTGGACTGGCACACTTCTATGCTGATTGTGGGATGATCTAAAATATCAAACTCTATTTTTGAGTATTGGTATTTTAGTCCCACATCGGATAGAAGAAGAGGTGAAGTCTCAACTCCACTCTATAAATAGAGTCCCTTGGCCTCCTTTGAAAGATGCACCAAGAAGAGAGTTAAGGGAGTCTGTAAAGTCCAGGAAGCCCGCTCAAGTCTCAAATTTGACTTACGAGCGTTCCAGAAGTTCTTCGTGAACTTGCTGGTTCCTGGAAGCAGATCGTGGTTGGGCGAATCATGCTTTGAGCAACGGTGATCTTAATCACCCCAACAAGAATCTTTTCTCTTCTTCTTTCTTCTTTCTTCTTTCTTCTCCTTCATCTGAGTTGTAACTCAGTTCTGTCTGCCTGCAACTGCGATTGCAAGGAAGAACGTGAGATTTATTTTCTGAACTCAGTTCTGTCCGTCAGCAACTGCGATTGCGAGGAAGAACGTGAGATTTACTTTCTGATTATTATTGCTTTTGTAATTAGATTTATATTATAGTATTCCTCTTGGATCTCAAGAATAATCAGAAGATGAATGTTTGTTGAACCTCTGATCTCGACATCGAGTCTACCATCTTTGATCAAGCCCCGGGACTAACAATATCAAAGCAAAATCCTTGCAGATGGAGAACTCTAGTGCTTCTCTCATCGATACTAGCTTTAACAAGTTGGAGAAATTCGACGGAGAATATTTCCAAATCTGGAAGAGGAAGGTCACCCTTAATCTTCAACTCGTGGACGTAGACTATGTGTTGATTGAGGATGAACCGACGATTCCAGAAGGAGGAACTGTCGATGCTATTGCTGCTGCACTCGTCAAGCAGAGCAAATGGAAGAGAGAAAACAACATCTATAAACTGCTGATTCTCAATTCTATGGAAGACTCTCTGGCAGAGTCATATTCCAAGAAGGAGAATGCCAAAGAGATCTGGGATTCTTTGGGTAAGCTATATAAAGATGATGAGAACATGTCCAAAATCTTCATGATCGAGAAGTACCACAAGTGGCTCTTCGAAGACGAAAGGACGATGCTACCTCAAGTAAAGGAATTCCTGAAGTTACGCCAGAAGTTAGATGACGAGAAGATGCCCCTCGTCGACAAGTTTGTCGTTGGAGGGATAGTCTCGAAACTTCCTGCTAGTTGGAGCAACTTTTATGCTAGAATGCATCGGAAGAAGTTGGACATTAGCTTGGAAGATCTTCTACAAGAGATCCACATTGAGGACGAAATGCGATCTCAACAGAAGATGGACTCTCTGTCCGAACAACTGGCTAAGGCCAACTTGGTACAGACAAGAGAGTTCAAGGGGAAGCAGGTGGCTTCTCATCACAAGAAGAAGGACTCCACTAAACTAAACATGAACGGTCCTTCGTTCAAGCAACAGAAGTCCAAGTCCCACGTGACTTGCTTCAACTGTGACAAGAATGGCTACTACATGAGTGAATGCAAATCCAAGTCCAAACCAAAATAGCAGGTATAGCTAAACTTGGTTATTTTGATTACTTAACTTGGTTGCTAGTGTTGCATAGGTTGAGTTATCTAGCATGGTAGCTGACTAGTGGTCTGACACTAGTGCATCTGACCACGTGTGCTCTCAAAGGAGCTGTTAACCAAGGATGAGCCATGTTATGACGAAGGTCTCGATGGCGAACATATATCTAGCAGAAGTTCTGAAGATCAAGACAGTGGTTATTAACCACCGACAAGGACACTGGAATGCGTGTTGCACGTACCAGAGATTTTTTGGCGATCTGATCTCAGAAAGTCTGTTATCTGATATAGACTTGAAAGATGGACATTCGTACTAGCCAGATGGTAATTTCTTGGCGAGAAACATGCTTCGAAAAGATATTCGGTGCTGAAGGAATGTTCGAACTTCTGCTGATGGCGATGAAGTTACTTCATTGAGTGGACTGAGAGTTGTTCTATGACAGAAGCAGACTCAAGCTGTCCTACCGGGATCTCATCTTCGGAATATGGGGGTAAGGAGGTGGAGGAGTTTAAGGTCTATGCAGATACAAGACTGTTGGAAAGCTGCTCAGATGATTGAACTAAAGTGCTGATCATCTGGAGTTAGTACACTCAGATATCTGTGACCTTTATCAATTCTCCACAGAGGCCGGTTCGAAGTATTTCTCGAAGTGCACGTTCGTATGACTTCTCAAGTAGAAGGATGCAGCATTCGAGTAGTTCAGAGACTTCAGGGCTGAAGCTGAACGTTAAACCGATCTACAACTACTCAGAAGTGATCGAGATGTAGAGTATAGGTCTCATGAATTCACATCGTTCTACAAAGAACATGGAATCATCAATGCG
This sequence comes from Iris pallida, assembly GCA_029216955.1. Taxonomy (NCBI): domain Eukaryota; kingdom Viridiplantae; phylum Streptophyta; class Magnoliopsida; order Asparagales; family Iridaceae; genus Iris; species Iris pallida. The sequence continues at coordinate 77,373,758 of JANAVB010003400.1, forward strand.
ACTACTGCTCCGTATTCTCCTCAATCTAACGGGATAGCGGAGAGGAAGAACAGAACGTTGACAGAAATGATGAACTCAATGCTGCTAACTACGGGTCTTCCTAAATGCTAATGGGGAGAAGCTGCATTGACGACCACTTTTATTCTAAATAGAGTGCCGCATGCAACTTCGGACGTAACTCCTCATGAACACTGGTTCAAAGTCAGACCTAACTTGAATGTCATTCGAGTGTGGGGGTCTCTGGCTTATGTGAAGCTCCCAGATCTGAAGATTCAGAAGCTGGGATTAGGACTACGAAGATGATCTTCATGGGGTATGCCGAGAAGAGTGATGCTCGAAGATTTCTTGATATTGATTCAAATCATATCATCGAATCTCGTGAAGACAATTTGCAAGGTACAAGAATATTGTTCTTACGAATAAACCGGAGAACAATAAGGGTGGGCAAAAAACTGAAGTTTTCAATAAAGAAGTAGTCTAAGAAGATGTTGTTGTTGAAACAACGGTTGAACCAGAACTCGCTGAGCCGTCGTCGAAGCGAGCGAGGAGGCCGAAGAACTTCGGAGATGACTTCATCACCTATCATGTAGGAGCAGATCCGCTTACCTATGATGAGGCGATGAAGACCAGAGATGATATTTTCTGGAAGGAGGCGATTGACAATAAAATTGATTCCATCACCTCAAATAACACTTGGGTGTTGGTTGATCTTCCTGAAGGAGCGAAACCCATCGGATGCAAATGGATCTTCAAGAAGAAGATGAAAGCAGATGGAACTATTGACAAGTTCAAGGCCAGGTTGGTAGCCAAGGGGTTTTCTCAGAAGCAGGGGATCGACTACTTTGACACGTATGCTCCAATAGTCCGGATGACCACCATCAGAATGTTGATTGCTCTCGCAGCGATACATAAGATGGTGATACATCAGATGGATATGAAAACGGCATTCCTGAATGGCGAGCTGACCAAAAAGTTCTACATACAACAACCAGAAGGGTTTGTCGTCAAAGGTCTTGAAGACAAAGTCTGCAAGTTGGTAAAATCTTTGTACGGTTTAAAACAAGCTCCCAAAATATGGCATAAAAAGTTTGACAAAGTCATAAGGTTAAATAGCTACAAAGTCAGTGAAACAGACAAGTGCGTCTATACGAAGTTTGCTGACGGAAGAGGAGTCATCTTTTGTCTATACGTGGATGACATGCTAATCCTAGGTACGGATATAAGCTGTGTCACAGAGACAAAGAAGTTCCTCTCGACGAAGTTCAGTATGAAGGACTTGGGGGATGCTGATGTTATCTTGGGACTCAAGATCATCCGGACAGATACTGGACTAGCGCTGTCACAGTCTCATTATGTTGAGAAGATGATCACTCGTTACGGGTATCAGGATCTTCCAGGGTTCGATACGTCGTACAAGTGTGATCTGAAACTGAAACCTAATTCAAGGGAAAGCGTCAGGCAGGTGGAGTATACAAGCGTATTCGGGAGTTTGATGTATGCTACTACTGCCACAAGGCCTGACATAGCTTTCGCTGTGAGAATGCTGAGTCGTTTCACGAGCAATCCAGGCATTGAGCACTGAAAAGCTGTGAAACGGGTTATAAGATATCTCAAGAAGACTCAGACATATGCACTGCAGCAGAGATCCGCCGGTAGTAGAAGGCTTCAGTGATGCCAGCTGGTGCTCAGAAGTGGAGAGCGAAAGGTCCACAGGTGGATACATTTTCATAATGGATGGAGCTGCTATATCGTGAAAATCGAAGAAGCAGACTATGCTCTTGCGGTCATCCATGAAATCTGAGTTCTTTGTACTTGATACCGCAGCGGAGAAAGCAGAATGGCTTTGGGAGCTCATATATGATCTTCCAGTGGTTGGGGCACAAATATCGGCGATACCGATATACTGCGACAATCAGGCGACTGCGACGGTGGCATCAAATAACCTCTTCAACGGGAAAAAGAGGACTGTGCGGTTGAAGCACAGGGCAGTACACGATCTCATCAAGAGGGGTGTTATTGCAGTGATTGATGTTCGGAGTCAGGAGAACCTGGCGGATCCGTTCACCATGGGCCTCAAGCGCCAGCTGGTCGATGACACAGCTTGTAAAATGGGCTTGAAGGCATTCTGATATTTTGTTATTACAATCCTACCATAAAGTTTTATGCTATTAGTTCAAACAAAAATCTACTAGGCATCTTGCTTTTGGTTCAAGAGAGGACTATTAACCAGAAGAATATCAGGAACGGTGGTTACTTGTCTTCTGTGACATGGAGAGGTTACGGACCTACAACCACTGTTGTCTACTGTTGTTTTCTGCAGAAAATAGATCCTGTGGGAAGGTTGGCTTAAATGCCTTAATGAGTTCTCAGGCAGAGTGAATGCCTGGAGTGCTTTACAGGAAGCACGGTAGCGCAGTACTACAAGGAGTGTAACTCCATGCTACAGTGGGGTGACTCCACCATGAGGTTCCTAGGTAGGGGTAGTGCCTCGGCTTTGCAAGCCAAGTCACAGCAGAGTAGCACCGCAAATAGGCAGGTAGCCTAATGTTGTATGATAATCGTAATAAAGAGAGGTAGACAGCACTACAAAGAGGACGACGTCCTCATGTTACAGTGGCATGACACCACGAAGAGGTACCAGGTAGGGTAAAGCCTCAGCTTTGTGAGCTATGTCATAGCGGCATAACACCGTACGGAAGCGCAAGGCTTCATGCTGGGTAGTTTGGCACTACAAAGAGGCCTGTGACCTCATGCTACAGTAGTATGACACTACGATGAGGTACCCAGGTGGGATAAATCCTCGGCTTTAAGCCATGTCATAGCGGCGTAGCACCGCAAAGAAGCGCAATGCTTCATGCCATGACTCTTTATAAAGAACTCACCTATAGTATATGGACAGAGATATCAGGCCGTCTCTTGAAGGTAAACTTGTAGACGCCCAAAAATTATACACTGAAACCAGGCTGGCACAAGGCCTTCAATGTGCAGCCAGAAGCACAGTTGTTGTCATTATGTGAGTAGGAAGAATTGTAGTTATGGTGCAGAATTCAAGGCTTAGTACATTCTTGTATCATGCTGTTATTTAACCTATGCGGAAAGATTCAAGTCATAGCGACATCTCTCCTAATGCATGATGGGCAGTCACTATAGGGAACGCTCAACCCATATATTGAGATATATGGGGGATTGTTGGTGTTTTTGCCTTTGGTCTAGAAAAGATAGTCCCACATCGGCTACACCAAATGGTGAGTATCTCAATATAATGCATTGCTTGTGTTGAGGTGTGCACATGAGGTGTAGTAGGGCACAAGTTTGTGCCATATGGGAGTATTTTCTTAAAAGGAAAAAGGATTAAATCCAACAAGGATACAAGTTGATTTTTATTGTGCGGACTCGGACTCGGACACGGATTCTAGGATGTCTCGTGCATGCACGGAAGTGTTCGGAGGGTAGGCGTGGACTGGCATACTTCTATGCTGATTGTGGGATGATCTAAAATATCAAACTCTATTTTTGAGTATTGGTATTTTAGTCCCACATCGGATAGGAGAAGAGATGAAGTCTCAACTTCACTCTATAAATAGAGCCCCTTGGCCTCCTTTGAAAGATGTACCAAGAAGAGAGTTAAGGGAGTCTGTAAAGTCCAGGAAGCCCGTTCAAGTCTCAAATTTTGACTTACGAGCGTTCTAGAAGCTCTTCGTGAACTTGTTGGTTCCTGGAAGCAGATCGTGGTGGGACGAATCTTGCTTTGAGCAACGGTGATCTTAATCACCCCAGCAAGAACCTTTCCTCTTCTTCTTTCTTCTTTTTTCTCCTTCATCTGAGTTGTAACTCAGTTCTGTCCGTCTGCAACTGCGATTGCAAGGAAGAATGTGAGATTTATTTTCTGAACTCAGTTCTGTCCGTCAGCAACTGCGATTGCGAGGAAGAACGTGAGATTTACTTTCTGATTATTGTTGTTTTTGTAATCAGATTTATATTATAGTGTTTCTCTTGGATCTCGAGAATAATCAGAAGGTGAACGTTTGTTGAACCTCTGATCTCGACATCGAGTCTACCATCTTTGATCAAGCCCCGGGACTAACATAGCACTCCATGTGGATTGAACCCATCGGTAGCAATGCCAAGCCAAACATTACGCCCCTCTCTAGCAAACTCTGGCCACTTGCTTTTAAGTGACCTCCATTCAGCCGAATCAATAGGATGACGCATGAAATTCCAAGAAGATTTTGCTTCTTTGTGCCATTACATTTGGCGTGATATCCATGGTATAGTGTACAATCTAGTTAACCTTGGGATTAGAGGAAAGTGTCTCAAGATTTTTCTTGGTTGTTTTGTCACTTTTCTTACTTTTTCAGACTTGGTTTCCTTAACCTTAAACCTGGGAGTCTGACAACGAGGGCATTCTACTGCATCCGCATATTCCTTCCAATACAATATGCAATCATTCTCACATGCATGAATGCACTTGGCTTTCATTCCCAAATCTTTTAGCATTTGCTTCATTGTGGGGTACTTGTCAGGTAGTGTATTTTCCTTTGGAAGCCACCGTCTCAATCGCTTCAACAACTCAGTTACGCTATTTCCTGACCAATTGAACTCCTTCTTCAAGTTATGGAGCTCTATAATTGCACATAAAGTTGTAAGGCCATCTTCACATGAAGGATATAGTTTCTCATTTGCTTTTTTCTTGTATTCATGATACTTATTACCATGATCAAGACCAGGGACAAATGGACTACCAGAAACTACACCCGTCTCGCCAAGGTTCTCCTCACAACTAGCTTGTGCCATATCATGAACTCCATAAGCATCATCAACAAGGTTTCTGAGTGCACCCCTTGCATCATCATCATATTCTTTTTGGATTTGATCTTGGATCTGATCCTCTTCATAAATATGTGGCGTAGGATCCACCACTACGTTCATGCCATTGCTCTCTCCGTGAAAGAACCACTCATTGTACGTTGGTTCCATACCAAACATGACCAAGTGTTTCTCAACCGTTTCAAAAAGAAATCTTCTAGAATTTTTGCACTTCATACAAGGACAAGGGCATGTTCCGATCCCGGGTGGTGAGTGGCACTTCACAAAGCTCATGAAATGTCGAACACCTTGTATATATTCAACATCATTTCTGTATGGATTTTTAATCCACTCTCTTGATATCGATCTTGGCATAATAGCAAGGATGTTTATCCCTTTCTATACTAGGAACCTAATAAACAAACAAGATTAAGATAAATTAGATCATGAAGACAAATAGATTATTATTTACCAATAAAAAAAATTATAGACAGTGATATGCCAATATTATAAATAGCCTATCAAAATTCTACAAGTCTTTCTATATTTCTCATGAACGGTGATATGCCAAAAATAAAAACTAAAAAATTATAATATGCTACAAAATATTCTACTAATCTAGGATAAAAAATTATATCTTTCTTGTACATGCACTTCTCCATGTCGTGTCTCATTAGATCTTTCTTGTGCATGTTCAGACCATCTTGAGAAATTTCCAACAATAGAATTATCAATGTATGCAAATGTTAATGTTATTTACTATGATAGAAACCTACACAAGTATCACTGTGCATCAATTGTAGCATTTTAATTCCATATATACTGAACTTTACAACGGAAAATATTTTGATCTAATGCTAACATGTCAGCACAGTTAATGAATGTATTATCCCTGAGATGTCTCTTCGACAATACAATAAAAAAAGAGCAGGAAACTTACCAACTCCTAATTAGTTGAGCATAAATATTATCTAAGGAAGAACTTTGATACTTTACTTAATATGGCAACAAGTGTCAATCAACACATACACATATAACACTACTACTGATCACTAATAGAAACTATAGCAAAAATAGAGTAACCCGGAGTCGATTTGGTGACTTCTAGCATTGTCTTGTCAAATAGGTTACTTAGGTTAACCAGTTGATGCATTTGATAAGAAAAATCAAGGATGTAGGTACATAGTATAAATTTTATAAAGTGGTTAATAAGCGACCTACTTTTGGTAAATCATAGTGTCATGACATTTATATTCTTCCTTCTTGCATATGATCTATATCCACATCCTTAATTATCTAATCTATCTTGTTATGATATAGTTTCCTGAACATACTAAATCCTACAGTGAACCTCTGGTCAAGGCAAGTCAGTCACTCATGAAACTTGGGCTTACATCCTCAGTTTAGATTAGGTTTTTAGTCAACAGTATCAAGATTTACCTGATTTCTCACACCAACCAATAGTGAACTCAGAACTTGTTCTAAGAAAACAAAGAGATATTTATGCTCAAAATGGATTTACAAGAACGGTTTATTGCTCTCTAATTTGGTTCATTGCTCTCCAATTCTAATAACAAGTTCCAAAAGTGGTAGCATTTGCATGCGGTGTCCAATGCACATGTTACGGATTTGGATCCTCCACATTTGGTTTGCGAAATCCTGAAAAAGAAAAGTCATTCATTTTCTGTGTTCAAATGCTAAATAAATTGAGCAGAAAAAAAATCCTTTCCTCGAACCAACCAAACGAGGCCTCAGTGTAGGGAAGAGCAATGCCAACCATTGAGATTGACACAGATGGTTCGGATTGCCGTGTCTTGGAAAACAAAACCAACTCTCACAAAGATTGAAGGAAGATCTCTCTCTCTCTCTCTCTCTCTCTTCCTTTATGTTCGAGTGGTTCTCTTGGTCATACTATTTAGCTCACCATGACTAATAATAAGCAATTAAAGTCCTCCATTATGTGTTGCTAGTGCAGGAAGCAGTAAAGGCAAATTGAAGGGAATAAAAAGAAGGGTATCTAGAGATGTAATTTTTCATAAGTGTAATTCCCTTCACCATATACAAACAAAAGAATATAATCAATGAGTAGCAGTAAGCAAGTAACATGTAAGCACATAATTTATACTCCCCTCTCTAACGATAACTTCAATCCGTCTTGTAGTCTGTCCACAAATAGTGTATATATTGAAGAAAACTACAAGGATGCTAGTAAGGAAGCAGGAAATCACAGAGGCATAAAATGCTAAAGATCCATATAGAAATAATAACGTCCGAAGACCAAACATCTCTCCCTATATTTGTAGTACTCATACATTATAGATTAGTAGAGTATGACCATCTATCAAAAGCAGCACCTTATACCAAAATGGGAAGATATATAGACGGTATCCAGTATATTACACGAAACCATAATTTTGGTTAGCAGTTACAAAGATACCAGAGAGAAACTTCTCTGCACCAAATAATAAAGATAAACCATGCAAGTGAAGTCCATGTACCTAAATTAATCTTAAATCTCAAAATATGCTCATGGAACAAGACTTCTTTCATACAACTACTGAATATCTAGCAGAAACATAATAGAAACCAAATAAGGCATGCCCTTGAAAACAAACAAGTCTCCAAATTCTGTGATGCCAGATAAATTGTGCTGTCTGGGCAAAAAAAATCTAACGATATTTTTATGAAATATATACTATATACCTACATCCTTGATTTTTCTTGTCAAATGCATCAACTGGTTAACCTAAGTAACCTATTTGACAAGGCAATGCAAAAATAGATCTAGAATAAGCAGCTGCATCGACATTCAGCACAATTATAATCTGAACTAGACTTGAGGGCCAGTTTTATCTCGGAGTCGATTTGGTACCAGTTTTGTAAAGCTTCATGGCTAGCGACTTCCATTTCGAATGGATGTTTTTATAAACGTATTATTCTTCTTAATACTCAAATAGAGGTTTTCGAAACGCTAATCCAATCAACATGAATAAGTACTATTTGAAAAAAAAACATAATTTTAAGGGGGGAAAAAACTTTAACACAACCTTTTACTCTTTAGAGAAGTGCTTCCAAATCAACCATTTATAGAAAAGGAAGCAAAAGCTCAAATAGAGGAATTCGGTCAAACAAATAGAGAAATATATATACGTTGACGAAATATCTTCCAAATCAAATAGAAAACACATTGGCTATTCCGATGACAGTAAGAAATTTTCGAGAACATATATTAAAGTCCACAGTGGCTATTCCGATGACAGTAAGAAATCTCACAGATGATATGTTGGTGCTTTCTTTACATGAAGAGAGCTTGCTCTCAACATGCATTGTAAATTATAGTCCCACATCGGAAATGCACCATGAGTTATCTCAACATATATACTTGGGTGTGTTGTTGAGAGATGCACATGGGGTGGTGACCCTAAGGAGGGAACCATGTGGGTGATTTTACTAGGAGGTAAGAATAAGGCTCCAAGGATTAAGCATTAATACTTTTGTTATTCTTTTGGATTAATTTCCATTTGGAGCTAAGCCCCAAAGGGGCTTAGCGACTCGGACTCGGACTCGTGAGGCATAATGTGGCATTTTATTGGCGCACTTTGCACTTAGCACGTCAGCAGTCATGCGGTCTTTATGCGGCTCATATGCGGCCATGCGGTCTTATACGGCATGCAGCTCATGCGGCCAGGCTGCTGCCGCATGGAGGGCTCCGCTGACTGCGCAGATTACAAGTCAGTTATGTAAGGCTGAATCAATGCGATTAATTCAGATCCTATCTTTGTGGGATTTGAATTAATTTCGTTCCTATCTTTGTAGGATTTGAATTAATCTCGTTGCTATCTTTTTGGGATTTGATTCAATCTTTCCATAACTGAAGTGGCGGCTAGGGTTTCCACCCTCTCTCTATAAATACTCTCTTCTAGCCTCCTTTGTGGTAACTACGAAAATATAAGTCAGAAAAGGAGAAAGAGAGAGAGAGAGAGCTGCTGCTGCCATTACAAGTCCATCCGAGGAGTCAGAACAGAGGTGACTTCGAGCATTCCACAAGTTCTTCAAACTTGCTGGTTCCTGGAAGCAGATCGTGTGGGGCAAATCTTACTTTGAGCAACGGTGTTTTGACACCCCAGCATTATTCTTCTTCTCACCTCTTTCTAGATTATTATAACTCGTTCTGTCCCAATTGCAACACGTTTGCAAGGAAGAACGAGAGATCTTCTCTTCTCTATTTTCCTCCTCCATATTGTAATCGGGTTATTTGGTATTTGTATCTTCGTAGATCTTTGTTGCATCTGTTTTACCATCTTTGATCAAGCCCCGGGATTAACAATCTCAAAGCAAGATCCGTGTAGATGGAAAACATTAATGCTTCGCTCCTCCAATCGGACTTCTGCAAGTTAGAAAGGTTCGATGGAGAGCATTATCAAGTCTGGAAGAGAAAGGTTTACCTAACTCTTCAACTAAAAGACGTTGATCATGTTCTGTTGGAGGAAGAACCCTCTGTTCCAGACACTGGATCTACTGCCGCAATCAATGCGGCTACCAAACTCCAGGCCAAGTGGAGAAAGAAAAATAGCATCTGCAGGCTTCTCATCCTGAATGCTATGGAGGACTCCCTGGCAGAATCCTACTCGAAGAAAGAACTTGCCAGAGACATATGGGAGTCTGTGGAAACACTTTATGAAGAAGACAAGAACAGGAGAAAAATGTTTGTGGTTGAAAAATATCACAAATTGCTCTTTGAGGACAAAAAGTCCATGCTGCCACAGGTAAAAGAATTTCTGAAGCTGCGTCAGAAACTGGAAGACGAAGAGATGCCCCTTTCAGATAAGTTTGTCGTCGGAGGGATCGTCTCAAAACTTCCTGCTGGATGGAGTACCTTCTATGCAAGGATGCACAGAAAGAAGCTAGACATTAGCTTGGGAGATCTACTTTAAGAGATCCATGTTGAGGACGAGATACGTTCCCAACAAAAGGTGGACAATCTGTCAAAACAGTTGGCTAAAGCCTATCTTGTGCAGACGAGAGATCCCAAGGGGAAGTAGGCGGCTTCTCATCCCAAGAAGAAGGACTTCACTAATCTAAAAGTGAAGGGCCCTTCTTTCAAGCAACAGAAGACTAAGTCCCACGTGACTTGTTACAATTGTGGCAAAAAAGGCCACTACAAGAGCGAATGCAGATCTAAGCCTAAACAATCAGAGAAAGGTGAGCCTAATAAGGTTTCATTAGTTTCTAACATTGTTGCTATGATCGGACTGGTCACAACTGTGGGGATTGACTCTGACTGGTGGATAGACACTGGAGCGACTTGTCATGTCTGTTCTGGCAAGGAATGGTTCGTCACGTACCAGCCGATATCTGAGAAGGTTGTCATGGCGAACCAGGCCCAAGCTAAAGTTCTGGAGATCGGGACCGTGGAACTGAAACTCACTTCTGGGAACACTCTAACGCTTCAAGCTATGAAGCATGTTCCGGCGATTGCCAAGAACCTGATCTCTAGGAGCCTGCTCTGCAATGCAGGCTTGAGGATGGACATCAATGCTGGTCAGATGGTGATATCCAAGAAAGGAACATACTTCGGGAAGGCTTATCAAACCGAAGGAATGTTTAAAATTTAGCTTGTCAACCAGTTTGAAGACATTAATGCAGTTGTATTTTCTGATTATTCTCTTGAGTTGTGGCATAATAGACTAGGACATGTTCATTGTAAAAGAATTAACAAAATATCTAGTCTAGGACTTATCTCCAAATGTGGGGGTAAGGTGGAGAAGTGTGAAGTGTGTGCTCAGACGAAGATCACAAGAAAACCCTTTCATCGGGTCAATCGAAGCACAGATCTTCTGGAGTTGGTGCACTTCGATATCTGTGACTTCAAACATTTCTCCACGAAGGCTGGGATAAAGTATTTCATAACCTTCATCGATGACTTCTCAAAATACGCGTTCGTCTACTTGCTCAAGCCTAAAGACGAAGCCTTCGAGAAGTTCAGAGAGTTCAGGGCCGAAGCTGAACGGCAAACTGGACAACGACTCAAGAGGTTAAGAAGTGATCGAGTTGGGGAGTACAGGTCTCATGAATTCGCATCGTTCTGCAAAGAACATGGAATCATATGCGAGACTACTGCTCCATATTCTCCTCAATCCAACGGAGTAGCGGAGAGAAAGAACAGAACGTTGACAGAAATGATGAACTCAATGCTGCTAACCGCGGGTCTTCCTAAATGCTACTGGGAAGAAGCTGCATTGACGGCCACTTTTATTCTAAATAGAGTGTCATATGCAACTTCGGACGTAACTCCTCATGAACTTTGGTTCAAAGTCAGACCATACTTGAATGTCATTCGAGTGTGGGGTGTCTGGCGTATGTGAAGCTCCCAGATCTGAAGATTCAGAAGCTAGGGACAAGGACTGCGAAGGCGATCTTCTTGGGGTATGCCGAGAAGAGTGATGCTAGGAGATTTCTTGATATTGAGTCAAATTATATCATCGAATCTCGCGATGCTGAATACTTTGAAGACAAGTTTGCAAAAGATAAAAATATTGTTCTTTCGGACATTCCGAAAAATAATGTAGGTACAAATGAGACTGAAATCTCATATAGGCCAGTAGTCCAAGAAGAAGCTGTTGTTGATGAAACAACTCTTGTACCAGAACTCGTAGAGCCGTCAGCTAAGCGAGCGAGGAGACCGAAAGATTTCGGAGATGACTTTGTCACCTATCATGTAGAAGCAGATCCGTTTACCTATGATGAGACATTGAAGACCAGAGATGCTATCTTCTGGAAGGAGACAGTGAATAACGAGTTTGACTCTATCACCTCCAATAACACATGGGTGTTGGTAGATCTACCTGAAGGAGAAAAGCCCATCGGATGTAAATGGATCTTCAAGAAGAAGATGAAGGCAGATGGAACTATTGACAAGTTCAAGGCCAGGCTGGTAGCCAGGGGATTTTCTTAGAAACAGGGGATAGACTACTTTGACACGTACGCTCCAGTAGCTCGGATGACCACCATCAGGATGTTAATCGCTCTAGCAGCTATACATAAGTTGGTAATACATCAGATGGATGTAAAGACAGCATTCCTGAATGGGAAGCTGACCGAAGAGATTTACATGCAACAGCCAGATGGATTTGTCGTCAAAGGTCTTGAAGACAAAGTCTGCAAGTTGGTGAAATCATTGTATGGTTTGAAGCAAGCTCCCAAGATGTGGCATGAGAAGTTTGATAAAGTTATTAGGTCAAACGGCTACAGAGTCAGCGAGACGGACAAATATGTTTATACAAAGTTTGCTGATGGAAGAGGAGTCATCGTTTGTCTGTACGTGGACGACATGCTAATCCTAGGTACGGATATAGGCTGTGTCACAGAGACAAAGAAGTTCCTCTCAACCAAGTTCAGTATGAAGGACTTGGGGGATGCAGATGTCATCTTGGGCATAAAGATCATCCGGACAGACACTGGAGTAGCGCTGTCACAATCTCACTACATTGAGAAGATGCTCACATGCTATGGGTATAAGGATCTTCTAGGGATCGATACGCCATATAGGTGTGATCAGAAGCTGAAGCCAAATTCAAGGGAAAGCGTCAGGCAGCTGGAGTATTCTAGCGTTATCGAAAGTTTGATGTACGCAACCACTGCCACAAGGCCTGACATAGCTTTCGTCGTGGAAATGCTGAGTCGGTTCACAAGCAACCCAGGGGTTGAGCACTGGAAAGCTGTGAAGCAGATGATGAGATATCTCAAGAAGACTCAGACATAAGCACTGCACTACAACGGGTATCCGACAGTAGTAGAAGGCTTCAGTGATGCTAGCTGGTGTTCAGAGGTGGAAAGTGAGAGATCCACAGGTGGATATGTCTTTTCCTTGGGTGGAGCTGCTATATCGTGGAAGTCGAAGAAACAGACTATACTCTCTCGTTCCTCCATGGAATCTGAATTCTATGCACTGAAAACTGCAGCAGATGAAGCAGAATGGTTTCGAGAGCTCATGTGTGATCTTTCAGTGGTTGGGGCTCAGATACCGGCAATACCGATATACTGTGACAACCAGGCGACTGAGGCGGTGGCATCAAATGACCTCTTCAACGGAAAGAAGATAACTGTGCGGTTGAAGCACAGGGCAGTACACAATCTTATCAAAAGAGGTGTAATTGCAGTAGTTGATGTTCGGAGTCAGGAGAACCTGGCAGATCCGTTCACAAAGGGCCTCAAGCGCCAGTTGATCGATGATACAGCTTGTAAAATAGGCTTGAAGGCATTCTGATAGTGTGTCTTTGTAATCCTACCATAAAGTTTTATGCTATTAGTTCAAAGAGAAATCTATTAGGCATCTAACTTTTGGTTCAAAGGAGGATCACTGACTGGAAAACTATCAGATAACAGTGGGTACTTGTTCTCTGGAACATGGAAGGGATACGGACCCAGAACCACTGTTGTCTACTATGTATTTTTCTACAGAAAAAACAGATCCTGTGGAAGGTTGGCTTAAACGCCTTAATGAGTTCTCAAGCAGAGTGAATACCTGGTGTGCTTTACAGAAAGCACGGTAGAGCAGCACTACAAGAAGTGAAACTCCATGCTACAGTGGGGTGACTCCACCATGAGGTTCCCTGGTAGGGTTAATGCCTCGGCTTTGCAAGCCAAGTCACAGCGGCGTAGCACCGCAAATAGACAGGTAGCCTAATGCTGTATGACGTAATTAAAGAGTTGTAGACAGCACTACAAAGGGGAGGATGGCCCTATGTTACAGTGGCACGACACCACGATGAGGTACCCAGGTAGGGGTAAAGCCTCGGTATTGTAAGCCATGTCATTGCGGCGTAACACCGCAAGGAAGTCTTAGGCTTCATGCTGAGTAGATTGGCACTACAAAGAGGCTGAGACCTCATGCTACAGTAGTATGACACTACGATAAGGTTCCCAGGTAGGGGTAATGCCTCGGCTTCAGGCCATGTCATAGCGGCGTAGCTCCGCAAGGAAGCACAAGGCTTCATGCCATATCTCTTTAATAAAGAACTCACCTATAGTGTATGGAAAGAGATATCAGGCCGTCTCTTGAGGGTAAACTTGTAGACGCCCAAAATTATACACTGAAACCAGGCTGGCACAGGGCCTTTAATGTGCAGCCAGAAGCACACGTAACTACACTTTGTGAGTGGGAAGAATTACAATTGTGGTACAAAATTCAAGGCATAGTCCATTCTTGTATCACATTGTTATTTAACCCATGCGGGAAGATTCAAGTCGTCAGCGACATCTATCCTAATGCAAAATGGACAGTTACTGTGGGGAACGCTCAACCCTGGACACATATATATGTTGTGATATGTGGGGGATTGTTGGTGCTTTCTTTACATGAAGAGAGCTTGCTCTCAACATGCCTTGTAAATTATAGTCCCACATCGGAAATGCACCATGAGTTATCTCAACATATATACTTGGGTGTGTTGTTGAGAGATGCACATGGGGTGGTGACCCTAAGGAGGGAACCATGTGGGTGATTTTACTAGGAGGTAAGAATAAGGCTCCAAGGATTAAGCATTAATGCTTTTGTCATTCTCTTGGATTAATTTTCATTTGGAGCTAAGCCCCAAAGGGGCTTAGCGACTCGGACTCGGACTCGGACTCGGGCTCATGAGGTGTAATATGGCGTTTTGTTGGCGCACTTTGCACTTAGCACGTCAGCAGTCATGCGGTCTTTATGCGGCTCATATGCGGCCATGCGGTCATATGCGGCATGCGGCCTCATGCGGCTCATACGGCCATGCGGTCCATGCGGCTCATGCGGCTCATGCGATTCATGCGGCCATGCGGCTCATGCGACACATGCGGTCCATGCGGTCCATGCGGCTCATGCGGCTCATGCGGTCTATGCGGCTCATGTGGTCCATACGGCCATGCGGCTCATGTGGTCCATGCGACCCATACGGCCATGAGGCTCATGCGGCCAGGCTGCTGCTGCTGCCGCATGGAGGGCTCCGCTGACTATGCAGATTACAAGTCAGTTATATAAGGCTGAATCAATGCGATTAATTCAGATCCTATATTTGTGGGATTTGAATTAATTTCGTTCCTATCTTTGTGGGATTTGAATTAATCTCGTTGCTATCTTTTTGGGATTTGATTCAATCTTTCCATAACTGAAGTGGCGGCTAGGGTTTCCACCCTCTCTCTATAAATACTCTCTTCTGGCCTCCTTTGTGGTAACTACAAAAATATAAGTCAGAAAAGGAGAAAGAGAGAGAGAGTTGCTGCCGCCATTGCAAGTCCATCCGAGGAGTCAGAATAGAGGTGACTTCGAGCGTTCCACAAGTTCTTCAAACTTGCTGGTTCCTGGAAGCAGATCGTGTAGGGCGAATCTTGCTTTGAGCAACGGTGTTTTGACACCCCAGCATTGTTCTTCTTCTCACCTCTTTCTAGATTATTGTAACTCGTTCTGTCCCAATTACAACACGTTTGCAAGGAAGAACGAGAGATTTTCTCTTCTCTATTTTTCTTCTCCATATTGTAATCGGGTTATTTGGTATTTGTATCTTCGTAGATCTTTGTTGCTCTGTTTTACCATCTTTGATCAAGCCCCGGGATTAACATGATAGTGAAGAATATCTTCAGAGAGAGTTTCTCCGAGTCTGCTCCACCTATACAAAACATATATACGGTGTGAAAATAATTTAATTTCCTCCGAGTCTGCTTCAGAGAGAGTTTCTCCGAGCCTGTCCTAAAATTATATTGTGAAGGGAGAAGGAGGAAGAGGAAGAGGAGAAAGGGATTTACCTTCAACGAGAGTTGGTCGCTCGGAGTTGAGAGTTGGTCGCTCGGAGGAGAAAGGGATTCCGATGACAGTAAGAAATGTTGGGGGGACTTTTGAGGGGGGGAGGAGAGGAGGAAAACTTAAACATGGAAAATTTTGGGGGGAAAGAGGAGTTCTTCACGTGAAAATGGAAAATTTTGGGGGGAATTTTTAGGGGAAAAGAGGAAGAGGAAGCAATTCGGGAGGATGACAGTCGGGAGAAATTTGGGAGGACGAAAAAGTGTTTCCCTCCACCCTAACACTTATTCTATCACGTGAAGAGCACAAGGGTTAGAATTTTTATTTATTAAATTTTTATTAACTTGGCTAACAGTGTTAAAGTGTTACGAAAAAAAATGTGTTATTTATATTTATGTTTAATTTATTTCTTTTTTATGCTAACGGTTTTGTGATGTGGTAATGGTTTTTTACTGTTAGTACGTACTAACAGTTAAAAACAGTTAGTAATTAAAAAAAAAATTTGTGTTGGAAAGTTTCCCTTTTGGTGTAAAGAATAAAATTTGCATAAGAACAGATTGCTATATTGAGCTTAGATTAAGTAGGATAAAATTAAGTTAAATTTATATAGTTATATATTCTCTATCATTTTACATTATTTTTAGTTATTCCTATGTAAATTACGATAAGGAAATATACTTTATATAAGTATATTTATTCTATTTAAAGTATCTCTAATATTATAAGGCGGCTTCAAGATGGCTCCAAATTAAACCGTGTAAGCCGTGTAAATCACAAGCATTTAATTTTAAAAAAAAATCGAAATAATATAATTTTAAACTCTATTTTTTCTTTCGCATACCGAATATCCTCTTTTTGTCCACAAAATCTTTTGGAAGATTATAATTTTAAACTTTCTCTCATTTTTTTTCGCATAACTGAATACCTTCTCTTTTTATCCACGTATCCATAACAAATTGTAATTAAAATTTAATTATATATCCATAACAAATTATAAATTTTTTTTATATATAAATATATATAACAAATATTAATTTAAATATAAATATTTAAATTATCTTTTGATAAGGTTAGAAAGAAAGAAAAATAATTTTACATGCAACAGACGTGCTTTTACTAGTTGCCTATAATATTTTTATACTCCTTTTATTTAACTAGTAACCTAACAATTCAAAATTTAGGTATCTATTTACTTGCTTATGGTTATAAGTATCTAAAAACTTGTTTTTATTATGTTTGTAAAGAAGTATCTGCTTTATTTTTAAATTATTCTAAAATTATTTAAACACAATTTTCTTTTAATTAATATCTCTTTTGAAAATTATATAATGAAAATCACAAAAAAAAAAATCAAAATGCATAAGAAACAGTGGTTGGGTGACGATAAGTTGGAAGCAGCTCATCCATATGTATTGTTAAATTGTGACATATAAGAAGCGAGAGATTTAAAGATGTAAGTGACTATGCTTTGACAGTTTTCACTAATATTGTCAATGAAATATACTAACTCATATTTATTTTTTTTCTCAGTGTATTTAGAGATGAAGTTCAAATGAGAACACCTAATATTAATGAGGAGGAACTTTAAAGAGAGGTCGATTGTAACTTTACGTCATGGTTTAACAAATATGTAAGCAACTCAATTTTTGGTGTTAAATATACTACCGACACCATTTCTGTATATGTCGCTAATACACGTCTATTATCGATTGGGGTATAAGAGGGGCTAAAATTCCCAAGCCTCTATTGGGAATAATTTTGCTTTCCTAGAAATATTGTTTGGACATTTTGTTTGGACGGTGGTATCCTCTCTTTACTTTCAAATTCAACTTCTATCCCAAACATGTGAATTTAGGTAATAGTAACATCATGAATTAATGAAAAGATATTTATGGAAAACTAAACAAATTAAGATTCATGTCCCTGTGTGAACCAAACATGGGAATAAAAATATTGAATTTTTTGGACTGCATATTCTCAACTTAACCAAACCTGAATATGAGAATGTTAAATTCTATTCTCATGGGAAAAAAAAATAAAAAATGGTCTCCTAGAAATACAAAAACTTTGAGGTAAACTAGCCCTTTCTGAGTTAGAAGTCCTACTTGAAGCTTAAAGCTAGAAAAACAAGGCCCATGTAATATATTACTTTCTGTATCAAAAGTTATAGCATAATATTTTCGAAGGTGTGTGGTCATCAGATCTGGCTTCTAGCAAAAGTGAAGTTATAAACGATTCTGAAAATATAAATCTGTGTGAAATTTTTGAAACATATATGGAATTAAGGGAGTCTTTACAAAATTTTGGAACCTATATAAAATCAACCTCGGTAAAATATAGGGTTCTAGATCCATGTCTAGGTTTTCTAGACTTGAAGCCAAGTTTATTTAAATCTATCTTTGTACATCTATACATTTACAACTATAGCATACATAAATAATGACCTTTAAAATTAAAATAAACTTTTAAATTGTTTGGAACTTATTAATTTTCTTTCAGAAAATTTCATATACGGTGAAAAAGTTTATCAAATTTGCACAGAAGATGACAGTTTTAGGTATTTGCAAAAAAGGGGATTTGACGCCAGATAGAAAAATATTAAAAATAAATGAGGTGCCAGTGAGACAAAAAAGAGAAGAAGAAAAAATGAGGCTCCTGTAACACTACTGTCGCCAAACGCATTCTCCATCCTTTTTTTTTTTTTTTGGTTTTTTTGGTTTTTTTATTTGGTTTGTTTTAGTTTGGTTTGATTTTGCATAATCTTTTAGTTTAGTTTAATCCATTTGTTATTTTGTTATTATCTATACTATGGATAATAACAAAATATATTAGTTAATATTTTTTGTATATAATAATTTTATGTTAACTAATACATTTTGTTATCTATATTATTAATATGTTATTATCTATATTATTAATTGTATATTAATAATATAGATAATAACAAAAATTATTAGTTAATATAAAATTATTATATACAAAAAATATTAACTAATATATTTTGTTATTATCCATAGTATAGATAATAACAAAATTAATATAGATAATAACATATTAATAATATAGATAATAATAAAATTTATTAGTTAACATAAAATTATTATATACAAAAAAAATATTAACTAATATATTTTGTTATTATCCATAGTATAGATAATAACAAAATAACAAGTAGATTAAACTAAACTAAAAGATTAAACAAAATCAAACAAAAAGTTAAATCAAACCAAACTAAAACAAACCAAATAAAAAAATAAAAAAAAAACTAAGATGGAGAATGTGTTTGGCGCCAGTGTTATTGGAGCCTCATTATGTTCTCTCTTTTTGTCCGACGCCAGTTGCACTGGCGCCTCATTTTTTTACTTTTTTTTGTCTGATGCCAGTTGCAGTGGCGCCAGATTCCTTTTTTTAAAATATTCTTAAACTGTCCTCTTCTGTGCAAATTTGATAAACTTCTTCACCCTATATAAAATTTTCTGATTTCCTTTTTATCACCAATGAAACTTGGCTTCATGTAGATGATCGACTTCATTTTTTCTTAAGATGTCCGACGATACGCACGTAACTTTGTACATGCTGTATTGCATGCCTATTGGGCCCACTGTCCCCAACTTCCGCCAAATAAATGGAAGAAATAATACGTTTCCGTCAGGGACGGAGCCAGAATTAAAATCTTGGGGTAGCTGTGGTACTATATATTAGAAAGTTGACATGTTAATTGAACTTCTTAACAAAAAGGGTAAACTGCAAAAAAAAAAACCTCGTTAAATGTGCACCTTTTGAGTAGAAAAACTTTTTAGTCAAATTTAGCAAATAAAGACCCCCGCAATCTATGACTTGCTCAGCCAGTCCCCTACAGTCTGTTGACTGTTAGTTTCGACAGTTAAGTGACATTTTTTTATAAAAAAAAAAAAAACCTAAACTACACCTCCCTTCCCTAACCTCTCCCCTCCTCCCTCCGGCCAGCCTCCCCCCCTCCTCCTCCCCGCCCCCCTCAGCCCCCCCTCCTTACTCCAGCGAGCAACTCCCCCCTCCCCGTCTCGGCCAGCCCAGCCCCCCTCCTCCTCCTCCCCGCCCCGGGCAGCCCCCCCTCCTCCCTCCTCCCCGCCCCCCTCAGCTCCCTCGTACTCCGGCGAGCACCCCCCCTCCTCCCCGTCCCGTCCCGGCCAGCCCAGCCCCCTCCTCCTCCTCCTCCTCCCCGTCCCGGCCAGCCCCGCCTCCCTCCTCCTCCCCGTCCAGGCCATCCCCGCCTCCCTCCTCCTCCCCGTCCAGGCCAGCCCCGCCCCCCTCCTCCTCCTCCCCGCACCACCGGAGAGAGAGAGAGAGAGAGAGGGGGGGGGGGGAGGAGAGTGGAGGGGTAAAATGGTCATTACACACCCCCACTTAATATCAGTTAACGGAAATGGGACAAAATGAACAGATTTCATACTTTCAGGAATTTTAAGAACATGGAATCTTTTAGTGCCAAAAGCAGGAATCTAGCGAGGAACTTTTTTTCACTTTACCCTAACAAAAATATATAAAAGAGAAAGAAAAATACAACTTTCAACAAAGACAAGATTCGAACCCATGTCTTTCATTGAAAAACCCAAAGACCAAAGTGCTACCACTAGAGCCAACTTATGCTTTGGGAAATAGAGGCTCAAACTAATATATATATATATATATATATATATATATATATATATATATATATATATATATATAATATATATATATATATATATATATATATTACCATTTTTTTTTAAAATTGTCGTGGTGGTGGTGGGTGGTTGGGGGGGGGGGGGGTTTGGGTGGGGAGCCACTCAAGTTAAGTTCGGTGATGATCGACTTCAACTGAGTGCTTTTGGAGCTGTCAAAATGGGCTAAGTCCGTTGGGTCGGCCCGCCCCGTCCGCCAAAAAGGTGGGTTGGACCGAGCATTTAGGAGCCCGCCAAACAGGCGGGCCTAGGTAGGCTGGTCCGCTAGTAGTCTGTCTAGTGGTGGACTAGCCCGCGGGCCAAGTGGGTTGGTCCGCCATCTAATTTTTTATAAAATTTTTAATTTTTTTATTTAGCACATATATGAGATATGTATTATAAATGATAAAAATTTTCATTTAATGCAAGTAATGACGTATAAAATATTAAATTTGGTCATTTATTTACATGAATGAAGGTGTTTTAAAGAAATATCTACTACTATAATGTTTCTTGTATTTTACTTGTAATTTGATGCATATGAGAGTGAGTAGAAAATATTATATATATGATTTTTTTTTTTCCTTTTAAGAAACTAAACAATAATTTAAAATTTTAAAAAAATTAAGTGGGCCGGCCCGTCTAGCCCGCGGGCCGCCGGTGGGTTGGGCTGGTTGGAATTTTTTCAGTCCGCCAAAATGGTGGGTCGGTCCGTCCCGTCCTGCCAAATGGTGGGTTATGACGGATTACGAGCCGGTCCGCCCCGCTGATCCGTCTTGACAGCTCTAAGTGCTTTAGTTAAGTAGTATAAGATAGAAAGAGTAATAAAAAGTTGATCTACGTTCGTTCTATCCTGGTAAAATTGAATCTCTGACTATATCTCCACAGACTGATTCAAACAAGCTAAAACCTAACCCACCAAAAGTAGATTGGACAAACAGAAATCCCGGTCCCATGTGACCGAAACCAATACGTGCATGCATGCATGTAACATGTGGTGTGCTATTTTCCCATAAACAATTAGCGACCACTTGCAACAACAACTTTGTTGTCTCCACTTTTCTATGAAACATGTGCTCTTCTTCTTTAATGCTATTTCTAGTCATTTCTTTTGAATTTTTCTCTCCTTCACAAACACAATAACACAACGTGACCCTTCTCCAAAAACAACACGTTTTTATATATATTTTGAAACAGCAAGCGACTCCAACTGCCATTATAAATATAAGACCGGGACTTGTGCCCCAAAGAGAGAAGAAGAGAAGAGGAGAAGAAGAGAAGAGTTACTGCAGGTGGCGATGGAGAAGAAGACTCAGTTCTCGCTGGCCTGCGGTCTCCTGAGCAAGATGGTCAAGGAGAAGCAGGGAATTAGCTTTGATGGCTGCAGGCACCCGCGGCCACCATTAACCACCATGGACTTGCTATCTGGAATAGACGTGTCGGCCGAGACGGAGACGACAAAGCCTCAATTGACAATATTCTATGACGGGAAGATGTTTGTATTCGATGATGTTCTGGAGGAGAAGGCAAATGATTTGATGAAAATGGCAAGCAACGAAAGCTGCCGGCCCCCCATGGGCATGACTACTACTACTTCGGGGCCCAGCAGCTTCGTCATCCCTCCGGCCAAGCTCATCAACCATAGCATGAACTTGTTGGCACAGACTAGGAAAGCTTCACTCCACAGATTCCTCAACAAAAGAAAGGAATTGATCAACGCCAAGGCGCCGTACCAAACCTACGCCGAGGAGCTAGCTACCAACAAGATCAGGGGTGCTACGGCCAAACCCGAGGAGACTCGATCGTGGCTCGCCTTGGGCCACTAGATCTCCAAGTTGCCGTGACTCTTTGGATGCTTGTAAGTCTTCGAGGGTGTAAATTTCCGAAATATTTTTGGATACATAATTTTGTTTCTGTTTTCTGGATGTAAGGAGTTTCATGTATATTGTATGGATGGTAAGTAGGTTGAGATTCAATTTGAGGACTTTCAATTGTCTGGATGTCAGCCCTTTCATGTATTTTTTTTTCCATGACATAGAAGACTATGGCAACTCTGCGCTCACTTTTGCTTGCCACCACGTCCTCTTCCATGGCCTTTCGAACAAACGACCTTTTTATAAAGGCCGCTAGTGGGAGAGGGAAGGGCGGACGAGTCTATGGTACCGGCTGCTTGACGTTGCACATTTTGGTATATTCGAGATCAGTGGCGGATTCAGAATTATAATTCACTGTGGGCATAATTATAAAAGGTTTGAATTTTTTTTAATATAATAATATAATATTAAATTAAATAGTATTATTTTTATAGAATAAAATATTACATCTCATAATTGTTCTCTATGAGTTTCAAAGTTTCAAAATGTCTAACTACAATATCATTTGTAATACTACTAAACAATTCTTTTTCTATGAAGACAATTATTTAAAAATCTTATTTTTGACTAATAAGTCGACATCCTTGTTTATGATTAATAAGTTGAGGATGTTTGAATGCACCTTTTTCTATAAAAAAAAAAGATTTCACTGGGCACTACTAAAATCTGCTCAATTGGCGACGTAAATTTAGCGACGTTCAATGAACGTCGCTAAATTGTGTTCATTAGCGACGTTTTATTGAAACGTCGCTAATAGTCACTACTAGCGACGAAATAAGCGACGTGACAACAACGTATACTAATTTAGCGACGACGCTATTAACGTCGCTAAATTCTAATTATATTCTCCCCCAACGATTCATTTCACCCCATTTTACTCTCTCACTCTCTCTCCTCCTCCCTCCGGCGCTCTCACTCTCTCCGGCGCTCTCACTCTCTCCGGCGACTCTCACTCTCTCCGGTACGTGACTCTCCCCCTCCCTCTCTCTCTCTCTCTAGCTGTTTTGGTTGTTGGTTGTTGGGGGGTGCGGGTGGCTCGGGTGGAGGGACAAGGGGGATACGGGTGGTTGGGGGTGAGTGGGGGGTGGCTGGGGGTGGGGCAGGGGGGACGAGGGCGGCTGGGGAAGGGGAGCTAGGGTTAGGGTTCGAGTTAGGGGAGGGAAGTAGTGGGGGTGGGGGCGGCTGGGAGAGGGGAGCAGGGGGGTGGGGGCAGCTGGGGAAGGGAGCTAGGGTTAGGGTTTGGGTTTGGGGAGGGGAGCAGTGGGGTGGGGGGGTGGCTAGGGGAGGGGAGCACGGGGTGGGGGCGGCTGGGGGAGGGGAGCAGTGGGGGTAGGGGCGGCTGGGGGAGGGCAGCAGGGGGTGGGGGCGGCTGGAGGAGGTGTCACGACCCGCTCCCGAATAATCGGACACGAGTCGGACACGCCCAGCCTTCGTCGAAGGACACAACGAAGTAAGCTGTACAATTCTAAAAAAAACTCCAAGATACAAGAAATGTAAAACATGACAGCTACTATTCACGTTTCCAGAATCACCACAATCCACAAGTTATTATACAATATCATCCGGAGACAAATCCGATAACATGAATAAAAATTATACAATCCTGAAATCCTCAATACAATACAATACATGATAAAATCCTCTAAAACAATCTAAGAAAAGTCCTGTCTATAACTCTGAAATTCTAGGTCTATCATGAGGCACAACTCTATCCTGGCTTCGGGCTCTGGCCCATGAAAAAGATACAACACCATCAAGTAAACCTGCAACGTATCCTGTCAGAAAAAGAGCAAAGTACAACCCCGACAAGAAACTCTAAACAATATAAACTGAAATGCATGAAAAAGAATCACGATATGAACTATAGTACAAGACAGGAATATGAAACGGTGGTACATGAATAACAATGAAACTATACTACCAGATCCAGAAATAATGAACTATACTATATGTGTAATATACATTTGAAATAACTATCAGAGTATGTGACCGGCTGGGTAAACAATAAACAGTGAACAATGAACAATGAACAATGGTACGGCTTAGAGTCCCACGTGCACGATGTGAGACCTAAGCTATTAGTCAATGCCTAGCTAAAATAGGATTGGTCACATATCTGTAGTATTTCTCCCACCCCAATGTACAAGTAAAGAATACTGAATCAATGAACAATGAACGGTGAATAATGAACAATGAACAATCGCGTGTACATCGTATCAATATGAGAACATGAAACAAGGCAGAAATACAGAGTAAAGAGATCGAATCAGTGTACTTGCACTACAACAAAAAACCCTTTTAATGACGGCTAAAAAGCGTCATTAATGACGTACCATGACGCTTTTATTTTTCACAGCAACCGTTATGAAAACGAGTGTTATAAATATTTTTTAAAAGCGTCATAAAATAACCGTCAGGAATAGTTTCTATAAAAGCGTTATGAATAGTTAATATATAGTACACAATTCAGAACAATTTTAAAATGTCATGAATAGATAATATGTATAGGCTCAATACAACACATTTATAACACTTTATACTATTCAAATTAGCATATTTATAATGCTCTATACTGCACAGTATATATTACATTCCAAAAACTTAACATTATATATCACCATTTTTATTACATTTATCAAAATAGAGTACATATCAACATCTTCATTACATTGAATATTCAAATACAGAATGTACCCAAAAAATAGGAATAAATCTCTCTTTTGGTAACCAAATTATTAGAAATATTTACTTAAGTAGATTCTGACCATGGATCTTCTCTCTGCCATCTCTTGAAGATATCGTGAGTCCCAAAGAGAAGTAGTATCGCAGCTGAGCGATGACTTGGTGCTGCTGCAGCCGGCGCCGTCGTGGGAGAGCCTCATCCTCTGATCCCTTACTCTCGCCTGAACCCTCACCAGCGCCTGCATGCACCTCAGCGTCACGTTGTGCCCTTTTTGCAAAAAATCGGAAATGTCAGCTTAGCACTTTAGTAATCAACGCTGAAATGTGAGCCTAGCAATCAACCTGGATTTTACCAAGCCAATAAATTAAAGAAAGTTAACAAGAAATTTATATATTAGAAATCAAAATCGAAAATGCATAATTAAGAAAAGTGCTTCCAGGTAATGTTGTAAAGAATGTAAAATACCCTATTTAATTAGAACAAAATTAAAGAATAGACCAGTCTGCTTTATTTGTTAAATGTTGGGAGATACATAAAAAATATTACAACAGGAATGAGACGGATGAGTGGCCATATACTAAAGATGGTACAAAACGTGTGCATCTGTAGGAAAACAAAAAGTGACTTCAATTGAGGATAAGGAAAAAAAACATAGGTATCGTTCCTACTTTAAATAGAAACAGATAGACCTTAATAGAACTGAAAGGGAAAAGAAGACCCATTCTGCCACCAAAAAATGTAGGGCTGGGTGCTTGAACATGAATACATGTGTCAATATGCAGAATTCTGAGATTATCATTTCTAATAAAAGAAATCAATACAATATATTGTATCCGTATGTTCAAAAATTTAAACATGAACAGATGTGTCAACAATCTTACTCCCTCAATCAAGCTTCTACCAGAAACTCTATGAGTATGTTATACCCAAGAAAGCAAAAGACCAGCCGAGGATGGTTCAGACATACACTTCCATCTACAGATCACATCGTGGGGTTGAAAGAAACAGCTTATTAGTACCTTTGAGGTACGTGGGAAGGAAAATATCACCATATGAAGTAGCTTTCTTTACCAATGAAATATACAAATGAGAATAAACAGTGCACAATTATCTTTTCTTTCCAAGAGCCAAAATCACATTTGGAAATAGATATGACCGCACAATAACAAGTAGAACAGGGAGGCCACCGACAAAGATCACAACTGATGCATAAACTAAAAAGAAAGCGAACTTCAAATATTCTTAAATGATGCATAAAATAGAAAAGAAAGCGAACTTCAATACCATACTATTTTGTTCTTCTACTGGTCCTTCTTTCCCTTTCTGATGTAGGAGATATCCTCCTAAAATTTACCATAATTTGGGGAGCTCAGCCTCCAAGCAGTCTCCTATTCGGGTGCCAAGATTTGTGGTTCTTGGCCCCTAAGTAATTTACTGTTCTTCCAAGCAGCCAAATAACAGGTTTGTCTTAAGTATTTTCCTTTTTATTTTATGATTTCCTTTTCTACCAAGCAGTCCATAAATGTGATACGGCCAAATCCAATTTAAAGGACTAGCCTAAAGTGCAATGGCATCCTACAGTTATAGAAAAAGTTATCAAACTTTTCCCTTTTGTTGGAGTTCCTGTTCGTGGAATTGGACACACAAAGGGTACAGTTTTGCTCGGTTTGCCGGTGATGCACCCTCCTATAGGAAATCCCGGTCGTTGGCTTCGGTCACACCGCAATTCCTACTTATCCTTCTATCCCCACAATCATCTCCTTCCTAGCAATTCCATGAGATTGATCCTTATGCCCTGTGTCAATTTGGAGATACTGCTTGGTGAGCACAAAAGCTCACATTTGATCAGTGGTTGTATAGTTTACCAATACCTATACCTGTAGTACCAAAACCAATATCCTTCCTCTTTATCGCTAGGACACTGACACGACTGGTATCCAAATCTGATACCGACACTACACATAGTGTCCCAGGTCTGATACAAACAACCAACATAGACACGAAATTCATAGACTATATCCAAAACCAAGAATTAGAGGACAGTGTCAGAAATCATACCTGTGTCGGGACGTAGCTAACCGTGTCTTCGTGTCAACACTGAACCTTCGTGTCCGGAGTCTGATACCATTGTTATCGTGTCCAGAATTGGTGCCAAGGTTGGTTCAGTAAATTTATCAAACACCATAGGTACACAAGCAATAATTGAATATTGATGTTAATTTTTGATCAAATCGATCAAAATTTCAAAGGAAGAGGGAAATTCGATCAGAGAATCATGGTTTGGAAATTCACCAGATTAATTTGAATGATCGTCCCGTCTCTGCACGGATCGTTCGATCAATGACTACTGCTGCGACGGAGACGACACAGACACCCTGGCCTACCAAGGAGAACCATCATCGTCCAGATGATAGCGATTGAATCCTGGTGTCGGTCCTCCGTGCGCCGCTGAGTTCGGAGGCCACCGCGAATTCGCCAACGCCCGATCGAAAAGAGGAAAGAAGAGCGGAGAGACCACAATCGGCTGTCCCGCTCTCTTTTTTCACCTAACGCGACGTCGGCGTCAGAGAGGCCGTGCCAGAGCCGTCGGCCCGCCCGCGCCGCCATCTTCCTCCCCATCTCCTCCTCCATTTCTAACTAGGTTTAGGGTTTTGTATCTAGGGTTAGGGTTTTGGAGTTGGAGAAAAGGAATGAGAAGAAGAGGAGGAGAGGAGGGTGTTGCTAAACTAGAGTTAGGATTTTGGATCTATGGGATTTTGGAGTTGGGGGAGAGGAGGGAGAAGAAAGGATCGGAGAAGGAGAAGACCAGAACGAGGGGGAGTGAAAACATTTTGCTGAAGCGCGGGATTTTGTCAAAAAATAAACTTAAAAAATATTACAAGTTTGCCACCGCTCTAAAATATTAATAACGTTTTGTTTTATAAACGTTATGAAAAGTCCAGAATAAGCCCAAACCGTCATAGAAAAAAGGTATTTCGAACTTTCATAACGCTTTTTTATCAGCCGTCATGAAATCTTCTTATCAAACGTCTTTAATAGGTCTTTTTGTTGTAGTGTTGCCTTGCTCTTCGAACCAATGAGTCTCAATGTCCACCTAGAATTTTTTGTACAAGTTGGTTAGATTTTAAACAATGACTTGTAGCTAAAACTAGCTAATAAGCTACTAGCTAATATATATAAATATGTATATATATTAGCTAACCTACCTTCAAAAAATATATATATATCCTAGCTTAAATAAAATAATTACTAGGAAAATAGTTTGAGTCTATATAACAAAATATGCCATATAGTCTAACTTTTACAAAATAATATTTAATTAGATATGTATATGCTTTACTAGTAAACATTTACTCATTAATAGTCTAACTATACCTTTAAAGATTAGTGAGAAGTAGCATTCCAATATTTACTTAGTGAATAGGATCCTAACTAACCATTTAGCAAGAATATTGGTTATAGGTAAATAATTTATTTGGAAATACTTAACAGAGTACTACTTAAAATGTGAACTTAATCATGCACACTAAATGGTTAAAGAAAATCGACCGCAATAATATCAGTCCCAACAACACACTCCAAGCCCAAGCCCAAAAGTCTCTATTAACTTCTCTTCCTGGCCCAGCTTAACAGGCCCGACCCACCCATTCATTCAAAGAACTAGCAAGCCTGGCTAAAATAGGCTTGGCCCAAATCATCTCATTCCTGACTTGTAGCCCAGTCTAACTCCATCACCAATCTATACACCATCCAAAGTCCAGCACCATATTCAACATTTATCAACCTCATCTTATTGATCCAAAACAAGACCCAATACTCCTAATACATTATTCCTAAAATTCAAATACTCAAACGAAGAACCTAGCAACCGAACACATGAAACCAGACCAGCCAAAGTTTCACCTGCACACTAAAAATACCAACCCGACAACAGTCTAAAGAGCCCAAAACAAAACCAGACCAACAAGTCCAAACACAACACCAATTCAACAAGGATTTAGAAAATTTTAAAAAAGACAAGTTTCAAAGATATTCAGAAAATTTCCTAAAGGAGGATTCGGGAGACCAGAAACTCCAATAACCAATCAATCCACATTTGAAATCAGAGTCCAAATTATAACATATTAATCAATGTTTTTAGAAAAAGAATTGATAGTGTAGTTAAGCCTTAAGATCCTACACCTCGTGTACAGATTTTCCCAGTCCCATGCTACGCCATCACCCCCGGACACGCACACACGGTCAGTCACGAACAACGCCCTTGGTCACGCATACAGGACATAACGCAATCTACGGAACACGAGCACGACTCTGGACACGAACAGATCAGCCTGAACACAGAGTTCACTTCCGGACCGTCTATCTATAGACATATCATCTGTTCATAAGTCGATCCCAAGATCAGCACAGGACAAACTAATCCGAACTTCTAACTCCAGAAATTAAACTAAAAATAAATAAAAGATTAGGGAGGAGACTATACCTGAGTCTCGGATTTGATGACACAACCTTCATGTATCCAAAACAAACACATAGAATCATAATTATTATCTCTGGAACGATCACTCAACCGTCTGATGCTCAAGGACAGAGGAAAAAGGAACATTGATCAAAATAACAGAAGAAAAAGGATTCCCCAAGCTTTGATCGATCAAGAATCAAGAACTCATCTAAAATTAATTATTGCAATCAATCACCGAGTTCAGACGTCGTCGATTTCTCGACCGGAGCCCGTCGAAGAAGTCCGCGTGGAGAAACTTCAGCGACCGTTTAAGAAGGACGATTGAACTTCAAATCAGATCTGTGCACGATTCCAATTGCAAATTGAGTGAAGAATTCGAATCATCGATCACTCGAGAGGTCAGAAGGAGGAATAATTTCAAAAACGAAATCGAGATTGACTCACCTCGGCTATTGACAACAATTTTGCAATGGAGAACGTTGAGGAGGAGGATCCGTTTGCCAATGCCGGAGGAGAAAGCCACGCCACTGGAGAAGGAGGATCCGCTGCTCGCCGAAAATTGCGCCCAGCCGAGCGTCACCTGGAAGTGTCGTCGAGAAGCGACTGTGCACTCGAGAAAGGAGGAGTCGGTTGGGTCACTGGCGCCGTCGCCGCCGATCCCGACCACCGGAACTCGAAGGAAAACAATTTTAGGGTTTGGAAGTCGGTTTGGGAAAGAGGGGAACGAGAGCTGAGCTGAGAATTCTGAGAATTGAGAAGTAGGCCTCTCTCTCTCTCTTCTCCTAACTAAATAACGTTGGCAAATTTACAAACCCCCACCAATGCACTTTAAGCAAATAAGACCCCCCTTTCACTAATTGCAGGATTTGCTAAGAATCAGTTAGAAAATTTTAAAAAATTACGTGGGGACCACTAAGTTAGTTATAACAACTTGCTAATTCAAAATTTAATAATTAAAAGTTTGGAGGGAAAATAAAATTTGAAACCAAATTTAAATTGGCTCTTAATTAAAATTATATTATTAAGAAACTGGTAAATCAATTAAATATTTAAACCGTAAATAAAATATATCTAAATAAAAAAATCCCAATAAATAAAAATAATAATTCGAAAAATCGGGGTTACAAATCTACCCCCCTTAGAAAAATTTCGTCCTCGAAATTTCAGATGGCATGATTTGGCACGATAAAGTAATTAGATACAAAATTTGAAATTGGCACGATTAGACATGATCAAGATAATCAAGTACAAAATTTTGAAGTTGGAAAATTTTTAAAGTGGTTCAGGAAATAGTCATGAGAATGAAATCAGTGGATAATAGTCTCCATAGTACCCGACAATCTTCATATCTGAAATCACTTCCCCTACAGTTCCTGTCTCACCAGTATGCATCTGGCTGCAGTGAACCTTTGGTTCCATAATCCCGAGAATAATAGATTACCACAATACTTTATCAACTTTATCCGGTATGGAATAAATTTAGGACTTAGCTTCAATAATATTTGAGAACCTGAGAATGCCCGTAATTACTTTGACTTAGAGCCCCTACCTCGCTAGTGTACAGCGAGCTACAATGGACTTACGGTCTCCATAATCCAGGTCATAGTAGGTTGTCAAATATTTTCTCAACTTTATCCAGAAGTTTCAAGAAAGTTCGTGAAAATTTTAAATCATGATAGAGAGGAGTAGTATTTGTTCTTAGAAACAAATTTTTATTGGATATCAATAGACAATCAACAGTCAACAAGTAGCTCATAGGTACTATGAAATAATCAGTAAGATAGGGAGACTGTAATACAAGTCTCGAATGAAGAAACAATCAAAGAAATGCAAAAAGAACATCAAGGAAAGGTAAATCCACAAGTGTCTCCGGTCGTCAGTACTCGTCCGGAATTGGGATAGTCTCCACTTCCTCGGCTGTCACAGGTAGACTCGCCCCTCTGGCTGATCTCCCTGTGGCTGCTGATCATGAAGAGGTAAGTCCTCCTGCTGGGGTCCCAATGCTCCTCGTGCTCGTCCCTCAGCGGCTTCTGGAAAATCTCTGACCTGGTGAGCAGGTGATCCACAGAACAAGCAAAGCCTCAGCCTCTTGCGATATTCATCGTAATAATGTCCTGGGCGGTGACAATAGTTGCAAGTGACTGCCAACTGCTGTCTCTGTGGCGGATCTGCATGAACTCTGGCTGGACGGTGCTGAACTGCTGCCTGCTGAACTGGCCTCGTCTGAGTCTGCATCTGTACCCTCTTCGCCGGTGCCTGGTGACTGCTGCTGCCGATGTCCCTATCCCTCTTGGGCCTCGGGTCCATCTCCTTTTCAACTGCCTGAGCAATCTTAAGAATGCTTGAATAAGTCGTGGCCTGGCTGATAGCCACTGTATGTCGCAGCTCTCTGGTCAGGCCCTTCTTGAATCTCCAAGCCCTCTCCTCTAACGTGTCGACTAGGTTCTCTGCGAACCTGCTGAGTTGGGTGAACTCTGATGTGTACTCCGCCACTGTCATGGTCCCATGTTACAGCGCCTCGAACTGCATTCGAAGCTCATCCCGCTCCACTTCGGGGAAAAACTTCTCCTTGAATAGAGTTTTAAAATATGTCCAAGAAACTTGGGGCTCAGCTAACTCAGGGTCCTTCCGGTACCAAGCTCTGGCCAAATCGAAGAGTCGTATACTAGCCACCTCCACTTTCAGGTCATCCGGGATTCGTGCCATCTTCAAGGTCCTTTCTGCATTCTCCAGCCACTCGTCTGCATAGAAGATACCCTCATTGTCCCAAAAGTCCATCGGGCAGAGATTCTGGTATTCCTTGGCCGTCCCGGATCTCAGTACTGCTGGTGCTGGTTGTGCTACTGGTGTCGGTGCTATCGTCTCTCGAGTCCTGAGTACGTCGACGGCGGTCACTCTGAACTGTGCTGCCTGGGGATTCTGGGCCTCCATAAATTGCTGGAACATTTCCATCACCTGGGCGCCGTCAAACATCATCGTCGAGCGCAGTGGAGGAAACTGAGGAGGTGGTAGTGGAAGCAGCTCCACTGGTACATCAATTATGGTCTGATCTGAAGCTCCTGTAGCTCCGGGCTGATCTGCGATCTTCCTGGTGGCAACCATCCTGAAATAGAAAGAAAACTCGTTGATTGCTAAGCCCTAGAAAAATAGTCAACCTCCTAGAATATATTGAGTATAATCAATCTCTATATTCAATAACTATAACCATTTCCCACGAATCCTATGCTGTGATGAGTTTTTCTTAGTCTAACAGGTTCCCCAATAGCACTTTATAGCCTAAGTGCCATTAGGACAGACCTGTATGGGCCACCACTAAAAATATGTCATGACCCGCTCCCGAATAATCGGACACCAGTCGGACATGCCCAGCCTTCGTCGAAGGACACGATGAAGTAAGCTGTACAATTCTAAGGAAAAACTCCAAGATACAAGAAATATAAAACATCACAGCTACTATACACGTTTCCAGAATCACCACAATCCACAAGTTATTATACAATATCACCCGAAGACAAATCCGGTAACATGAATAAAAATTATACAATCCTGAAATCCTCAATACAATACAATACATGATAAAATCCTCTAAAATAATCTAAGAAAAGTCTTGTCTATAACTCTAAAATTCTAGGTCTATCCTGAGGCACAACTCTATCCTGGCTTCGGGCTCTGGCCCATGAAGGAGATACAACACCATCAAGTAAACCTGCAACGTATCCTGTCAGAAAAAAGTAAAGTACAACTCCGACAAGAAACTCTAAACAATATAAACTAAAATGCATGAAAAAGAATCACGATATAAACTATGGTACAAGACAGGAATATGAAATAGTGGTACATGAATAACAATGAAACTATAGTACCGAATCCAAAAATAATGAACTATACTATCTGTGTAACATGCATTTGAAATAACTATCAGAGTATGTGACCGGCTGGGCAAACAATGAACAGTGAACAGTGAACAATGAACAATGGTACGACTTAGAGTCCCACGTGCACGATGTGAGACCTAAGCTATTAGTCAATACCTAGCTAAAATAGGATTGGTCATATATCTGTAGTATTTCCCCCACCCCAATTTACAAGTACAGAACATTGAATCAATGAACAATGAACGGTGAACAATGAACGGTGAATAATGAACAATGAACAATCGTGTGTACAACGTGTCAAT
The DNA here is from genome assembly GCA_029216955.1 of Iris pallida. Lineage (NCBI taxonomy): Eukaryota > Viridiplantae > Streptophyta > Magnoliopsida > Asparagales > Iridaceae > Iris > Iris pallida. Next base: position 77,407,213 of record JANAVB010003400.1, read on the forward strand.
ATGAGAACATAAAACAAGACAAAAATATAGAGTAAAGAGATCGAATCGGTGTACTTGCCTTGCTCTTTGAACCAATGAGTCTCAATGTCCACCAAGAATTTTTTGTACAAGTTGATTAGATATTAAACAATGACTTGTAGCTAAAACTAGCTAATAAGCTACTAGCTAACATATATAAATATGTATATATATTAGCTAACCTACCTTCAAAATATATATATATATATATCCTAGCTTAAATAAAATAATTACTAGGAAAATAGTTTGAGTCTATATAACAAAATATGCTATATAGTCTAACTTTTACAAAATAATATTTAATTAGATATGTATATGCTTTACTAGTAAATATTTACTCATTAATAGTCTAACTATACCTTTAAAGACTAGTGAGAAGTAGCATTCCAATATTTACTTAGTGAATAGGATCCTAAATAACCATTTAGCAAGAATATTGGTTATAGGTAAATAATTCATTTGGAAATACTTAACAGAGTACTACTTAAAATGTGAACTTAATCATGCACACTAAATGGTTAAAGAAAATCGACCGCAATAATATCAGTCCCAACAATACACTCCAAGCCCAAGCCCAAAAGTCTCTATTAACTTCTCTTCCTGGCCCAGCTTAATAGGCCCGACCCACCCATTCATTCAAAGAACTAGCAAGCCTGGCTAAAATAGGCTTGGCCCAAATCATCTCATTCCTGACTTGTAGCCAGTCTAACTCCATCACCAATCTATACACCATCCAAAGTCCAGCACCATATTCAACATTTATCAACCTCATCTTATTGATCTAAAACAAGACCCAATACTCTTGATACATTATTCCTAAAATTCAAATACTCAAACAAAGAACCCAGCAACTGAACACATGAAACCAGACCAGCCAAAGGTTCACCTGCACACTAAAAATACGAACCCGACAACAGTCTAAAGAGCCCAAAAAAAACCAGACCAACAAGTCCAAACACAACACCAATTCAATAAGGATTAAGAAAAATTTGAAAAAGACAAGTTTCAAAGATATTCAGAAAATTTCCAAAAGGAGGATTCGGGAGACCAGAAACTCCAATAACTAATCAATCCAGATTTGAAATCAGAGTCCAAATTATAACAAATTAATCAATGTTTTTAGAAAAAGAATTGAAAGTGTAGTTAAGCCTTAAGATCCTACACCTCATGTACAGATTTTCCCAGTCCCATGCTACGCCATCACCCCCGGACACGCACACACGGTCAGTCATGAACAACGCCCTTGGTCACGCACACAGGACATAACGTAATCTACGGAACACGAGCACGACTCTGGACACGAACAGATCAGCCTGAACACAGATTTCACTTCCGAACCGTCTATCTATAGACATATCATCTGTTCATAAGTCGATCCTAGGATCATCATAGGAAACACTAATCCGAACTTCTAACTCCAGAAATTAAACTAGAAATAAATGAAAATTAGGGAGGAGACTATACCTGAGTCTCGGATCTGATGACACAACCTTCCGGTATCCAAAACAAACACATAGAATCATAATTATTATCTCTGGAACGATCACTCAACCGTCTGATGCCCAAGGACAGAGGAAAAAGGAACATTGATCAAAATAACAGAAGAAAAAGGATTCCCTAAGCTTTGATCGATCAAGAATCAAGAACTCACCTAAAATCAATTGTTGCAATCAATCGTCGAGTTCAAACGTCGTCGATTTCTCGACCGGTGCCCGTCGAAGAAGTCCACGTGGAGAAACTTCAGCGACCGTTTAAGGAGGACGATCGAACTTTAAATCAGATCTGTGTACGATTCCAATTGCGAATTGAGTGAAGAATTCGAATCATCGATCACTCGAGAGGTCGGAAGGAGGAAGAATTTCAAAAACGAAATCGAGATCGACTCACCTCGGCTATTGACGACAAATTTATAATGGAGAACGTCGAGGAGGAGGATCCGTTTGCCGACGTCGGAGGAAGAAGCCACGCCACTGGAGAAGGAGGACACGCTGGTCGCCAAAAATTGTTCCCAGCCGAGCGTCGCCTGGAAGTGTCATCGAGAAGCGACTGTGCACCTGAGAAAGGAGGAGTCGGTTGGGTCACTGGCACCGTCGTCGTCTATCCCGACCGCCGGAACTCGAAGGAAAACAATTTTAGGGTTTGGAAGTCAGTTTGGAAAAGAGGGAAACGAGAGCTGAGCTGAGAATTTTGAGAATTGAGAAGTAAGGACTCTCTCTCTTCTCCTAACTAAATAACGTTGGCAATTTTTCAAAACCCCCCCACCAATGCACTTTATGCAAATAAGACCCTCTCCTTTTCACTAATTGCAGGATTTGCTAAGAATCAGTTAGAAAATTTTAAAAAATTATGTAGTGACCACTAAGTTAGTTATAACAACTTGTTAATTCAAAATTTAAGAATGACAAGTTTGGAGGGAAAATAAAATTTGAAACCAAATTTAAATCGACTCTTAATTAAAATTGCATTATTAAGAAACTGGTAAATCAATTAAATATTCAAACCATAAATAAAATATATCTAAATAAAAAATCCTAATAAATAAAAATAATAATTCGGAAAAGCGGGGTTACAGGAGGGGAGCAGGGGGGTAGGGGCGGCTGGGGGAGGGGAGGGTTAGGGTTCGGGTTAGGGTTAGTTGTGGTGTAGGGGGGGCTTGGTCAGGGGCACTGATAGTGCCAAAAAATATGATAATTTAGTAATAATTATTTGTTTTCCGACACCAAAAAATGTGATACTCCGATTCGAACGCACCGATAGTGCCGATATTTATAACAAGTAGTTTTGTTGGTTGGTTAATTGGTAACATGGTGATCGGGACATATAGTCCCTGCAGCCATTTGACTGGTGAGGCAAAAACTATGGTACGACATGGTGATCAGGACATAGTCCCTGCAACCATTCGACTGGCAAGATAGAAACTATGTAGCCGTAGATAAAGTTGACTGTCCTCCGACCCTCATCCCTCGGCAATGATGATATGACAACCAATCACTATATTTTATATAGTAGTACATGATGTCTTAGTATTATATTATGTGAGTTCATCTTGATTCTGTTATATTCTTCAGATACTAGATACGATAAGAACATATACTACACCATATGTACAGAACATAGATGATTCACACTAATGTATGCTAGAATAAATTTTGGGTTGTGTTCTGAGTGATCCGTTCTCGCACTTGGCAAAAAATCAAATTTTTTGTACTTTATCTGCTTTCAAAAATGTACTCAAATTACATGATGGTTCCTTTAGTTAGCATGCTTATGTTACAATTATATTATTTGTGAATATTGATCTTACTAGATGGCACCCATAACCAAAGGAGCGACACGTCGTTTGAGAAAAATAGTGAATGCTGAGGTGGCTCCTCCTACTGTTAAGGAGGAAGTGGCACCGATAGCTAGTGAGACTGGAAGTTCTATTCATGCAGCACCGGTAGCTAGTGAGACCGGGAGTTCTATTCATGCAGCACTTACAATGGACTACATCTCTCCTGCCGCCGTTGATCCCACTTATTCGAGGTGGTTGCGTGATCGTATCACTGAGCGTTTGCGTGAGCTGCGTGGTTCTCATTGGCTATTAATACTTATTTGTATTAGACTATTTGTATTGGGTTGTTTTTGTATTAGACTATTTGTATTGGATCTACATATATGAATTAGTACTGTGTCAATCTTTGGGTTGTATTGGACTACGACATGGTGATCAGGACATAGTCCCTGTAGCCATTCGACTGGCAAGGCAGAAACTATGTAGCCATAGATAAAGTTGACTGTTATTCGACCCTCATCCCTCGGTAATGATGATATGACAACCTATCACTATATCTTATATAGTAGTAGATCATGTTTTAGTATTACATTATGTGAGTTCATCTTGATTCTGTTACATTCTTCAGATACTAGATACGATAAGAACATATACTACACCATATATACAGAACATAGATGATTCACACTAATATATGCTAGAATGAATTTTGGGTTGTGTTCTGAGCCATTCGTCCCCATACTTGGCAATTAAGCATGTGAAATATATCGTTGAAGAACATAAAACATGTGGTCGTTACTGCAGAAAGTACAGACTGACATGAACTGACGCACTAAAAGGAGGAGATCAAAGCTGTAACAAGTAAAGTTGTGTTTTGGATGTTCTACTCTTGTAAGATCTTTGTTCACAAAGCAAGATATAAATAATACAGAACAAGTATCGAGTTTATAACTCTTGTAAGCTCTATACTTGAGTTACGAACTCGATACTTGTTCTGTATTCTTTAATTATAGCTTGCTTTGTGAACAAAAAGTTTACAAGAGTTCTTTTTCCAAAGCACAACTTTTCTTGTTCCAGCTTAGAGCTCCTTATTTTCGTGCGTCAGTTCATGTCGGTCTTCACTTTCTGCAATAACTTCCTCCAATTAACCTCCCTCCCTCGGCAATGATGATATGACAACCTATTACTATATCTTATATAGTAGTAGATGATGTCTTAGTATTACATTATGTGAGTTCATCTTGATTCTGTTACATTCTTCAGATACTAGATACGATAAGAACATATACTACACCATATCTACAGAACATAATGATCCATACTAATGTATGCTAGAATGAATTTTGGGTTGTGTTCTGAGCCATCCGTTCTCACACTTAAATAGATATGAATTAGTACTGTGAGAGCACCTGAGAGAGTGAGAGAGCCGGAGAGGGAGGGGGAGGAGAGAGAGTGAGAGAGTAAAATAGGAGAAATGAATTGGTGGGGGAATATAATTAGAATTTAGCGACGTTCATACTAGCGTCGCTAAATTAGTCGCTATTAGCGACGTCATAGCGACGTTTCGCGACGACTAGCTCATGTAACTATGTAGCCGTAGATGAAGTTGACTGTCCTCCGACCCTCATCCCTCGGCAATAATGATACGACAACCTATCACTATATCTTATATATTAGTAGATGATATTTTAGTATTACATTATATGAGTTCATCTTGATTCTGTTACATTCTTTAGATACTAGATACTAGATTCGATAAGTACGTATACTACACCATATGTACAGAACATAGATGATTCATACTAATGTATGCTAGAATGAATTTTGGGTTGTGTTCTGAGCTATCCGTTCTTACACTTAAAATATATATGAATTAGTACTGTGTCAATCTTTGTTTTTGTATTTTCGACGAACACAGGGATTGGATTCTGTATTTTGTATTTTAGATTCTGTATTTTGGCTCCAGCTCCATTTGCATAAATCTACGGTACGACATGATGATCAGGACATAGTCCCTGTAGCCATTCGACTGATGAGGCAGAAACTATGTAGCCGTAGATAAATTTGACTGTCCTTCGACCCCTATCCCTCGGCAATGATGATACGACAATCTATCACTATATCTTATATAGTAGTAGATGATGTTTTAGTATTACATTATGTGAGTTTATCTTGATTCTGTTATATCCTTCAGATACTAGATTTGACAAAAACATATACTACACCATTTGTACATAACATAGATAATTCACACTAATGTATGCTAGAATGAATTTTAGGTTGTGTTCTGAGCCATCCGTTCTCACACTTGGAGAAAAATCAAATTTTTTGTATTTTATCTGCTTTCAAAAATGTACTCAAACGAGATGGCACCCGTTCTCACAGATGGCACCTATGACCCGAGGATCTCGCTTGAGGGAGGCACAAATGGTTGTAAAAGAGGAGGTGGCTCCAGCTAGAGTGAGCTAAAGGCATGCAGCCACTTCCCTCCCTCTATTCCCCCTCTCCCTCTCTCATGCTATCAACGTCACAACTCTTCCAGTGCTTCTCCCTCTAATGATGATGAACGCAAAAATCAAAGACCCCCTCTTCTTTCTCACTCTTCACAGTTCTCACAACAGGAAGGATCAGTGCTTTCTAGTTCTCTTCCATCCTTCCATTCCTCCATTCTGATCAAGTCTCTTCCTTCTCCTCTCCTCCACCATGGCTCTGGACCCATCTGCTCCTCCCTACTTCCCTTCTTCTTATTTAACTCTCTCAGCCATATATGATATCCAGCTCAAGTGTAGAGTCGGAGGAGAAGAAGTGGGCAGGAAAGGAGGGGAAAGCAGCACAGCCGGCGGCATGACCTGGAGGAAGTACAGAGGTTTTCTTCAACATCCGTAGGAGAACTATAAGGATATATCTTTTCACAACTTGTCACCTTGTCAAAGACCCTTAATATGAATATCATGTTACCGCGGCGTCGGAAGACTAACATGTCATAATTTTCTAAGTCGTATGCTTTGACATAATCCTCCCAACTTTTTTCTCATATGTAGTAATCTTGCATTTCTTTATGAAGTTCAAGATTACTACATAGGATGAAAGAGTTGGGAGGATTATGTCAAAACACACGACTTAAAAAATTATGACATGTTAGTCTTCCGACACTGTGGTAACGTGGTTGTCATATTAAGGGTCTTTGACAATGTGACATGTTGTGAAAAGAGATATCCTTATAGTTCTCCTACGGATGTTGAAGAAAACCTCTGTACTTCCTCCAGGTCATGCCGCCGGCTGTGCTGCTTCCTCCTCCTCTTCCTGCCTACTTCTTCTCCCCCGACTCTACACTTGAGCTGGATATCATATGTGGCTGAGAGAGTCAAATAAGAAGAAGGGAAGTAGGGAGGAGCAGATGGGCCCAGAGCTATGGTGGAGGAGAGGAGAAGGAAGAGGCTTGATCAGAACGGAGGAATAGATGGATGGAAGAGAACTAGAAAGCACTGATCCATCCTGTTGTGAGAACTGTGAAGAGTGAGAAAGGAGAGGGGGGTCTTTAATTTTTGTGTTTATCATCATTAGAGGGAGCAGCACTGGAAAAGTTGTGACGTTGATAGCATGAGAGAGGGAGAGGGGGAATGGAGGGAGGGAAGTGGCTGTATGCCTTTGGCTCACTCGAGCGGTATTTGTATCTCCAATGTCATTTCATTACTCCGATTACAATTTCAACGCGGAGGAAGTCCCCGTCGTCAAACAAGAGCCGATGACTGTTAAGGAGGAGGTGTTACCAAAGGTCGAGATTAAGGAAGAACCGATGACCATCAAGGAAGAGATTGCTCCCAAGGTTGAAGTTAAAGAGGAGCCACCGTCAGAGAGTAGTAGCATCGGGACTGACCCTCCTGTCCCTACAGAAGACCTCAACCAGATTGAGCCTTCGTATGCAAAGTGGCTGAGAGAATGGTACATGCCTCGACACAACTATGATCCTTGGCTGTGAGGATTCATCGTCTGACTGGGAATGCCCAGTTTTATTGGGAATGTCCAGTTTTATGCTATTTTTTTTGGAATTGTGTTTTGTATATTGGAATTGTGTATATTGGAAAAGTGTTTTGTATATTGGAATTGTATGCAAAGTGTTTTGTATATTGGAATTGTGTATATTGGAAATGCCCAGTTTTATGCTACTTTTTTCAAAAATTTCTCAGCTACCGATGGACTGGCGACGTGTTGAGTGTATTGTGCGGGCCGGTGTTGAGTGTTCCACCGAAGGGGTCGGCGAACCCAGGGATTAGATTCTGTATTTTAGATTGTACATTTGTATTATGGATTCTTTTTTTAATTTTTTTAATTTAGCGACGTTTTTAGCGACGTTTATATTCGTCGCTAAAATGTAGCAACGAAAATAAAGGTTGCTAAAAACGTCACTAAATTGTTGACGTGACAAACAATCTGATGCCACCTCATCGTCGCAAGAACGTCGCTAATGTGTCGCTAATCGGCGACCACTTAAAAACGTCACAAATAACGCTGCAAATTAGCGACATTATAAACGTCGCTAAATAACGTCGCCGTAGCGACGTTTTCTCGATTAGCGACACATTTTTTCTGTCGTTTATGAAACGTCGTTGAAAACGTCGCTAAATTAAATTAGCGACGTTTTGGCCGAGTTTAGCGACATTTTGAAACGTCGTTAATCTGACAAATTTTTGTAGTTGGGGGTCAGCCCCCAGTGCAGTCCATGTGGATCCGCGTCAAACATGAATATGAATGAAAACTAACAACTATTGCAGACTAGAATACAAAATTAACAATTGGTGCACTAGAATATAAAGGCAACGAGTACTGAGGTCTTAATTTATAAAATAAGAAGTTAAAAATATATAGTTTGTAAAATCAGCAAGCTGTTAGGTCTTATATAAAAAATCATCAAGTTACATGGTATACAAATCAAAACAAGTTTTAAGATTTTCGATACAAAATCAACATTTACAGGATCTATTACGCAAAATTAGCAAGTAAATAATATCAAAAAGTTACAGTGTCTGACTGTCTGTTATCACAGGCCTGCTGCAGAATTGTAACTTTGGCTTACCTTTGTGTGTGGAAAAAGCACTGGGCCCCACACATTTGATAACAATTTTAAAAAGTTATTTTTACACTGGGGGCGGCACTGCCCACATGTATCCGCCCCTGGGTTGACCTCCACCGACTACGCCTTCTCCTACGATATAGCAGTCTGATATGACAGATCTACTTGTAAAAATGATGATGACATTGTAGGCCACTGTGGTGGGAATGCAGGAGTCGATCATCAATATTCTGGCCTCCATTGGGGTTGGTTCTTCCGATGTCCGTGCTCCTCCCGTCGCTACCCCTGGCGATACGATATATGGTCCTTCTGGTGCCTCTCCTCCTCCGATTGCTGCTTCTGGCCCTATTCTATCTCATGCTGCAGTGATGAGGCTCCTGAGTTTATTGTCGCTGTAGTCATTAAGTTCACTACCATCTATGTAACTCTTCTTCTCGTATTTTTAATTTTTTTAATTTTTAATTTTTAATTTTAGTTTTAATTAGTATGTTTAAAAGTAATTTTTGTCAATATTTTATGGAAGATAATTTGTTAATATTTTGCATTTGGAAAACGTACTTTAAAATTTATGGCTTGAAAATACAATTTAATTTTATAAAAATACTTGTTCTTGAATTTTGAAATTATAAAATAGTTGCTATTATTTTTGGTCTATCAAAGTTGGTTTTAAAAATAGATTTGAAATTATATTTTTTTTACTAATAAATTAATGGAATAAAAAAAGAACTAGAATAAAAGAATATATATTTAAATAATCTGGTCTCGTTTGGTTTACGAAATCTCCAGGTTGGGAAAGGAAAGTAATTACTTTTCTATGTTTGGGTGTCAAAGGAATTGAGGAGGAAAGGAAAGTTATTTCCAATGGAAGGAAAATTAGAGGAAAAAGTGATTCTATCCATCCAAGCAAGTAATCACTTTCCTACATTTAAGTAATCACTTTTCTTTCCAAATTTTTTGTCATTTCTAAACATCGGAAAGAAAAATCAATAGAAAATAAAATTTTCCAAAGGAAAGAAAATGACAAGGAATTGATTTTCATTTCCTTCCATTCTGCGAACCAAACGGAGCCTAAAAGTACGGTAAAAAAATAGATCTTGTATGTATCATAAAGTACTATGTGTTGTGAAACCCTTACTATTCACCATTATGTCATGAGTTACACATGACCCTTGGGATCATGTAACTCATGACCCTTGGGTTATGTAACTCATGACCCTTGGGTTGCCCCTTATCCCTATATATATGGCCCTTGCCATATGATGAAATGAGAAGAAGAAATATACTATTCTAAAATATCTAGTATCCCTTCAAACACGTTATAAGCACGATTGCTGAAGCAAGGAGAATCGACGTCCAGATCTCGACGTCATCCTTCCTTTTTTCCTAGTCGATCCGACCAGAGGCTGGTAACACTCCTTAAATTTTTTTTTACAAATTAATTGTTTGAAAGAAAATTAGCAATATATATATCTAACAATCTAAGAGTGATATTCTTTATATTGCTAACGTTCAAAACAAATTTGCTTCTTATTAAAAAAATAATCAGCTATTTGTCATGAAACTTTATTTCTTAGTTGGATATTTCTGTGATATAATTCAATCCTCTTAATACTACAAGCTGACGACTGTGCTTGATATTTACAAGAAGTTTTAGTTTCATGCATAATAATCATTTTGACCATTTGGTTACCGCCCATAGTTTCAGTCAATATTCCTGTATGTTCATATTTGTTCATTGAATTGTCCGGAAAAGTTGTTTCAGATTGTTTACATGTATCATGTAAGAAACATGTTGTTTAAAACTTTATTTATCATGTTTTCTTGCTTTACTTGATAGCTGCTTGTAACATGATTTAGTTACTGGAATGAAAAACGAATTTCGAACGAAAAAAAATACTTACTGTAATATTGACAGATTGCATATTAGCTTCTGGACTGAACTGTTTTATTAAGCACCGTGGTATTTTTTATGAGCTTTGTAACATTTATGATTATGCATAAATATTTAATTTTAATTTATGCATGTTTTTCACATGATAGATAAAATGGCCAAAATAGCGAGTGTCGATTTCGAAGTACTAGATGCTGCTGGAAAAAATTATTTGAGCTGGCACGTGGACCTGAAGTTCCACTTACGTGCCCAGGGCTTATTAGCCACAATTTCAACTCCTCTTCCATCGGCTCCGGCCACTGGTACGAAAAATACAGCAGACACTGCTGTGGTTGTTTCTACAGTGAACGTCTCTGATGTAGATAAGGCGAAAGCCATTATCTACATCAGGAGACACATTGATCGGACCCTGAAGGCCGAATACCTCACTGTAGAAGACCCAAAGGAATTGTGGACTGTACTGGAGGACCGCTATAAACATCAAAAAGATGTAATCCTCCCACGTGCAAGGTATGAGTGGGAAAACCTTCGACTTCAGGACTTTAAGTCCGTAGCTGAGTACAACTCAGCTCTCCATAATATCACCTCACGCCTGAAGTTGTGTGGTGAAGAAGTCTCGGAGTATCGCATGTTGGAAAAAACTTATACATCCTTCCACGAGAAGGACGCAATCCTCATGCAACAGTACCGTGAACGAAAGATCAGAAAGTACTCTGAATTGCACTCCACCCTGATGATGGCAGAGCAAAATAGAGAACTTCTCTTGGCCACTCATAACCTACGCCCTGCAGGCTCAGCTCCTCTACCAGAAGCTCATTTTTCTTCCAAGAAGCAGAAGAAAAATAAGGACAGATCTAACATGAGGAATGCCTATAAGAGGCCGGCTAGAAGTCCACCCCAGAACAACTTTCATCCCCAGAGCAGCAAAAGTGGGGCAAAGAAAAAGTGGAAGAAGACCACAGAACTGATGTCCATTCCCAAGAAAAATTGGGAGGACAAATGCCACAAATGTGGCATGACTACAAAAAAAGTGACCTTTTGGGACAACAAAAAAACGTCATAATAAATAGGTTTACCGTCCCAACTACTATTTGGGACGGTCTTTAGGACGGCAATGGGTGGTCTTATTAGGGTGGCGTGGCAAAAAGTTAAATGACGGATATTTGCCGTCCCAAATACTTATAAAGGACTGTTAAACTCCCGTCCCAAAAGGTTTCAAAATTACAAATTCTGCAGGACAGTTTATAAATCTGTCCCAAAAAATACGTCCCAAAAACTTAATCCTCCTCCTATTTGTATATGAAATATACAATTAAATTTTATATAGAACAAAATCACACAGAACTATTTAATCGCAAATGCATTATGGTAGCTGCAACATTAAGACAAGAAATTTTTATAAAACATTTAAAAGTCATATCCAACTGTTTACAAAATAAAACAAAAGTTTACATCACGTCGAATCTTTCCCCATAACATAAAATTCATATCCTATTGTTTACAAAATGAAAGTTTACATCACGTCGATAGCTGCATGTGCATGTCAAACGCACCATCTGCAGCCTTCTTTGGAGCAGCCTTCTATGAAGGAGTTACACGACAGCAGATGGCTGTCCTCGAGAGAATTGCCAATTCAGTGAAAGCCTCCTTATATCTCTTGAGAACAATTTCTAAAGCAACACCATCCACAACAAATGCCAAGTCTTGTAAGAATATCTTCTGAGATTGAACCATAAATCCATCCAATCTGCAGCAGAGCTTCAAATGATTATAATTTTTTCATTACGAAAGCAAAAAATACAGGCTGAGAATTTGAAACCAACATTGAGGGTTGACGTAAGGTCGATAGCTAGTTATAAGACTGTCAATTTTTGTACGGAGCTTTTTTATGCTCCATACCGACCATATTCTGATGGAAAAAGGCTTAGGTGATGATGATGAAGTAAGTTTGACCTACCTAAAAAGCATTAAGAAGAGTATTTTAGAAAAATATTCCAATATAGGACATCAACAAACACTATAATTTGGCACAAAAATGAACAGAAGATGAGAACCACATAAGAGAAAGTTATGAAATACCTCCATTCAGCGCATTACCATTGTCCATATTATCCTCAATAGAACTATCATCCATAAGAAAGTTTTAACAAAATGTACCTTGCGTACATTACTTTTATGTTCTTTTGCCATCTGCAGGAGTCCAGGATGATTCCATATCTACATGCCAAATTTAAGGATATTTGACAAACACCACAGTAAATCAACCTAACTACATGAGTTTTCATAGATGTCATATTAATAGGAAAATCATACCTAAACTAGTTCCTGGTAACCTTTAAAGAGGGAGCTCCTCTTAATTGTTCGGTCCGATGTAAACCCATGAGCATCTAAAAACTTTTTATAGAGCTTCCTTTGCAATGGATAAAGTTTTACAGAAATTACAAACACAATCTTAGGGGTAACTCATTCTTAACCACATTCATGTCCATTCGATGTATAAAGCCCTTTAGTTGTTGATAAAGTATGTGTGATCTTTCATTCTTGAGTTTTACATCTTCAGCAATAGAATTGGTATGATGTCCATTCTCTATGGGGTTCTGGAATCTGCATTCAATGTTAGGTGGGGTTGGGGGTTAAGGGGTATTATTATGACAAAGAATTACGGGATACAATGTCTATAAAGACACTAAATAATAAAAATAAAAAGTATCACTTTACGGAGCTTATCATCCCTTATGAAAACATAGATTTAACTTGTACACAATTTTACAGGGTTCAGTATAACTTAAGCTTCTGCTGAACAATGTGTCGATAAAGTAACAACTCCATCTTTGGTCTTGACCCTGACCAGACTTCACAATCCCTTGATCCTGACCAGACTTCACAATCCCTTCTGATGGTCAAGACCAAAGATGTTCAAATCACCCCCTTCCTCTGGGATACAAGCGTCAAGCCCCAACATGAACAATAACATACATTCTTAATTTAAACAGTGTACTTTATATGCAAGTGGAGGTCATGCATTCAGAACAAATGGCAAATAATTTATTAACTCAGTGCAACTAACAAACTAATTTACTATGATCATATGAGAAGAATATTTGAACGGATCCGCTTTAGTAAAGTAGTAACGGAACAACATTGAAATTCAACAATAAATTCCTTTAATCACTAATCCCAACCCACAGTAGGAGAATGTATTGGATATTAGAATATTATTATCTATTCCACATGTCCTAAATGAGCACATTTCTAAGAAAAGATTAAATTTGGGAACATTGATAATAAAGACTTCATAAAGAAGCAACTAAAGATAAAAACAGATACCATGTTTCTATATTATGATGGAGGCACTAGTTTTGGTAGTAAAGAAAACCATAACAACAGTTGATGTTAGATTGTCAAGAACTGAACCAAGGAAGAAGGTAGCAAAACCAACCTGAAAATTCAAATAATGATTTGTTAGAACATTATATATAGCAGAAACACATAAAATGCAAAATTATGCTATCACGTGCCAATAGATTGCTATGTTAATGTGTTTAGTCATTTGGAATGTGTTCATAATGATAGGCTACCTAATCACCAGTGCAAATAAGATATATTTTTCATTCACTCAAGTTAAGCTATTTAGAAACAAATGTACCAAAAATGTAAAACATACTGAGAGCTTGCATCCCTCATAATCAACTTAACTAGTACGTCAACTATATGATAGCATTTCACATCACTTGCCAAAGAAGCGATAGAATCAAAACAATCTCAGTTTTTTTAGCCATTTAGGCACTAAAAGATTCACTATTGATATGCATATACAAGTTAACATTATTCTTCAAGAAAAAGCAAATCTAAAATCCTGGAGAGGACTTCTGACTTCATACAATATGTGATCAAGATAACAATATACAAAAAAATATAGCAGAATGTTTTGAATACCACAATTCATAAGAAGAAAATTTTGAGATTGTTAAAAATAACAATGCTTGTTAACTTCTAAAACATAAAAATAATTCACTATTGATATACATATACAAGTTAAATTACCAATTTCTTTAATTAGAGATGGTAATATATGTCGTGCTGGAGGATTGGGTCAGAGAACTTGTGCCACTTGATCAGGAAGATGGTTGTTGGGGTTCATCATGGAGGAGGCGACACCGCCGATGCCGGTGGAACTCTGCTCGTTGTGAAAGCATAGGATCTCCTACATTGACTCGTTGTGAAAGTTCATACAGTATAACAATATTAGCAAATTTAGTACTATCGGGAATTAAAAACACACCTTCACAGTCCAATTCTTATCTACCAATAGATTTGATGACTTCAAATCACGATGAATGATTGGTGGATTACAACGATGAAGATAATTCATATCTCTTGCCTGCCAAACAATAAGAGCAAGCAAATTGACAATAGTCAAACTGTTGGAAAGGGATGGTAAATAACATTTTTGTAACAAAAAAAAATCCAATACAGAAGTTAAAACTACTTCCTTTTTCTAAGCATTTGTGGTATCAGTATATATGATATTATAAGATGGAGAGATTTTAGAAAAGCATAAAACTATCGGGAATTATATATTTCTCTCATTTATTTTGGAATTGCAGAATTATAAAACTTACAATATCTAATGCCATGTGAACACGGCGTCTCCAGTCAAACTTGGTTGTGTTTCTTTGAAGCAACCGAAAGAGACTCCCACTGCCATTGAGGTAGGCATCAAATAAAGCAAAAATGACATAGTTAATTCAATTCAAACAACAATAGCCTTATAAAAACAATCTTATTTAGGAATTAAAGCCTGCTGCAGTTTTTAGAGCATTTTTCCTAATCATAAACCATCCACGGCAATTTTACTATGAAGTGTATGGACTGGGTTGGCATAAGATGGGGCCTGGACGGACTATGACAGGGCTTAACTGGGATAAGACGGACCTAGACGGACTAAGGTGGGGCTTGTGCAATCTATGCCAGGGTAAGGCAGGGCCTAGGAGGGTGCCAAGTAACCGAAACAGACAAGGCCACCTAAGACACCCCATGCCCTAGGTGAGACAATTGTGTTTGGAGGGGGTCTAGGTGGTTGCTTTTAACAGCAGTGCCATCTTGGAAAATCATTTAATATTGGTAGAGTTAGTATTTCAGAATGTCCTGAATTCTAGCAAAAGGTAAACATAAGCCATGAAAAATGTCATTATTATCAAACATTCCAAATGTGCTTGTGTAGGAAGATAAATGAGTGGACATTTCTAAGTGACCATCTTGGGAACATCATGCAATAGCATTACTACACTAGCATGCATATCTATGTGCAAACACAGATGTCATCTATAAATAGTATTTCAGAACGTCCTGAATTCTAGCATATGACATCAAAATTTGGAACTACCAAAATTTCCAAACGATAGCTATCAGAACAACATATAATCCTACCAAGTGAGGGTATTTTACCATATTTGGCTTTGTGGCCTAAGAATATGAGATGGATGGAAGACAACATGATATAAGATAGGGTAAATGCATTAATGAGGTGGATTGAATTGAGGATGAGGGAAGATCACATGAGATGCTAAATATGTGCAACAGGGACCTACTAATGCACAATAACAATTGTATTATTGCTAGAATATAAATATGTGTTTACAGACTTACAGCTTAGAAAAGGACATGGTAGTTGTAAATATTTTAGTAGAGAAGTCCCTTAATGATATAGCCAACTCCCAATTTGGGAATAAAGTTTATGCTGTCGTCTTGTATCAAATAGTCCAAAAGAGGGCCATTTAACTATAGAGAAATTGATAATCATCATCATCAACCAAATCATTTCTCTTGATAATTGGGAAGACCACAAAAGCAGGAGTATAGAGTAATCCTAGTGTTATAATTAACACATGCATAGACTTGGACTCGATAACAGGGTAGATGCCCCAGATTGTTCCTTTCTCTTACTGAATCAGCAATATAAGGTTTCTCTACTAGTCACCATGCCTTAAGAGTATCACAAATAGCACTCGGATTGTAATACCAAGGTTTATGAACCCAATTTAGGTACCAGCTCCAGTCCCACTCCTAGGTTCCAGTTCATGCAGATTTGCATGGTTTCAGCAGTTGCTTTTCTTGAATTTCAGATTCAGTTTTGTATATTACAAGTAGTTATTCAGAGCAGAAAATCTTACTTCTCAATAAACTTTAAAATATAAATTAAGAAAATATTTGGGGAGTCATCTTTCTCCTCCTGTAGGAGCATACTTTGGACGGATGAGTCTGCAGTCTTATTTTCATAATTATGGGAAATAAAACACAATTATGTTAAACTTGCATTCCTTAAATGGGCATCAAAGCAATATGCAATGCTCAGTTCTTCAAGACTGCTAGTAAAAAAATTCATATTTTCAACAATTACCTATGGCCATCAACTTACTTATTCTTACCTAATTATCATCATAGGCATCACGTGTTAAATAATAAATTCCTTATAAACCAAACTCTTTATGGAGTCTCTACATGGATATGTGGACAGGAGTCCCTATAAACCAAACTATTTATGTTTCTGTAAGTATGAGACTCAAAATGTGGACAGGAGTTGACGACTATCGTCCACATAGGAATAAGTTTGGGTAACAAATGGCACCAATTTCAGAAATTTAGTACATAGATATGAAGTTTAGCAGGTTATTTGTGGTTGTTAAATACTTGTAAAGATCAATCTGTACCTGATCAATTGTGTTATGTTCTAGAATATGGCAGGGGCACAAACCACTACATTAACAAAGTAACCTCATGTTTGCAAGGAAGTCCTAATGTAATAAAGATAATAACTCACTGTGGTCATCGAGTACCATAGAACAATAATAGCAAATTGATTTCCCCCACAGACAAAGGATTTCAAGATGTTGACAATTATGGTATAGACCATCAGTTGGAAAATTCCCCTACAGACAACACTTTTTTTTTTCCAGGAAATCATCTTTATTCACATTAATAAACTTGCCAAACTCCTAAGAGAATCTATCAATAATCATGTTATGCTACGAAGGTAGAATAAAGGTTGAAAGTAGCCATATTTTTCTACATCATCTAGCAAAGCTTTTGATTTTGAATGTTAACTGCTTTTACAGAAATAAGTATAATAACTAGATATCGTATTCCAGTAGATAAATCCTAGAATCCAACAAGTAAACCCTACTGAAACTCTCCTAAAAAAATTTATTCTAGAAAATGAATGGTTTCGTAATCCTTTTCTTCATCAACTAAACTTCTACTTAAAAGTAGGACGTGCCAAATTTATTCTTCTCTCTTCCAAACTTAGATTGAAAATAATACAACAATAGAATCAAACAATTCCTTCCGCACGTACCAGATTTTCGACCACGAAAACCTCCTCCTCAGGGACCTCGTCAGTGTGACTTCGGGGTCGATCTGTTCCTCCTCCTCCTCGACAATCGGATCAGGAGACTGGTACCTCAGTGTCTCGAACTCCTCATTCTCCTCCAATAAATATTTAACAATAAATGTCCAAAATGTAAAATTTTACAAAACCCTAACAAATTAATAGGAAATTTCATAAAGGAAAATCTTCAGTAAAACTTTGAGGAATTGGGAATTACAATCGCGAAAAACCTTCAGAAAATAGATCTCACAATTGAGAAGTAATTAAAGAATAAGAAAAGGAGTTTAGAAGCTGACCTAAAAATGAGAGAAATTGGGAAAATCAGTAGAGCTTTGAGGCTGGAGAAGCTCGAATGAAATCGAGGTAAGAGAGAGGGCTGGAGGAAGCTCCATGGAGGAAAAATGAAATCGAGCGAGAAGGGAAGGAGAGGGAAAATGAAAATGAGTGCGGGAGAGTTGGAAAAGAATATTTCTTTGCTTCATATGTCACAGGATGTGGGTTGGTTTGATACTAAGGGCTTGGCCCAATAGCTAAGTTCAATTTAAGTGGGTTAAATTTAATAGTCCAAGGATCTAATTAAATACATACAAATGCACCATCCAATAAATACAACCAACCAATAATTAAATAGTAAATTAACTATAATATTTGTATTATAATTTATGCCAAGTAAAATACTAAACTAAAATCCAAATATTGACTTATAATCCAATAGTTAAACCTAAATTCAAAATTTGACCAAAAAATTACCCGGGTGTTTTTTTATTTCCCGCCAAACTATTTGGGACAGGCTGAAATTCTATTTGGGACGGACAGAAAGTTCAGTCCAAAATAAGTAAATATTATCATGGTCGAAAAACAATGCGTCCTAAATAATATTACTTTATGTCCCAAATAATATTATTTAGGACTCATAAAAATTGTGTATCAAATAATGTCGTCCCAAAAGGTCACTTTTTTGTAGTGATGACTGGACACTGGTCCAGAAACTATCGCACCCCGCGACATCTACAAAATCTGTATCAAGCGAGCCAGAAGTCTCAAGTTGAAACAAATCTGGTAGAAAAGCAGCCGTCTACTCAGTTCTCGACGGAAGACTTCGAGAACGATGCCCTACTCGACTAGAGCCACTATCTTATTTCATGCTTTTAAAAACTTGTTGCCGCATTTTCATATTATGCTTCTCTTTTAAATTTCTTGAAAAATAATACTTATTCTTACATTTGACAAAGAAAATTTTACGAAGTCTCTCTGAATAGGCTCACATATTTGGGTATGATGTCAGAAAGAACTTGAGGCTTGGTATTTAATTGGTCCCCGGTGATCTTCCTCCCTCATTTTCCCGCCTGGTCATATTCACGTAGAGCTACTGAAAGGGGATGACCGAATATTATTTTTTGCTCAAATTATATTTATAAATTATGCATTTTTGCAAGCAACTTATTGACCTCTCTATATCGGTCCGTCGATCGATATAAGAGAATTTCTTTTAAACAAAAAATTATATTTTAAAATCGTTGTTTTAATTACGATGGTTTGTTGTTGTTTTTTCATAGATCTATAGATGAAGTGTGAATGCCTTGTGGACAGCGCCTCGACACACACAATCCTTCGAGAAAAAAGCTATTTTTATAGCTTATATGATTATGACGGTCCCGTTATTACGATATCAGGACTATCAAACATAATAGAAGGATCTGGTGAAGCAATTATATTGCTCCCAAATAAAACAAGACTAGTAATAAAAGATGCACTATTCTCTCCTAAATCAAGTAGGAACCTCATAAGTTTCAAGGACATTCGTTTAAACGGATATCACTTAGAAACAAATAAAATAAATGGGGCAGAATATCTGTATGTTACTCGTCTAAAAGATGGTTCAAAAACTATCTTAGAACGATTCAAGGGACTCCCGTCGGGTCTCTATCATACTCATATTCAATCAACATAAGCTAACATGATTGTGCACCAGAAGTGTCATTCATCGCCAAAATTTAAACTTTGGCATAATAGACTGGGTCACCCAGGATCAGCTATGATAAAACGAATCATAAGCCAATCCAGTGGACACAACCTGCAGAAACTGAAGATTCTTCAGAAGTATGATTACTCGTGTCTACCTTGTTTTCATGGCAAAATTATAACGAGACCATCCCTTTTGAAAGTAGGACTAGAGTCTCCTAGCTTCTTAGAGAGAATTCATGGAGACATTTGCGGACCTTTTTACCCCGCAAGTGGTCCATTTAGGTACTTTATGGTACTTATCGATGCATCTACTAAATGGTCTTATGTGTGCCTTTTGTCCACCCGCAACTTAGCTTTTTCTAAGCTATTGGCACAAATAATTAAATTGCGGGCTCATTTCCCCAATAACCATATCAAAAAATTAAGACTTGATAATGCGGGTGAATTTACTTCACAGGTCTTTCAAGACTATTGCCAAGCAACTGGCATCGAAGTTGAACATCCTGTAGCTCATGTTCACACCCAGAACGGGTTAGCAGAATCTTTTATTAAGAGATTACAATGGATTGCTCGTCCATTGTTGATGCAGTCACAGTTGACTGTGGAATCTTGGGGTCATGCTATATTGTATGCCGCATCACTTATTAGAATACGGCCTTCTGGAGGTCATATTCTACTTTCGATGCAGCTCGCTTATGGCTCACCGCCAAATATCTCACATTTGAAAGTTTTTGGTTGTGCTGTTTACGTCCCCATTGCTCCCCCACAGAGGACCAAAATGGGTCCACAACATCGATTAGGTATCTATGTTGGGTTTGACTTACCCTCTATAATTAGATACCTAGAACCCCTGACGGGTGACGTATTTAAGGCACGTCTTGATGACTGTGAGTTTGATGAAGGATTATTTCCTAAACTGGGCACACAATCTAAGAAGCCAGAAGCTTCTAAGACAATTTCTTGGGACACAAAAACTTTGTCTCATTTTGATCCGCGTACAAGTCAATGTGAAGATGAGATCCTGAAGATATTACATCTTCAGAACACTGTACATCTACTTCCGGATACATTTACTGACAACCAGAAGATTGTCAGATCACACGTCCCTGCTGCCAATATGCCAGCTAGGATTGACATCCCCAAAGATGGATACAATCCGCCGGCAGCAGAAATGGCAATACCTCAATTAAAAAGAGGACGCCCACCAGGTTCGAGAGACAAAGTCCCTCGTAAAAAAAAATCCTGAAGAAATTAAGAAGATCCCAACACAGGATGCTGAGCTCAAATCAGCTACCTCTCCCCTCCTAGTTTCCCCTGAAGAGGAACAAACAGGAGAAATATTATTAAATTATGTACGTACTGGAGAGGTACTGAACAGAAAAAGTACAGTCATCGACGACGATTTTTCGTTCAATATTGCCGTTAACGTCACTGAAAATGACGATGACATCGATCCACGGTCTCTAGTGGAATGTAATCGCAGAGGCGTTTGGCCAAAGTGGAACGAGGCAATAGGAGTAGAGCTGGACTCACTCTTGAAACGCGAAGTCTTTGGACCAGTAGTCCAAACACCTGAAGGTGTAAAACCTGTGGGATATAAATGGATCTTCACAAGAAAAAGAAATGAACACAACATAGTTGTGCGCTACAAAGCACGCCTTGTAGCACAAGGTTTCTCCCAGAAACTGGGAATAGATTATGAAGAAACATATTCTCCGGTCATGGATGGGAATAGCTTCAGATTCCTGATCAGCCTCTCTTCTTTGAAAAGCCTAGAAATGTAGCTCATGGACGTTGTGACTGCATATCTTTATGGCAATATAGATAAAGATATCTATATGAAATCCCTGAAGGATATAAAATTTCACCAGAGAAAATAGATAGACCTCGGGACACCTATTCTGTAAGGTTACAAAGATCATTGTACGGTCTTAAACAATCAGAAAAAATGTGGTATAACAGACTACGTGAGTTTCTTGCTACGCAAGGATTTACTAATGATAAAGTCTGCCCGTGTATCTTTATAAAAAGATCGGGAACAGGATTTGTTATAGTCGCCATTTATGTCGATGATTTAAATCTCATTGGATCTCCTGCAGAGATCACTGAGATATCTGAAAGCCTTAAGACAACTTTTGAAACGAAAGACCTAGGGAAAACAAAGTATTGTCTTGGCTTACAGATCGAACACCTAAAGGGTGGTATCCTGTTACACCAATCTACATATGCACGAAGATTACTTAAACAATTCCACATGGATAAATGCCATCCCCTTAGTACACCAATGGTCGTTCGATCATTGGACGTAAAGAAGGACCCTTTTCGTCCACTGGAAGAGGGGGAGGAATTATTAGGTCCTGAAGTACCTTACCTAAGTGCCATTGGGGCACTACTCTATATAGCTTACCGTACGCGTCCTGATATAGCGTTTTCAGTTAACTTATTAGCCAGATACAGTGCAGCGCCCACAAAGCGCCACTGGAATGGAGTGAAGCATCTTCTGTGCTACCTCCAAGGGTCTATAGACCTAGGACTATATTATCTGAATAGTGGGTCTTCCACTTTACTTGGTTATTCAGATACAGGTTATAGATCAGATCCCCACACAGAGAAATCACAAACTGGATTTGTATTTACTTTCGGTGGTACGGCTATCTCCTGGAGGTCCGTCAAACATACCAGTGTGGCTATCTCATCCAACCATTCTGAACTCCTGGCAATCCATGAAACAAGCAAGGAGTGTGTTTAGCTTCGCTCCATCATTCAGCACATTTTGGCATCTACTGGCCTGAAGACTGGTGAACTTGAGCCTACTACCCTTTATGAAGATAATACAGCATGCGTAGCTCAACATCAGAAAGGATACATAAAGAATGACAAGACGAAGCACATATCCCCCAAATTCTTCTGGACGCACGACCTTCAAGAGAAGGAACAAGTCAAAATACAACAAATTCAATCTTGTAATAACTTAGCAGATTTGTTTACCAAAATACTGCCATGATGTACTTTTGTAAAGCTTGTAAGAGGAATAGGGATGAGACAACTAAAAGACCTACAAGCCTGAAGCTTGTATAGATCAGGGGGAGTAAAACTATAGGATTGTACTCTTTTTCCTTAGGACTGTTGGTTTTTTTCCACTGGGTTTTCCACAGCCAAGGTTTTAATGAGGCAAACCAAGTTTACTCTGGATCCAGCAGTATCCACCCCATTAGCTTATTGAATCCTGAAGTATTTCATAAGTGGATCCAAGGAAATGGATGAATAAGGGGGAGTGTTGTGAAACCCTTACTATTCACCATTATGTCATGAGTTACACATGACCCTTGGGATCATGTAACTTATGACCCTTGGGTTATGTAACTCATGACCCTTGGGTTGCCCCTTATCCCTATATATATGGCCCTTGCCATATGATGAAATGAGAAGAAGAAATATACTATTCTACAATATCTAGTATCCCTTCAAACACTATGACATATTATATAATAATTTTCTTTTGAAGCCAACATGGAACCAACTTTATTTTGAATCCATATAGCACTCGGATCCGGACCCTCTAACCCGACACGCTGCTATATATATATATATATATATATATATATATATTGCAAACCCTAACCAATATTTTTATTGTTCCAAGCAGCACACTCTTCTCCTTCTATACCCATCTCCCTCTCCCATACTAATGTTGGGTTGTATCTTGTTTCCGATTAAGCGCTCAAATGGTAGGTGACAATAAAGTGGTAATTTAGTTCCACATCCGTTAGGAGGTGGAATCATATGGTGTAGATAATTGGGATTGGTTGATGTCTTATATGAGAATTCTCTTTTAAGGCATATGAGCCAAATTCAATATTGCACTTCATGGGCTAACTCCGGTTCGGATCACACCGTATTTTTAACAAGTGGTATTAGAGCCCATGGTTACTGAGCTAGTTTTGGCGGCTCTAATTGGTTCGAGACAGATGTTGAACGTTCATGTGTATAATCGAATTATATGGGCTCTTCTCAAGGTGGAGTAGGAGCATCAACTATACGAATTGGCTTCAAATGGGGGTTTGACGAGCCCAAGGTAGAGCAAGACGTTGTGGTTGGCACACAATTGTGGTATGGATGAACGTGTCAGGTTTGGTTCTGTGGTCTAACGGATCGAGATGACAATATGTTGGATCTTATTAGTCCCGGGGCTTGATCAAAGATGGTAGACTCGATGTCGAGATCAAAGGTTCAAACAAATATTCACCTTCTGAGAATTCTCGAGATCCAAGAGAAACACTATAATATGAATTTGATTACAAAAGCAACAATAATCAGAAAATAAATCTCACGTTCTTCCTCGCAATCGTAGTTGCTGAAGGATATAACTGAGTTCAGAAAATAAATCTCACATTCTTCCTCGCAATCGCAGTTGCTGACGGACAGAACTGAGTTCAGAAAATAAATCTCACATTCTTTCTAGCAATCGCAGTTGCTAATGGACAGAACTGAGTTACAACTGAAATAAAGGAGAAGAAAGAAGAAAGAAGAAGAGGAAAGGTTCTTGCTGGGGTGATTAAGATCACCGTTGCTCAAAGCAAGATTCGCCCCACCACGATCTGTTTCCAGGAACCAGCAAGTTCATGAAGAACTTCTGGACGCTCGTAAGTCAATATTTGAGACTTGAACGGGCTTCCTGGACTTTACAGACCCCTTTAACTCTCTTCTTGGTGCATCTTTCAAAGAAGGCTAAGGGGCTCTATTTATAGAGTGGAGTGAGACTTCACCTCTTCACCTATCCGATGTGGGACTAAAATACCAATACTCAAAAATAGAGTTTGATATTTTAGATCATCCCACAATCAGCTTAGAAGTGTGCCAGTCCACGCATACCCCCCGAACACTCCCGTGCATGCACGAGACATCCTGGAGTCCGTGTCCGAGTCTGCACAATAAAAATTAATTTACTTCTTTGCTGGAATTAATCATTTTTTCTTCTAGGAAAATACTCCCACATGACACACACTTGTGCCCCACTACACCTCACATGCACACCTCAACACAAGCAATGCATTATATTGAGATACTCACCATTTGTTTTAGCCGATGTGGGACTATCTTTCCTAGTCCAAAGGCAAAAACACCAACAATCCCCCACATATCTCAATATATTGGTTGAGCGTTCCCCACAGTGACTGCCCATCATGCATTAGGAGAGATGTCACTACGACTTGAATCTTCCAGCATAGGTTAAATAACAGCATGATACAAGAATGGACTAAGCCTTGAATTCTGCACCATAACTGTAATTCTTCCTACTCACATAATGACATCAACTGTGCTTCTGGCTGCACATTAAAGGCCTTGTGCTAGCCTGGTTTCAGTATATAATTTTTGGGCATCTACAAGTTTACCCTCAAGAGACGGCCTGATATCTCTGTCCATACACTATAGGTAAGTTCTTTATAAAGAGTCATGGCATGAAGCATTGCACTTCTTTGTGGTGCTATGCCGCTATGACATAGCTTAAAGCCGAGGCTTAATTACCCCACCTGGGTACCTCATCGTAGTGTCATACTACTGTAGCATGAGGTCACAAGCCTTTTTGTAGTGCTAAACTACCCAGCATGAAGCCTTGTGCTTCCGTACGATGTTACGCCGCTATGACATAGCTCACGAAGCTGAGGCTATACCCTACCTTTTACCTCTTCGTGGTGTCATGCCACTATAACATGAGGACATCGTCCTCTTTGTAGTGCTGTCTACCTCTCTTTATTACAATTATCATACAACATTAGGCTACCTACCTATTTGCGGTGCTACTCCGCTGTGACTTGGCTCACAAAGTCGAGGTATTACCCCTAACTGGGAATCTCATGGTGGAGTCACCCACTATAGCATGGAGTTACACTCTTTGTAGTGCTATGCTATCGTACTTTCTATAAAGTACTTCCAGGCATTCACTCTGCCTGAGAACTCATTAAGGCATTTAGGCCAACCTTCCCACAGGATCCATTTTTCGCAGAAAATAATAGTAGACAACAGTGGTTGTAGGTCCGTAACCTCTCCATGTTATAGAGGGCAAGTACCCACCATTTCCGATATTCTTCTGGTTAATAGTCATCCCTTGAACCAAAAGCTAGATGTCTAATAGATTTCTCTTTGAACTAATAGCATAAAACTTTATGGTCGGAATGTAACAACACAATATCAGAATACCTTCAAGTCCATTTTACAAGCTGTGTCATCGACCAGCTGGCGCTTGAGGCCCTTGGTGAATGAATCCGCCAGGTTCTCTTGACTCCGAACATCAATCACTACAATTACACCCCTCTTGATGAGATCGTGTACTGCCCTGTGCTTCAACCGTACAGTCCTCTTCTTCCCATTGAATAGGTCATTTAATGGCACCGCCGCAGACTTCTGGTTGTCATAGTATATCGGTAGCCCCAGTATTTGTGCCCCAACCACTGGAATATCATACATGAGCTTCCGAAGCCATTCTGCTTTCTCTGCTACGGTATCAAGTGCAAATAACTCAGATTCTATGGATGACCGCGAGAGCATAGTCGGCTTCTTTCGATTTCCATGATATAGAAGCTCTACCCATTGTAAAAATGTATCCACCTGTGGACCTCTCACTCTGCACTTCTGAGTACTAGCTGGCATCACTGAAGCCTTCCACTACCGACGGATCTCCGTTGTAGTGCAGTGCATATGTCTGAGTCTTCTTGAGATATCTCATAACTCGTTTTACAGCTTTCTAGTGCTCAATGCCTGGGTTACTCGTAAAACGACTCAACATTCCCACGGCGAAAGCTATGTCAGATCTTGTGGTAGCAGTAGCATACATCAAACTCCCGATTACGCTTGTATACTCCAGCTGCCTGATGCTTTTCCCTGAATTAGGCTTCAGCTTCAGATCACACCTGTACGGCGTATCGATCCCTGGAAGATCCTGATACCCGTAACGAGTGATCATCTTCTCAACATAATAAGACTGTGACAGCGCTAGTCCAGTGTCTATCCGGATGATCTTGAGTCCCAAGATAACATCAACATCTCCCAAGTCCTTCATACTGAACTTCGTCGAGAGAAACTTCTTTGTCTCCGTGACACAGCTTATATTCGTACCAAGGATTAGCATGTCGTCCACGTATAGACAAACGATGACTCCTTTTCCGTCAGCAAACTTCGTATAGACACACTTGTCTGTTTTACTGACCCTGTAGCCATTTGACCTTATAATTTTGTCAAACTTCTTATGCCACATTTTGGGAGCTTGCTTTAAACCGTACAAAGATTTTACCAACTTGCAGACTTTGTCTTCAAGACCTTTGACGATAAACCTTTCTGGCTGTTGCATGTAGATCTCTTCAGTCAGCTCGCCATTCAGGAATACCGTTTTTATATCAATCTGATGTATCACCATCTTCTGTATCGCTGTGAGAGCAATCAATATTCTGATGGTGGTCATCCGAGCTACTGGAGCATACGTGTCAAAGTAGTCG
Organism: Iris pallida; assembly: GCA_029216955.1. Taxonomy (NCBI): domain Eukaryota; kingdom Viridiplantae; phylum Streptophyta; class Magnoliopsida; order Asparagales; family Iridaceae; genus Iris; species Iris pallida. The sequence continues at coordinate 77,434,309 of JANAVB010003400.1, forward strand.
ATCCCCTGCTTCTAAGAAAACCCCTTTGCCACTAGCCTGGCCTTGAACTTGTCAATGGTTCCATCAGCTTTCATCTTCTTCTTGAAGACCCACTTGCATCCGATAGGTTTTGCTCCTTTAGGTAGATCAACCAACACCCAAGTGTTATTGGAGGTGATTGATTCAATTTCATTGTCTATCGTTTCCTTCTAGAAAACAGCATCTCTGGTCTTCATCGCCTCATCATAGGTAAGCGGATCTGCTTCCATAAGATAGGTGATGAAGTCATCTCCGAAGTTCTTCGGCCTCCTCATTCGCTTCGACGACGGCTCAGCGAGTTCTGGTTCAATCGTTGTCTTCTCAGTAACAACTTCATCTTGGACAACTGGCTCATTGATGATCTCAGTCTCCTTTGCACCTTTATTATTCGTCGGAATGTTCGTTAGAATAATGTTCTTGTGCCTTACAATCTTGTCTTCAAAATATTCAGCATCGCGAGATTCGATGATATGATTTGACTCAATATCAAGAAATCTTTGAGCATCACTCTTCTCGACATACCCCAAGAAGATTTCGTAGTCCTTGTCCCCAGCTTCCGAATCTTCAGATCTGGGAGCTTCACATAAGCCAGACACCCCCACACTCAAATGATATTCAAGTTTGGTCTGACTTTGAACTAGAGTTTATGAGGAGTTACGTCCGAAGTTGCATACGACACTCTATTTAGAATAAAAGTGGCCGTCAATGCAGCTTCTCCCCAGTAGTATTTAGGAAGACCCGCAATTAGCAGCATTGAGTTCATCATTGCTGTCAACGTTCTGTTCTTCCTCTCCGCTACTCCATTAAATTGAGGAGAATACAGAGCAGTAGTCTCGTTTATGATTCCATGTTCTTTGCAGAACAATGTGAATTCATGAGACCGATACTCTCCGCCTCGATCACTTTTTAGCCTCTTGACTTGTTGTCCAGTTTGCCGTTCAGCCTCAGCCCTGAACTCCTTGAATTTCTCGAACGCTTCATTTTTAGACTTGAGCAAGTAGACGAACACGTACTTTGAGAAGTTATCGATGAAGGTTATGAAATACTTCATCCCGACTTTTGTAGAGAATTGCTTGAAGTCACAGATATTGGAGTGCACCAACTCTAGAAGATCTGTGCTTCGATTGACCCGATAAAAGGGTTTCCTTGTGATCTTTATCTGAGCACATACTTCACACTTCTCTACCTTACCCCCACATTTAGAGATAAGTCCTAGATTGGACATTTTGTTAATTCTTTTACAGTGAACATGTCCTAGCCTATTATGCCACAACTCGAGAGAATAATCAGAACGAGCGATTGTATTGATTATATTTGACTGGTTTACAAGCTGAATTTTGAACATCCCTTCGGTTTGAAAAGTTTTTCTGAAGTATGTTTCCTTCTTGGACATCACCATCTGGCCAGCATTGATATCCATTCTCAAGCCCGCGTTGCTAAGCAGGCTTCCAGAGATCAGGTTCTTTGCAATCATCGGAACGTGCTTCACACCTTGAAGCGTCAGAATGTTCCCGGATGTGAGTTTCAGCTCCAAAGTTCCGATCCCCAGAACTTCAGCTTGGGCTTGGTTCGCTATAATAACTTTCTCAGAAGTTGGCTGGTATGTGACGAACCATTCCTTGCCAGAGCAGACATGGCAGGTCGCACAAGTGTCTATCCACCAGTCAGAGTCAGCCCCCACAGCTGTGACCTGAGCAATCATAGCAACAATGATAGAAACCATGAAAATCTTGCTAGGCTCATCTTGTTCAGCTTGTTTGCGCTTGGATTTGCATTCACTCTTATAGTGGCCCTTCTTGCCACAGTTGAAGCAAGTCATGTGGGACTTGGACTTCTGTTGCTTGAACGAAGGATCCTTTCACTTTCAGATTACTGGAGTCCTTCTTTTTGTGATGAGAAGCCACCTGCTTCCCCTTGAACTCTCTTGCCTGCACCAAGTTGGCCTTAGCCAGTTTGTTGGACAGAGAGTCTATCTTCTGTTGAGATCGCATTTCGTCCTCAACGTGGATCTCTTGTAGAAGATCTTCCAAGCTAATGTCCAGTTTCTTCCGATGCATTCTAGCATAGAAGTTGCTCCAACCAGCAAGAAGTTTCGAGACTATCCCTCCAACGATAAACTTGTCGATGAGGGACATCTTCTCGTCATCTAACTTCTGACGCAACTTCAGGAATTCCTTCATTTGAGGTAGCATCGCCATCTCGTCTTCGAAGAGCCACTTGTGGTACTTCTCAATGATGAAGATTTTGGGTCTATTCTTATCATCTTTACATAGCCTGCCTAACGAATCCCAGATCTCTTTGGCCTTCACCTTCTTGGAATATGACTCTGCTAGAGAGTCTTCATAGAATTGAGAATCAGCATTTTACATATGCTATTTTCTCTCTTCCATTTGCTCTACTTGATGAGTGTAGCAGCAATAGTATCGACAGTTCCTCCTTCTGGAATCGTCGGTTCATCCTCACTCAACACATGATCTACGTCCACGAGTTAAAGATTAAGGGTGACCTTCCTCTTCCAGATTTGGAAATATTCTCCGTCGAATTTTTCCAACTTGGTAAAGCTGGTATCGATGAGAGAAGCACGAGAGTTTTCCATCTACAAGGATCTTGCTTTGAGATTGTTAGTCCTGGGGCGTGATCAAAGATGGCAGACTCGATGTCGAGATCAGAGGTTTAAACAAACATTCACCTTCTGATAATTCTCGAGATCCGAGAGGAACACTATAATATGAATCTAATTATAAAAGCAACAATAATCAGAAAAATAAATCTCACGTTCTTCCTCGCAATCGCAGTTGCTGACGGACAGAACTGAGTTTAGAAAATAAATCTTATATTCTTTCTCGCAATCGCAGTTGCTGATGGACAGAACTGAGTTATAACTCAGATGAAGAAGAAGAAAGAAGAAAGAAGAAGAGGAAAGGTTCTTGCTGGGGTAATTAAGATCACCGTTGCTCAAAGCAAGATTTGTCCCACCACGATCTGCTTCCAAGAACCAGCAAGTTCACGAAGAACTTCCGGAACGCTCGTAAGTCAATATTTGAGACTTGAACGGGATTCCTGGACTTTACGGACTCCCTTAACTCTATTCTTGGTACATCTTTCAAAGGAGGCTAAGGGACTCTATTTATAGAGTGGAGTGAGACTTCACCTCTTCTCCTATCCGATGTGGGACTAAAATACCAATACTCAAAAATAGAGTTTGATATTTTAGATCATCCCACAATCAGCATAGAAGTGTGCCAGTCCACGCCTACCACCCAAACACTCCCGTGCATGCACGAGACATCCTGGAGTCCGTGTCCGAGTTCGAGTCTGCACAACAAAAATTAACTTACATCTTTGTTGGAATTAATCCTTTTTCCTTCTAGAAAAATACTCCCACATGGCACACACTTGTGCCCCACTACACCTCATGTACACACCTCAACACAAGCAATGCATTATATTGAGATACTCACCATTTGGTGTAGCCGATGTAGGACTATCTTTCCTAGTCCAAAGACAAAAACACCAACATATCTCCTATGTGCTCGGCTGGCGGGAACGAGCAAAG
>JANAVB010003400.1:77440382-77714890 GCA_029216955.1 Iris pallida
TATTTATCTAAAATATTTTGATATTATAAATTATTTTCCAAAATAGTGTATGTATTTATTTATGAAATTCCTTTCTATTATAAATCATTGGTCGTGAACATATTTCCATTTCCTTTGCGATTCCAAATTTATGTATATCGATCCTAGCTAAATGAACTATTTTGGACGCAATGGTATTATTTGTTTCAACAAATAAGGATCACAGGTGAGTACATTTCTTGTTTGCTTCCAATATTGTTAATTACTATAATTGCATAACTAGTGATTTATATTTGATTCTTGACACGTTCGTAACATAGATTAGTAGCATATAGATTTAGTCATGATACCCTATTTTATTGTGTTTGTTTACCACATTTTGCGACTTATTGTCGTGACTTTATCCATATGTACTAGTCGGGCGGGGAAGTACCAAGTAAATATGTGATCAGACCTTAGACCTTGTCATATCGCATTGCATATCGCATAATAGACCTTGTAGATTGTGCGGTGTAACTGTCCCAGTCCGATCACGTATTGAAAGGTATACTTCAAATCTCGTAGATGTTATGCTTCCTTATTCCATGCCTTACTTCTTCATGTTAGTCGTTTTGCTTTATTTTCCATGCCATATTTTACAGTTTAGTTATTTTATCATGTATGTCATTCCTATTCACTATTTTTATAGTCGTTATCATATATAAGGAGCTGCATGCTTGAATTGTACTCTTTCCATTCCTGACTGGAAACTATTTTTTAGATAATTACCTGCTACATTATACTTTGGTTCATTGGAGAGACATGGGTATATGCTGAGGTCAACTTAGGAGACTAGTTAGATAGATGAGTTGATCATATGGTTTATTTAGTTAGTTGTTTTCAATTTTTGTAGGACATTGTATTTTGATTAAATGTAATCTTGGAATATTGTAATAAATTTAGTATTGTGAATAAGCAAATAAAGAATTTATTTATGAGCAAATTATGACTTCACTACAAGAAAAATATCTTGTTATAACACTTGAAAAGAAGCTATTACAAAGGTTCATATATAAGCGTTACAAGGTTTCAGCAACACCGCATAATATGATGGTTTTAAAGAATTTTTGGCCTATTATAACGATTTATAGCGCTAAGCGTTATACATTGTTCACACATATATGACATTGTTACACACAATCGCTATAAAAAGTGTTAAAAAAATTAAAATTCCGCTCAAACGCCCGCTCAAACCCGACCCTGAATCAAAAGTCTCATTCCTTTTTTTTTTCTATCTTCCTCATTTTCCATATCCTCTCCAGAGGCACTCTTCCCTTCTCGCCCTCCTCATCTCCTCTTTTCCTCCTACCACCGCCATCTCCCCCGCTCATCTGCCTCTCCCTCGTCTCCCCCGCTCATTCCTTTCATGAGACAAAAGAATCGCAAACCCTAACCCGCTACAAACCCTAACCCAAAATTTGCCCTAAATCCTAACCTTAAACTCCTCTCCACCCTCCGAAAGTCCAGATTAACCCCTACTGTGCTGCTGACATGGACATCCAGCTCTGGTGCCGGTGGAGCATGCATGCGGTGCTGCTCGACGATATCCTCAGCCACCCCGCGCTCGAGCGCCTGAGGCTAGACGTCGCCTTTGAGCACCATATCGAGCTCCTGAGCAGCGTCCGGATGGGCATGCTCAGTGTGCTGGAGCTCGGTGTCACGACTCGCATTCGCTTTTTCGGATACGAAACGTATCCAAGCCAGCCTACGCCGCAGAGTCGGCGGTAGAACGCTATCACGGCCAAGATGCTCAAAATCACAAAATAACTTTATTGCTCATTCATATTTCTAAATTTATTTACAACATTTACAACATTTATGTTTGAAAGAAAATTCAAAATTCTTACACATATTTGTAATGGCTACAAAATCTATCTAAAGTCTAAGTTTTGGCCTGCAAGTACACCCGTATCTTCCAATGCTAAGAAAAGCTACAGCTAACCTAAAAAATATTGGTTTCTAGTAAGGAATGGAACAAGCACACAAATCGACGACAAATTAAAACATAATAGAATTCACAAGACATGAAAATAACATATGTGAAATAAAAACTAGAAAGTAACTGATGTCATGGCAAGCGGTGAAGAAAACAAGGAAACAACTAAAAGACAACAATCTATGTGGTTTGAAATATCAGTTTCGACATGTGAATGGCTAGGGGTAAATCTGGCACCCTGCACGTATCGTGTGCAGCTGCTATTCTCCACGAAAGACACAGGAGATAGTTCTGGGTAGTCCACATGTCTACTAAAATATTTTTCCTTCCGACTAGTACTCATGGACTCAAACAAGTCACGAAACACGAAGACATGATAATCACGAAATATAGTAAATAGAGTTCCATGATACAAATTTTCGTGTGACGAGCATGTCAAAAATTAAGATAGCATATGTATAAACATGAAATGGAAAGACTACTATGAATCGAAAAGCAATCAGAAAGTGTACTTGCTTGAGGTCCTTTGCTGGTGAAACCGATAATATAACCACTCAGATGAGTCGCTAAAGTCAACACATGCAAAAGTCTCCGGATGCTGAAATAGATATTACCAACGCTTTCAGAATAGTCAAATTAGCTAGGATTGCCTGTCTTTAAGTCCAATTCTAGACACATGGGCAAAATGGTAATTTTGGGCCAAAACGATGTCCGCCGTTGGACCCGCTTTGCATCAAAAAGCGTGCCAAAGTCTATGGTCTCCAAAGTCATCAAACTATATGTCAACAGGTCTAGTTTTTCGATACGAACCCAATCGTATGTCCAAAGTTGGACTCCGGTGGGTTGTGCACGAAATCGCCCGTTGAGTTAGATCGTGGGACCCGCAGAACGACGATCCGATAAACTGTCTTAGAATTGGACCAAAATTGGCATAGAGGACCAAAAAAATGATACGGTCATATTGGCATAAGTTTCGTCTCGATCTGACAAACTCGCACAAAGTAATTGGAAAATTTGCACAGAGACCGATACGGTAAATTTTGACGGATACGCATCAAATTCGTCGCGCACATGCAACCAATTTGAATTCCGTCAAAGCCACACGTCCACAAAACCATTACACACCTTTTGATGCTTTTGGTTTGCGATCATGTTGCCCAGATTAGCGGGACGCACGTCGTATCGAAGGGTTTTCATGTTTTCAGAATAGATTTTTCTCAATATTGGGAAACCGATTTCTCGGCGCACAGTTATCAAAATTGATTTCTATAAAAAGGGTTCTCTAGCCCTATATGTTGTCAATATTTGCCTTCAAATAGATTTTTGAGATCATGCATGGTTTGGAAGATAATTAAGTGCAAAGTAGGCTAGTTCGACTATTGTCAGTCCTATTTTTGGGACAAGTTTTCATCGAACTTGGGTTCGATTTTTAGGGCAACCTAGCACATGAAAATTAAATCTATTTGAAGGAGTTCTAAGAGGTATAGGTTGGCTATGTACCGGTGCAAGTGGTTCGAGAAATGGTGAAGCGGGGTGGCGGGGAACCTGCCACGAAGTTGGCCCCGTGGTTGCGCCGCTGCTGTCGTTCCCAGCGGCTTCCTGCCGCTGCTGTCGTCATTTCTGGCCGGCAGATGGCCGACTTGTGGCGCTATGGGCGCGCACGGCCATGCCGCCAGGGCTTGGGGAGCTCGGCGCTAGGGTTTCGGATTAGGGTTTAGGGTTTTTGAGAAGTTTAACTTCTCCCTCTCCCTCTCGATATATAGGCAGGGTCGATTTTCCGCTCGGGTTCGAGAATTGGGGGGGGGTATTATGCGCTGAGCTGGCTTAGTTGGGCTGGGATTTCCTTGTTTTATTTTTTATTGTTTTCTTTATCTTTATCTTTTTCTATATATATATATATTTTATATATATATATATATATATATATATATATATATATATATATATATATATTTTATATATATATATATATATATATATATATATATATATATATATATAAATATTATCTATTCCTAGTGTAGGGTCTATTTATATAAATATGAATATATATATATTATAACATTTATTTGACAAAAATAATATAATCAATAATAATAAAATAATATTATATAATAATAACCTCAATAACATTGATAATAAAAATAATAATAATAATAACAAAATTCAAGAAACCAATAATGGTGTATATACCATTACGTACAGTCTAATAATCCCAAAATGTACAAGGACCTATTTTATACACATGTCATTGAATATCAACTAATAATGATATTATAACATTTAATTAACGAATACTTAGAAAATATTCATTAGATCATTAAAACGAAATACAACACAATCATACCAAAATATACCAACACGAATGTCGTTGGACGTACCGCATGACTACATGGGCTTGGGCTTATTTTGGGTCCAATCTGGACTAGTTCGGTATAACCGGGTTCCCTAAAACTCAATAATATAATTAATAAATAAATAAATCTTCGGTAAGGGTTAAGTCGCAACTTGGCCTGGTTTTTCTAGTTAGGATATCGCTATGGCTCGGCCTTCCCTACCAGGGCTAATACACTAGTCAAAGCACGTCATTCCACTATCCGTGCCACGATTTCTAGTCACCTTGTACTTCAAAACTCAACCATGGCTAAAATAATTTACCGTAATAATTAACTAAATAATTATTTATAAAATTCTAAAAATCATCATTTAAATCAAATAAATAAATAAAAATATTTCAAAAATTTCTGGGAAGGGGAGCTACAAATCTACCCACCTTAAAAATAATTTCGTCCTTTAAATTCTAATCATAACTATTCCTAAAAATTTAAAAAGGAAGTCTACCTTAACTTTAATCTTCTTAAATTTTAATTTCTCAAAAAATAGTTTATATTCTTCTCCTGGCTATTTTGTAACTACATAACCTCTAGGACTTCTACCCACCTTTGGTCACACTACTCCTTACAACTAAAATCTTATAATCTTTTAACTAGTTGTTAATAATCCTACCAATAGATATCTACTGCATATGGCATCTATAATCCTCTCCTATCTATCAAGCAACCCAAAATTTAACAAGAAGCAATTTACACAAGTAGCTAAGAATTATTGATAAATTCTAATAAGCATGACCATTCGTCGCTCTGAAATAGGAAGGACATGAAGATAAGGAAGAATAATCGAGAGAAAATATAAAGTTTCAAGAGCGGTAGAGAGTATCTAATAATTCAGATAGAAAGAAAGTTTATGAACCATTGACTTATTTGCTAGATTGGGCTACTCTAGACCAGTCACTTGCTAAATCGAAGAACCCTTCGTTTCTTAGAGGGGCTTGCAATCCGTGCAATACGAAAGTTCCGTTCTCGAAATTAGGTTCCATAATAGAACAGAATTTAAGAAATCAAGATCGTGATCCTTTCCGTGGTTATTTAAACACACGTGCAAGGAATATAAATGCAATACAAGATCGTATCGTGACTTCCAGGTAGATGGAATAAGGGTTATGAATGACTTCACATTCTAAGAGGTAGAGACTACATGTAAACCCTCTATTTTTTTAATTATTATTTTTATTATTTTATTAGACTTAAAAATTTATTTATGCAAATTATGATTTGCTTATTATAAATGACCTTAGCCATTGTTGAATTTTGGAACACGAGACTACCATAAATTTTGGCACGGAAGATGTAGCAGTGTGCTTTGACCAGTATAGTAGCCATGTCGTGGGAGGCCTAGCCATAGTTCTGTCCGAACTAGGAAAACCAGGCCGAGTTGTGAAATAACGCATTTAAAATATTTTATTTAGATATTATTTTATATATTAATTTTTAGACGGCCTGGTTTGTCCAGTTCAGCCCGAACTGGGCCCGAACCAAATTTAAGCCCATATAGGCATGGGATGGGACCAAAGTGGCCATGTAGACATATTTTATGTATGTAAAAATAATTTCTAAATTATTATAGAATTTCATGTACAATTTAAAATTATTTAATTATTTGTGCAATTATTGGTATATTATTATTTAAATAATAATTTACAAAATAGTACATTTTGTGGACCTGGGAAAGGGTGTGCAGTGTAAGTGCACTCATTGGGACGACTTTATTAATTTATTATTATTAAAGTTATTTTGTGGAGATTTAATAACATGTTTTCCAATTTAAATATTATTACTATTTTGAGTTGATTTATTAAGGATTGAATTTATATATATATATAGATATGCTCAAATATATTAAATAATTGGATAGTTGACTTTTAAATGGTATTTGGATTTTAAATAGATTTTTGGATACATATACATATATATATATATATATATATATATATATATATATATATATGGGTCCAAGTGCTTGCTGCTATAGCTTGGGGTGTGGGCGGCTTAGTAGCTGCTGCTGCTTATTCTATGTGGTCGGTTCCCACATAGTGGGGCCGACCACATCTCTTTTTTTTTTCCAAACCTTTTTAAACTTCTATATATTATATATATATATATATATATATATATATATATATATATATATATATATATATATAATAAAAAATAAAAATAATATATATATATATATATATATTATTTTTATTTTTTATTATATATATATATATATATATATATATATATATATATATATATATATATATATATATATATATATATATATATTATTTATATATATATATAATATATAGAAGTTTAAAAAGGTTTGGAAAAAAAAAGAGATGTGGTCGGCCCCACTATGTGGGAACCGACCACATAGAATAAGCAGCAGCAGCTACTAAGCCGCCCACACCCCAAGCTATAGCAGCAAGCACTTGGACCCATTAATAGAAACCACAGTAGCAACATTATAGGGGCCGACCCCTTTTTCCTTTCTTCCCCTTTTACATACATATACATGTATATATATGTTTAAATATAAACCCTAATAAATCTCCTTGCTTCTCTCTCCTTCCTCCCAACTTCTCTCACCTCTGTCCCCATACCTCCTCGGCTGCCCCGCTTGTCGCAGTCAGCGCCATCCGCAACGCCAGCAGCGGCAATCAACAACAAGAACAGAGTTTAGCGTCGAGGTACCCGACTTCTCCAAGTAATTTCTCTTCCAATTCTTATCCGTTTTTAGATCCGTAAATTTGTGTAGAAAGCTCACATGACCCTCTTCGAGATCTCCCAGGTGGATTTTGACATGGCCATCCAACTTGCTCGAAAAATCGAGACGAAGTTGGAGAAAAAACCACTTTTCTGAAATATTAAAAACTGTTTTAAAATACCAACTTGTCGGTCACTTTTCTTTCTGTACAATAAGATTTTGTAGAAACTAATTAAAGACAGTCAAAGACAACATAACCGAGATTATAACGCACCTTCTGGATTCACTTTTCATCTAGTGTGTAAAAAGTTACACGTTGTTAAAGTTTCACGAAAAATTATAAATTCTGTTTTCAAAAAGTGGAAAAACACCCGATACGGCGTGCGTCCCGACAAATCGGGTGACGTGGTCGCACAATATACGCATCAAAAGGCGCGTATGGATGTTGTCGACATGTGGAAACTGACGGAACCCGATTTTGTTACATGTGCGCGACGAAATCAGTACGTATCCGTCGAGATACCCCGTATTGACCCTTTGCAAATTAAGTCACAACTTTGTGCACACTCATCATGTCGCGATGAAACTTGCGCTATTGGACTCGAAATATTTTTCTTGTCCGGTGAGCCAAGTTTGGTCCGATTTTGAGACCGTTGATCGGGACGCTATTCGGGCCCACAATCCCACTCAACGGGCGATTTTGTGCATAGCCCACCGAAATCCAAAATTGGATATACCGTTGGATTCGTCTCATCAAAACAAATCCGTAGACATGTAGTTTGACGACTTTAGAGACCGTAGATTTTGGTGCACATTTCGGTGCAAAGCGGGTCCAATGGCGGATATCGTTTTGACCCAAAATTATGATTTTGCCCCTGTTCCAGAATTTAACTTTTGGACAGGCATTTTCTAGGCATGTTATTTATTTCAAACTCGTTCGTGATGTTTGTTGCAGCATCCGGAGTCATCTGCAGGATTTGGTTTTTCTTGCTTCGTTTATTTGTTTGTTCGAGCTGCTGGATTATTCTCTTTTGCACATAACCTCAGGCAAGATACCTTGCCATTATACTGTTTATATTCAGTTTGTATTTTATTACATATCACTGTTCATTTATTTCCAGTTCTTACCATTCTTGATTTACTGTCTGCTCAGTGATATTAGATATACTTTGTTATTATCTTTTGATTGCATGTGGACTTAGAGTTAAGAGACTACCATTTGTAGTGTATTACATATACCTTGACACAGTTGTACCACAAGGATGTGTGAGATGAGTAGCATATAGAGGTTCTTGTGTGTGGGCTGATCCCCCATGCGCATGCGTTAGGGCTAACTGCTAATAGAGGCATGTTAGGAGACTTAGCAGTTAGTAGAGGTATATGAGTCATGGATGTGACTCTGTTAGGCATTGGGTGGAAAGAATAGTTCCTTAACATATGGGCCAAGTATGCACTTCCCTATTGTCGATTATCTCCGCGGGAGATACGGTCTTGGATCCTGATACCTGATTTACTGCTGGCCACTGACATTCGATGAATATTATGCTTTGAGGTCCCTGGTATCCTGATGAGACCAGACCTGAGATTACTGCTACTGAGCCAAAGTGCCCATGCGTTGAAGGTTTATTCTTATTGCATAAACATATTAGAATGGTCAGGTAACCCTCGTCAAATGTCATATCACCCCGTCCCATTAGTAGCTTAGGACAATGTCTCATCGCGGCATAGTGTGCTACCCCTTGTCCTTGTTTGGTTGTAGGGGTAGTCCACTGTTTCGATGATGAGGTATTGGATCTTATTACGAGTGGGACTATTTACTTTACTTGTGATTTATGACATGGTATATATATATATTCAGTTATGTGGCATGTTCTTTATGTATATTGTTATGTCCCTCTGAGGACCTGGTTATCTCTCCAGGTGTGTGCTACTGTGATATTGTAGGTGTTCTAGCCGAGGCTATGATCTTCTCCATCCTTTCGAAGATGATTGCACTTGGCTCGTCTTGTTATTTCCTCTATTCATTCTTGTATATTTCTTTCTTTTCAGATAGTTGGTAGTGGATTTGTCTCCGCCCAACTACATGTATAAACAACAAATTTCATAGTTGATTTATATTATTATTCTCTTATTTGTGGATGAGATTAGATTACTCTTGGTTTACTTTATTTTACAACTTATGTATTCATACGAGGTTTCCATATATTGGAGTATACTTCGTATGTATACAGTTGGCATGTCGATGTACCTAGTCCTACATATTTTGGGACTAGGCATTACATATTTTTGTGGTGGCCCATGCAGGCCGAGTTTGTCACTTCGGTTACGTAATTGTACTGATGTGAGCCTGCAACATAGGATTAGAATCTAGGAATCTCATCCATACAGCTTGACCTCTTTCCTTGGCTTTAAATTCCGAACTCTCGTTCGACTTCCTTGAATTGCATCTTGTTTGATTTCTTTCTACCGTTGATTCTTATTTTCGTGCTTAGTGTCAACTTGGAAGATGACTACACTAGTATATGCTCATAGGTCAAACACATGGCTAGAATGGTTATATTGGCAATTGGAATACATTCAAGACTCTAATTGAGTTAAAAAGGCTTTTTAGTGTGATTTAATGATTAGTAATTGGTAAAGTAGGATATTACCATGGAAAGTTTTAACCTTGAGATTTCTAAATAGTAAACACCAGAGAATTTATAGAATTTCATACTTAAAAAATTGATTGATTTTCAAGATTTGATACTTGTGATTTATTGGATTATAGCTATACATCCTTAAATAGATATAAAGTTAGTTAAAAAGAAAATTTTGAAATTTAAATGCTGCTGTAAGATTATGAGGGCGGTTGATAAAGCTTGGTTTTAAATTGGGTTGTATGGTTCCCAATTAATAAAGTTCGTAAAATTTTGAATTTTAAGCTTGGAGTAAGGCTATTAAGAATTTTGGTTAAAAATATTTTGAAGGATATATATAACCAAATTGAGGATCTACTTTAAACTTTTGTATGAATTACGATTGATAACTCCTATTTAAAATTTTGAGTTTAAGATTTGGATTAATGATAGAAGAAGAAAAATATATAGGTTTGATTTGTGACACAATAAAGGTTTATTCGAGATTGATTGGAAATTTTAGAATTTTTTTGATTTGATGACTGATAAGATCATTTGAATATTGAGTTTAAAGTTAGATTGCTAATATTACAATCTTTGGGAAAAGTTACGAAAGATGTGGTGAAAAGTTATTTTGATTGATTAAAGGAATTTACCATGACTTAGAAATAGAAGTTATGTGATGAGTGCGTTAAAATATTGAGATGTAAATTTAAGATTATTCGTGATATGTTAAAAGTTTATCTTGAGGGTTATTGGAGAAATTTTAGAGTTTTAAAATTATGAAGTGATATAATTTTTTTTTGATTCATGAGTTTCATGAGTTTAAAAGTTGGAGTGGAAATGTAAAATTTTGAAAAAGTCAGTAGTAACATGATAAAAATTTGCTTTGAGATTTATGAAAGTGATTTAAATTTTTGTCATGATAAATTTGAACGACTTGAAGTGAGTACAAATTTTGGTGGTTAAATTTTTTTATATTTGTTCAGAAATTGTTGGAGGAAACACGAGTTAAAATATTAATGGTAGGCCACAAAGGTAGCCCTAATGAGTTAGAAGTATTCCACACTAATTGCCATGTCACTTATGACCATGATAGTAGTATATACACAAGTGTTGTTAGTCATCTGCCCAGCTATGTGACTGTATTTCCACCTTGAATTACTCGACCTTCCTTCAATTCTAGATCTTTTAATCGACCTTCTAACCCAAATTGCAATTTGAATAATGATTTAATTGTTCCATAACTGTATTCATCTAGGAGACTATATTCCCCCTGGAACTATGTTCCTAAATTATTTACTAGATTTTTTTTAATTTTATTGCATGCTTTAACTTGATCTTCTTGATTTCTGAGCATTAATTATCACCTCATGAACTCCCACATTCTATTTTAGATATTTTGGCATCCCTTACCATGACTTTGATATTTGGAGCACAATACTAGACTTTTTCTTCCAATAAATTTCATTTGTAAGACCTAGACAAGTCCACCTTCATGTAGATATATCATGTCCCTAAAATATGTCTTCTTGTACACTATTTTCATGATATGACCTTCTGGTCAAAATGGCCAAATATAACCTCTACCATGACACCAAAATACTTCCCGACTTCAATTAAGAGATCCAACCTTGACTCAATCCCTTAACCCGATAGGTGAATTTTGTTCTACTTAATTCCCTAAATGCTAACCTTTACTTTATCTTGATTGCTTGACCCGTTGTCCCATCACACTACTAGTTTAACTCTTGTAAGTTGGGTAGAATACCTCACCACATAAGAAACCTTTTTTCCTTGTGAACCACATTGGTAAGTTCACTTAGACTATAAATTCAGAGGACCCTACCTTATCTAGGCTACCAAGCCATAAATGAGAAACACTAGGACAACTGTAAAGGCCCACACTTTGGGCAAGACTTGATTTTAAAAGATCTTGGACTATTTAAAATTTTCTTCATCAGTACCTCCCTTGCTCATATTTTGACTATCTCATGCTGCTGTTCTAGCTTCAGTTTTGCAAGCTTATTTCGTTATCAAGCTTGATCATGACATATATTATTGGGTGCACCCACTAACATATTGTCTAATCAGAACCGGTCCATGATGGTCTGATCAAACTATTGCACTTTGGTTCACATTTCATGAATTATTCTACGTGGATGGAGACATAGTTAAACTTGCCTTAGAGTCTCATCTGCGACAGCATTGATAACTCTCATTTGAATTATTTTCGTCGCCTATGAACCCCGTATTCGTACTAGATGATAGCCTCGTCCTTAAACTCTTTATTTTTTTTACTTTACTTATATTAGAAAGACCAGACACTGTACATGATAGATAGATGTAAGATATCACTTTTAGTTTTCCTCTCAGTTATTTCAACACGAATTTAGATAGCCACCGACCAACTCATGTGGCTATATCCTCACCTTAAACTCTACTTCTCCCCAATCCTAGAAATTTTTATTGTGCCCTTCTAATCCCACTTGAACGCACGAGAGTGATTCTAATCATCACTTAATCAAACCCTCGACCAAGACAATTAGTATCCAGTTCTCCCTTAAGGGATCACATTTTCTAAATTTCTAATTTATTCTCTTTGGTCTACTCAATTCCTTACTGTTCTCTAAAATTGGATATTCAAAAATTTGCTACCTTCATTAGAAATCCTTATTCAATTCCATAACCATGATATATTTTTGCATATATCGACTCCACAATTTTCTATGCATAGTTGTGTTGAACGCCGTTTTATCGCCTCTTCCAAAATTTAATTGTATTTTGGTATTGACGAACTCTTCATATCCCTCAACCCTATCTACCCTATTAATCCTAAATTTCGAGGACGAAATTCTTGTAAGTTGGGTAGGATGTAAACCCCCTATTCTTTTATTATTATTTTTATTATTTTAGTAGACTTAAAAATTTATTTATGCAAATTATGATTTGCTTAATAGAAATGAGCTTAACCATTGTTGAATTTTGGAAGACGAGACTACAATGAATTTTGGTACGGAAGATGTAGCAGTGTGCTTTGACCAGTATAGTAGCCATGTCGTGGGAGGCCTAGCCATAGTTCAGTCTGAACTAGGAAAACCAGGCCAAGTTGTGAAATAACGCATTTAAAATATTTTATTTAGATATTATTTTATATATTGATTTTTAGACGGCCCGGTTTGTCCAATTCAGCCCAAACTGGGCTCGAACCAAATTTAAGCCCATATAGGCATGGGATGGGACCAAAGTGGCCATGTAGACATATTTTATGTACGTAAAAATAATTTCTAAATTATTATAGAATTTTATGTACAATCTAAAATCATTTAATTATTTGTGTAATTATTGGTATTTTATTATTTAAATAATATTTTACAAAATCGTACATTTTGTGGACCTGGGAAAGGGTGTGCAGTGTAAGTGCACTCATTGGGACAATTTTATTAATTTATTATTATTAAAGTTATTTTGTGGAGATTTAATAAACATGTTTTTCTATTTAAATATTATTACTATTTTGAGTTGATTTATTAAGGATTGAATTTATATATATATGTAGATATGCTCAAATATATTAAATAATTGGACAGTTGATTTTTAAATGGTATTTAGATTTTAAATAGATTTTGGATATATATATATATATATATATATATATATATATATATATATATATAAGTTTAAAATGGTTTGGAAAAAAAAAGATGTGGTTAGCCCCACCATGTGGGAACCGACCATATAGAATAAGCAGCAGCAGCAGCTACTAAGCTGCCCAGACCCCTGTAGGTCCTAAAAATCAAGTTGCATCCATCAAAAAAGCAATAAAAATCAAATTGTGCACTCTTCAAATGAATTGCGCAGGAAACAGATTGTGCAACAACTCAACTGCGCAAGCTGAACTACGCACACATCCTAGCGCGCTAGCTGACGTGGCCGCGTCATCAGTATCTGACAGAAAATTAGATCTTCTGACAGCTGACAGCCCGAAGAACGAGGAAACTGTTCGTTTCTCGTACAGCACAGCGCTCGAGGACAGCTGTACAGCCAGCGCAAGCTACCAACCCAATCGAAGCGCAGTCTGCCATGTTCCTTGCAGCGCAGTTCAATCTCAGTGTAGTCTGATGCCAGCACTGTTCAAGTGGCGCAATCCATCAAGATAACTGACAATATACACGTGGCTTACATGCCATCAATTGTTCACCACGTGGCAACCGTTTGTACACGACCAAGCACATTTCAATCAAATAATGCCACACGTCTCATACAGTTGGTCCACAATCGAGTAACTGCCAGCGCAGTTCGTTGCTTGCATAGTCCAATGTCTGCGCAATCCATCCGGCACAATCCAGAATAACTAAAAATTAGTTATTTCCAGAACTCTATAAATAGAGTTTCAAGTCCTTCATTACCACATCAGAGAGAGAATCAGAAAATCAGAATCAACATCAGATCATCACCAGAGATCAGGAGTTCTTGCCAAAGTGCTGCTGCATTCTTCAGAGGCTACCGTCTTCAAAGTTTACGTCGTCCAAGGGATAAAGCGATCGTCTTCAGATCGGATTCCTATAGTTGTACTTTCCTAGAATTCTATTGTAATCTTCTTACAAAGTTTGTGAAATAAAGAAAACTTTTGTTTTTCAAACAAAATGGCGACTCTGCGGGGGACGACTTTCTCCTCCGACGAGGAAGTGACAACTTAATGTGACGTTGCATCTATCGGAAAGATGCAGAAGACGCTGGTTGTAAAGGTCAACCAGACGGCCTACGAGGCGATGATCAACTCCGGGACTACTCGTCGCACTACGACTTCTGCCAAGAGCAAAGTCTGTTCAGTGTGGACTCCAAAGTCCTCTGCACAATCCTCTGCGCAGTCTGATGTCCCTGCTGCGCAGTCTGCTGTCTCTGCTTCCAAAACTGCTGCACAGTCTGCTGACTCTACTGCCCATGTGCAGTATACTGCTCCTCTTGCCAGTGCACAAACCACTTCCTATGATGCTCTGGCAAAGTGTAAGACTCATCTTCCCCTGGCGCAGTTGGCTGCAACCCTGCCTGCACAATCCACCACTCCATCAACCAGAGTGCAACTCAAGCACTCTGAAGTCAAGACTCGTACTGTGCAAGCCACAGTGTCTGTGGCCAAGAGGTCATCTGTCAAAGCTTCTCCTGTGCAACCAGCTAATGTGCCAACAGCCACTTCAACCCCTGCACAAACTGTGCCAGCGCAGTCTATGAGGGACAGCCCTTTGGCTAATCTCTCTTCTTCTCACACAAAGGGGAAAAACTCTGCTCCTCTTCCCAAGCACCCTGTTGCTCCAGTGCAATCCACTGGGGGTAGTCTGTTGACTATTCCTCCTCCTCCTCAGAACAAAGGAAAAGGCCCGTTGGTCTTTTCTCGAACTTCTTCGTCCCACGACTTGGAAGTCAACAGAGGGAAACGCTCTATAGCCAACCCTTCTTCACAAAGCAAGGAAAATGGTCCTTTGGTCTTTTCTCAGTCTTCCTCAGTTTTTATCGTAGAAGATCAATCTGAACGTGCCTCGGCACCAGTCAGTACAAGAACTCTCTCAAACAAGAGTTCTTCCTTCTTTGCCAAAGGAAAGTGTACTGATCAAAGAGGTATTCTGCCTACTCCAGTAGCAGAATTCCAAGATCTCCCAAATTACTGGTGTCTCAGACAGAAACTCCTGGGGGTAAATTTGTTGATCTAAGGACTTATCTTAATAGACCAACTTCGGCGAAACGTAAACAGCCAATGTCGAAGATCAACCTGCATCAGAGACAAACTTCAAAGATGAAGAATCCTGACACCTATGCTAATGAGGTGAGTACTTCCCTATACACTCAAGGGACAAAACACCTGAAGAACCGGAACCATGTTCCGAATATAGTCAAAGAACATATCCTTCAGACTTCTTCTCGTCCCATCATTGTTCCTGATCTCCGAGAGCACCTCAAGCAAAAATGGGACAACATCATAACACCTCCAGTACAGCCACTTGGACACCATTATAATCACAAGGTTGTTATCAAGTACTGTTGTTAGACAACAAAATGATTTGTCTTCGATCGTCTGAACTTTGCAAACTCTGAACCAATGTCAGAAGATGAAGACGAAGTTTTGTACGCTTCCGTCAACATGACTTCTAGAGACACTGGAGGTAGGAAGTGCTCCAAGCACGGCAAGCCTCGTAGGCCCAGCCAGCGGTATTAAGATTTACTCCAAGAATCTTCTGAAGGAGTATTTCGACATACCAGGTTCCGAAGCCGAGACACAAGCGGTCAAAGGAATCTTCAAGATCCTTCTGGTCATCTTCCTTCTTCTCACTCAGGACATGATTCTTTCTCTGACTATGATGCATACAACGAAAGTTCTGAACAGATAGTGTCCTCCACTGTACCTAGAGAAGTGACAGCTTATGTTGTCACTGAAGACCCAGATCCTTCTAGTTCGACGAGTCAAGAACAACGGATAGCTGTACTGGAAGACAAGCTGAAGACCATGGCTGAAATGGTCGCAAGTATGCATTCTATCATTGTGGCCCAATATACAGTACCACCGACTGTACCCACTGCAAATCCTGAGATCATAGCATCGTCGGTGCCTGTCAATACAGGGCTGAGGGTAGCATCTTCTCAAGTACCCTCTGTACAAATTTAACCCACACCCAGTCAGTCAGGTGCTGGGGTAGTGCTTATCACGCTGTTCCTCCCCCTAACACTCTGATTCAGCCTGCTCCTTCTGCATCATTGGAGGATGCAAATGAAACTGTCAAACTCTTGTGCACTCAATTCGAGGCTTTCAAAGAGAAGGACAACTTACAGAGGTTGGGGATCAAACAACCCTATCCAGTTGAATGAAAGGAAGTCCCATTTCCTCCAAAGTACAAAATCCCTACAATTTTGCTGTTTGATGGCAACACTTCTCCTAGTCAGTTCATTAACCACTTTGAGGTAATGATTGTTCAACTTCAGCCAAATAACGCTCTTCTTACCAGGGTGTTCGTCGGCTGTTTAGCCGATGTAGCATATGATTGGTACATAAGCTTGCCCGATGGCTGTATTACCTCTTTCTCAGGTCTAAAACAAATCTTCTTGGAATGATTTTATGAAGGAATCAATGACATGACCATGTCAGCCCTTAATAAGATCAAACAAAGACATAATGAAATCGCTGAGAGTTTCATTGAAAGGTTCTGCCGAGAAGCTTTAAAAATCCCTCCTGGAACTCCGACCGCTGTCACTATTGATACCTGCAAGGCAAATCTTTTTCCTATCATCAGTATGTGGACGGGGTCAACTCAGTTCCAAGACTGGCCATCCTTCATTGTCAATGCTAAAGTAGCTGAAGTTAGCGCTGACAAGTTCAAGCAGCTAGGGGTACACATGTCTAACCCCGATCGGGA
Source organism: Iris pallida (assembly GCA_029216955.1). Classification (NCBI taxonomy): domain Eukaryota; kingdom Viridiplantae; phylum Streptophyta; class Magnoliopsida; order Asparagales; family Iridaceae; genus Iris; species Iris pallida. The sequence goes on from JANAVB010003400.1 coordinate 77,457,449, forward strand.
TGAACACCCGACATCGAGTAGCGGTAATCGCCAGAACAACCGCAAGGGAAAAGAGACTTTGAATATCAACTTGAAGAACAAAGAATCTCTGGCGGTCAACGTAGCTCCACCTACGTCTACTTCTACTCCTTCTGCACCTCCACCAAGGGAACCTCGTCCGAAAGTAGAGTACTCCTTTGACGAGAATGACACCGTGAGCATCTTTGATTGCTTGATCAAAAGCAATAAGCTCCAACTCCCAAACCCGAAGAAGCCTGATAAAGTTGGTAAGACTGATCATCCTAAATACTGTGTTTATCACAGGTTCATTGGACATCCCACTCGAGCATGTTATGTGCTCAAAGGCAAGATTCAAGAGCTAGTCAACGCTATTGTTGTCACTCTGCAGCAAGATGAGAAGACGGTTACAGCGAACATGGTCTCAGTCCAGTTCGGTAACTTTCCTCCGCAGATGGTACAGCACGGTGTCATCCTTATCCCCAAGGCTACTCTTGAGATCGAGAATCTCCCTCCTCCACGAAGTGAAGGTCTCGTCCCCTTATCTCTTGACAACGGTAAGATTATGTGGATTCACCCTGATCTTGCCTCGGAGTTCGAAGTTCCCTCTTCCTCAAAGAAGAAAGAACGCTCCAAGGGCAAAACAAAAATATGCAATATGGTGTCTTTTGACCCCATAGTTGAAGAAGAAATCCTGTTGGGCACCAGATCAGGGAAAGCCTACATACGGAAAGTTCCTGAAACTCAAGAAAACCCTGCTTCTTATTCTGAGTCTACTCCAGTGCAACATGCTTCTACTGATGGCATCCCTGCTGTATCCTCACCGGTTGTAGAACCTACTCCTCCCAAGCCGACAGCAGCCGACAAAGGCAAACAACAAGTCCGCTTCGATAAACCTTTGAAGAAGTCATCTCATTCTAGACTTGAGAAGCCATACAACTTTGATATCTTGGCCCAACTAGCCAATACACCAGCCAGGTTGTCAATCTTCGAGCTCTTGCGCGTCTCCAAAGAAACTCGAGAAACTCTGAATGAAGCTCTAATGCAAGCGGAAACCTGTTTAACCCTTCTGAAGAAGCCAAAAGCAGAGCCAGTCTCTTGCCTCCATTGTCACAGTGTGTTGGAGTTAATTCCAAATATTATCTTCACACAGGATGATATGCTGATGGAAGACAATAGACATGACCGTCCTCTATACTATACAGGATATGTCGACTCGATGAAAGTCGATCGTATTCTGATAGATCCAGGGTCTGCTATCAGCATCATGCCAAAGACAATGTTAGATGCACTGAAGATCCCAGTACATAGTCTTTCCTGTACAATCACCACCATCTTGGAATTCAACCAAGGAAGAAGTGAACCTCTGGGCAAGATTCGCCTAAAACTCCAAATAGGCAATCTCCGCACAAAGGTGACCTTCTACATCATAGATAACCATGGTTGTTCTTACAATGCTCTGTTGGGGAGACCATTCTTACATGAACACAACATTGTTCCTTCGACTCTCCATTAATGTTTTAAATACGTTGATGACAATGGAGAGGTTCAAAAAGAGGTTGCAGATCTCCATCCTTTCAAAGGTGTCAAAGCATACTGCAATGATGCTCGTATGTACAAGGATGAGTTCATGAAAGTAGTACTGTCTCTGGACACTGAATACGAATAAGAAGCAGTGCCTAATGACACTCTCATCATACCTATCAAAGGACGTATTTCTCGCCCTCAATCATCCAAACCACTGGCTATTCACTTGCCAGTCCAGAAGCAGCCAACTGATGGTGGTCAAGATCAAAAGGAGCTCACCTCTTCTGAGCCACTTGTTATTGACCTACATCATAACAAGGATAAAAGGGAGCTCACTTCCTCTGAGCCGCTTGTTATCGACCTCCGTCGTAACAAGTCCAATCCTCCTCCACGTTCTTCTTCTTCCCCTCTTGTAATCAATCTGACCAAGCCTGCTAAGGCTAAAGGTCCTATTGTAAATACAGATGTATAAATCAATGAAAAAGCATCTCCTTTCCAGTATACTGATGTCATTTATCATGCTAAGTGCTATTTGGATATGTTAGATAGCTTTCAGTCATTTATAATGGGAGTTGTACAGTCTCTTCAAACAGAAGTCTTACTCGAACACCCAGATGATTCATACTTTGTTGTCCCTTCTCGAAAGAGAGGCGAGAGTCCAATACTTTTTAGTAAAGGACCAGAACAAAAATTCAGCGATACGGATGATAGCAAAACTAACGATATGGGACTTCTCCAACTCCGTCGTTACAGTCAACAATCAAAAGACATCATCCAAAAGATGGGTTATGACTTCAAGAATGGCCTCAACTATGGTAAGAGTAGAAGAACTCCTATCCGTACAGTTGTTCCAGAAGAAAAATCAGAGATGTACTATAGCAAGACCAAAAAAGGTCTCGGATATGCTTCACCTCCGGTATTATCCCCAGCAGTCTCCGAATCCGATAGTGAGGAGCGCTCTAACTCTTCTTATTCCAGATCATGGGATTCTGACACCAGCATCGGTCAAGTTCATCGATTGATCGTATCGTCTAACATGGTCTCCGTTGAACTTCCAGAAGGCTATGACGAGGATATTGAAGAAAACCCCAAAACAGATCCTTGGGTTCAACGAATGGATACCCAATAGGAACTCCGATTCGAACAAAGGGAACCTCCTATCGAAGATTAATTAGTTCAAATTGATGTAGGAGAAAGTGGGTCACCACGTCCAATATTCATCAGCAAGAACCTTCCAGAGGCAGATAAGCAAAAATTAATTCTTCTTATTCAAGAATACATTGATGTCTTTGCCTGGAGCTATGAAGACATGCCAGGTCTAGATCCCAACGTTGCTACTCACAAATTGAATATCCTGCCTAACGTAAAACCAGTCAAACAGCAACAACGGTGCTTCAAGCCAAAATGATGGACGCAATCGACGATGAAGTTAAGAAGCTTATTGCTTGTGGCTTTATCCGAGAAGAACAATATCCAGATTTGGTAGCCAATGTCGTCCCAGTTCTAAAGAAAACCAGAAAAGTTCATGTTTGCATTGACTTTCGAGATCTTAATGAAGCCTGTCCAAAAGATGAATTTCCTCTCCCTATTACGGACGTCATGATTGACAACACCTGTGGGTTCGAGCGAATATCTTTCATGGATGGATTCTCCGGATACAATCAGATTCGGATGAATCCTGAAGATGAAAAACATACTTCTTTCCGCACTCCTCGCGGAGTCTACTGCTACACCGTAATGCCATTTGGTCTCAAGAACGCTGGTACAACTTACCAACGAGCCATGAGTACTACCTTTCGAGATCATCTTTGCAAGACTGTCGAATGCTACGTCGACGATATTGCTGTCAAAAGTCGTCTAAAGGAAGATCACATCCAAGACTTGAGAACTATCTTCAATCTAATACGCCAACATCAACTCAAAATGAATCCCATCAAGTCATTCTTGGGTGTCTCTAGTGGAAAATTTCTCGCATTCGTCATTACCTCTAAGGGTATACACGTGGATCCCGAGAAGATCAAAGCCATTCAAGAGATGCGTCCTCCACGCAACCTAAAAGAGCTACGAGGATTCCAAGGTCGACTTGCGTACATCAGGAGATTCATTTCGAATCTGTCTGGACGCTGCAGACCATTTACTCAGCTAATGAAGAAGGATGTATCTTTTATTTGGACCGAAGAATTTCAACGAGCATTTGACGATATAAAATGATATCTCATGAACCCGCCAGTCTTGGTACCACCGATCTCAGGCATACCATTCTTAATGTATGTCCACGCTATGGATCATTCATTGGGTGCTTTACTTGCCCAAAAGAATAAAGAAGGTCACGAACAGGCCATCTACTACCTCAGTCGTACTATGATTGGTGCTGAACACCGTTATAGTCCGGTCGAAAAAGAATGCCTACCTCTTATGTTTGCTGTTCAAAAGACGAGGCATTACATCATTGGCCAAACTATTCATGTCATATCCCGAGTTAATCCTCTTCGGGTACTGATGAAGAAGCCTAGCATACTCAATTCTCGGCTGGCTACATAGGCCATTCTGCTAGCCCAATATGACATGGTATATGTTCCACAAAAGTCTGTTAAAGGTCAAGTACTGGCAAATTTCTTAGCTGCTCATCCTGTACCAGAGACATCCAAACTTTATGACGAAATTTCAGACAAGACATTAGAATCAAATATGATCTCTGAAGAATTTCCTACTTGGCGTCTATTCTTTGATGGTGCATCCAGGATCGGACCCAATGGTGCTATTGTCGCAGGAGTTGGAGTTGTCCTCGTTTCTCCAGACGGGTCAACTATTCAAAGAGCCTATTCCTTAGACGAACCTTGCTCCAATAATGTAGCAGAATACAATGCTCTACTCATTGGCCTTCAGTTAGCTAAACAACTGGATGTCGAATATCTTGAAGTCTATGGTGACTCCAAGCTGGTTGTTAACCAGGTTAGAGGAACCTATAAAGTTTGCCATCAAGATCTAGTACCTTACTATGAAACAGCAATCAACATGGCTACATCATTTAAAGCCTTCTTTATCGAATACGTCCGACGAGCTTACAATACTGAAGCCGATGCTTTGGCTAATCTTGCAGCAGTCTTAGCCATCCCTATCAAAAGACAGCAGGTGGTGGTTGTCTCTAATCGGGAGTTGTTCTGCATAAAAAACAATCGTAATATTGAATTCAGTAATCTTACTGAAGCCAATGTTATCAATAAAGATTGAAGAGCTCCTTTCATCGACTTCGTAGTTCATGACATACTTCTTGAAGATCCTAAGGAAGCTACGAGTATTCGTCGGTGGTCTCTGCGATTCTACTACAATCAAACCACCAAAACTCTTTACCGGCAGACTTATGACGGTCTACTCTTGCGCTGTCTTGCTGGTGATGAAGCGAAGCAAGTATTGCGTGAAGCTTACGACGGTGTCTACGGAGCACATCAACCCGATCCTAATCTACAAGACCGTATTCGATGCATGGGTTACTACTGGCCCTCTATGGTATCTGATGCCATCGAATATGCAAGGAAACGTCGAGCTTGTCAAATCCATGCAGATTTCATTCATCAACCATCAGAATTCCTTCATCCGATTACTGCTTCCTGGCCTTTTGAAGCCTGGGGCATGGATATTATAGGTCCCATCAATCCTCTTTCTTCTAGAGGACATCGGTTCATACTAGCAATAACCGACTACTTCTCCAAATGGGCTGAAGCTATACCCTTGGCTGAAGTCAAGACCAGCAGCGTCATCAACTTTGTCAAACACCATGTCTTCTATAGATTTGGTATACCTCGACGAATCATTCACGACAACGAACCTCAGTTCATCAGTCAAAAGTTTACAAGGTTCTGTGACGATCATCGGATTGACAATGTCGCTTCGACAACTTACAATCCTGCTGCTAATGGCTTGGCTGAAGCTTTCAACAAGACTATCATCAAGCTCCTCAAGAAGTTTGTGTCTACTAACAAACAAAACTGGAGTAAAAAGCTTGGAGAATGTCTATGGTCCTACCATACTACGGTCCGCAACCCTACAGGATGTACACCTTTCTCTTTGGTGTACGGTTGTGAAGCAGTTCTACCCCTGGAACTTCAAATTCTATCTTTAAGGATTGCCATCGCCAATGAGCTCACTACATAGAACAATGACCTTCTTCGACTCCAAGAATTGGAAGCGCTCGACGAAAAACGGCTATTGGCTCAACAGCATATTAAGTTATACCAAGCCCGCATCTCAAAGACCTTCAATCGCAAAGTTAAGGTCAGAGCCTTTCAGAAAGGAGAGATTGTTCTAACAGTCAAACGTCCTATGACTATGACTCACATGAGCAAGGGCAAGTTTGACACAAAGTGGGAAGGGCCATATATCATGAACAAAGTCTTCTCAAATGGAGCCTATCAACTCACAGAACTGGATGGTCGAATTGCAATGATGCCCATCAATGGCAAGTTCCCCAAAAGTATTATGTATAAATGTAAAAGACATTGCTTGTAATCATCGGACAAGTTCATAAATAAAATTTGATTTTATTTTATCATGAATGATAGTACATAATATCAAGGAAGGTCACTATCATCCTTCTCAAAATTGGGACGAGGACCACTACCGTCCTTCTCAAAAACATAATCGGCAAAAGAGCTGAGAACATCCTTGCTCGAACCCACCAGGAACTTGCAAGCAGCCATCCTCATGGCCTCTTCTTCCTCTGTCGTCCCTGGTTCAAGAAGGAAGTCCAAGATGTTCCTTGGCGGCTTGGATGCAGATGAACCTTCGCCTGCCTCTGTCTTCTTTGGCTGGACCGGCTCGACTGGACGTTCTTCAGTCTCCGCTTCAACCTTCGGGGCGATCTCAGCCTTCTTGGATGCATCTCCAGATGACATCTTTGTGTTGAAAATTGAAAGTGATTATTACGTTTGATTTTTTGTTCTATTTACAGACAGAGATTCGTAAGACAATGAAGCGACACATTCATCTGACGGTTCACCCGTTCAGTACATTCATTCGACGGTTCACCCGTTCATCACATTCATCCGACGGTTCGCCCGTTTATTACATTCATCCGACGGTTCGCCCGTTCATTACATTCATCCGACGGTTCATCCGTTCATTACATTCATCCGACGGTTCACCCGTTCATTATTCATCCGACGGTTCACCCGTTCATCACATTCATCCAACGGTTTGCCCGTTCATTACATTCTTCCGACGGTTTACCCGTTCGTCTATTCATCCAACGGTTCACCCGTTCATCCATTCATCTGACGGTTCGCCCGTTCATTTCATCTATCTGACGGTTCATCCGTTCATTACATTCATTTGACGGTCCATCCGTTCATTCTGACAATTCATTTCGTTCACACATTTTGACGATTCATCCATTTCATTCATATCAGCAACTTGTTATCTTTGATTAAGTTGTCTACTGAAATAATGATATTCAATAAATTATATTCTGCCATGTCCACATTAACTCTGAGCAGATATAATGAATATAATTATTTTCTAAAAATCAAAAAATATATCATGTCTTGCACCTCTGAATATATTTTCTATCGCTATTATTTATATCTGAATAAGATATGCAATAAATAATAGAGCCACAAAGAAAATGTCTTTTTATTGATCAAAATTAAAAGACATTACAAAATTACATGTCACAAAAATGGAAGATACAAAAAGTCTTTCTATTCCGCTGGCGGGGTCATCAAGCTAGTCATATGCTGCTTTAAAGTTTGCAGTCGCTCCTCACGAGAGTCCATCACTCGCCTCCTAGCTTCCTCCATACCATAATTTTCAACAAAAGTCGGTAGGGTTACTAGTCGACGAGAGATGTCAGCTTGATGAGTCGTGACATATTCATCTCTTTCCTGGGTCAGGACGTCCAGTTGTTGAACTGTAGCTTGATGTTGTGTGACCTCATCTTCCAGAGCAAGCTGAACAAGTCTCAACTCTTCTTGAAGACGGGCAGATTCTGCTTTTAGCTCAGCAACTTTCTTCTCATTCTTCTCGGCAGCAGATGCTATTGTCTCTACCTGAGAGTTATACTCTGAAGACTTAGTAGGGAAAGTGTCCAAGATAATCTTGAACTCAACTTTCACGACTGCAGCCTCCTGAGACATCCTCTCAAACTCGGCCTGTACTAAGGATTCCATCTCCCCACGATTCAGATCTTTGTAGATCTTAACCGATTCCTCTAGCTCATCCAAGATGTGTTCAAGGTAAGCAGCTTGCGCTTCATCACCTTGACTACGGATGGCAGCTATCAGATAGGAGGTTGGACCCTAACAGTTATGAAACCAACCTCTTCTTTATCCATTACCCTTTCTACTAAGGGTCCTAGTGAATTGAAGAAAAGGTTGGTAAAGGAACCGCTTATGAATTTGTTAGTGGCAATAGCACCAGGAGTAGCAGCTACTCCCATGGACGTCGAAGCAGCAGGTGCCTGTGCAGATGGACGTTCAGCTTCTTGCATGTGAGTGGAGGTCTCTTTCGATAATGGAGCCATGGTAGAGCTAGTCGCCCCCCCAGGTGTTCCTCTGTAAAATCAGACAAACACCATCAGTTGGCTGTCATTAACAACTATCGAAAAGGATTAAAAGTAAGAGCAATCTTACCATTGCTGGGTCCAGGGATAAGTTTGTCCTCTGCTGATAAGAGTTGCAACCTCGCAGAAGTAGCTTCAGACATTACTGCCTGGCTATTACCTGCTTCGGAGCCGCCCGAAAAATGTCTGCTACCGCTGGCTATCTCCTTTATTGGCACTATGTCAGTGCATGTTGGAGGAATTGAAGAAGATTCAATTTCTGCATGGATAAAATTTAAATATCAGCCATTTAATCTATGAAAAGAAGATTGATCATATCATTCAATACCTTTAGGATTAGCCATAGTAATTTCCTCAGGTACTACTTCTTCACCTACATTCTTTTCTGGAGATACATGCACATCAACATCCTCTTCTGGATTCAATGTGTCATCAACAGCTTCTGGGGATATATGGATATCAACGTCCTCCTCTGGATTCAGTGTATCATCAATAGCCTCTGCTGATGAAACTTCATCACTTGTGCTCTCCTCTCGTGCTCCACTATCAGTTGCTGCGATCGGATCCACATCATCATGGAGGCCGAAGTCGCAGTCGTTCAGAGCATCGATCATTAATTGATCCTCTTCATCATGAAGTGTTTTCGGTGTAGCTGGAAGCTGGGTAGTCTCTACTGCAAGTGTAGGAGATCGTAACATTTTATCCTCTTTCTCCATGACCAACTCTCTAGTTTCTACAACATCATCCCTCCTCTCTAGACTGAAAGCTTCAGGCTTAGGGACAGGTGTAGGGGACGACATTGTGATTCCAACAACAGTACTAGCCACGACCGATGACATAGGTCAGGACTGGCCACTTTTCTTCTGACAACTATCTTCTTTCTACGCAGAGGTCTCTCTGGACTCTCTACATCTATAACATTTACCTGTGTTTGAATAGAGGTCGGGGTTGTCGCCTCTTCTCTTTGAATTGACTCGGCCTGCTGTCGAGATTGTGATCGGGTCGTGACCCTTTCCGATGATTCCAAGACAAGCTTTTTTGTCGCAACTGGAGAAGAAGGTTCTTCTATCCTTCTCTTCCTCTCCTTGGCTGGAGATTTGACAACCTTTAAGGAGATGCGCAATGGCTCGTTGACTTCTTCAGGGAAGTTGGCTTCCCTAGAAGCTTCCAACGGTGCATCGGCCGGTTCACGCTCTTCATCGTTGCCAGGAGCCGACACAACAGTTGCTTCCTTCTTTAATCTGGCCGTTGTCACAAAGCTGTCCATGAGACTGAAGTTCTCGGCAAAGGTATTCGCGGATGTATAGAAAAGTGAATATGTATACAGCATCCGAGGACCGTGGTCGCTCTTTATCGACATCGAGAATGTTGTTCTGGTGTCTCGAGCATTATAGTAAGCCCAAGCCCGGGCTCCGTCAATCAGATAACCTTTTTCTTGTAGGCACGTGATGGCGTTGCCTACATGAAACTGGTCGTAGCTGAATTGACGGGCAAAGCGGCTGGGAAGATAGGGTTCCAAATAACATTCATCTTCAAATCTGTAGACCAGGTGTGACGGCCTGATTGTCCTCAGCCAGTCAAAAACTGCATGACCCAAAGGCTGCCTCCCCAAGTCGACCAGATTTGAAGCCAGGTGCTCGTAGCCACCCGGAGGGGGAACACAATAGAAGTTCCATCATTTCTCGAGATTCAGAGCACGTCTGTAATCTCTCAAACTAGTGTATATCCATTTGCTTCTGGAGAATCTCCTCAAGAAGCTGCCACTTACCGCTCCCATATCGAGATTCATCAGAGCAGGATAGTACAGAAGCAGCCATCCGAATAAGTATGTATATGGCAGCTCTAGCCGCAAAAAGCTACCTTTCTCGCCTTTCCTTTTGAGCGTCAAATTTACAAACAGGCAGAGGCCAGCGTTCACTCGGCAAGTCATTGCTGACAAGAGATCCATCCGATAGCCAAAGACTAAACGGACGGCAGCAAACAGCACGCCTCGATGGAAGCGATCGACGGCGCTCGCTCCAGGGATGACGAATCGTCGGAGCCAGTAGGTTAAAAAACCCGCCAGCTGGGCTTCCTTTGACATGGGCCTATAGCCCATCCTCATAAAACTTTCAATAGTATCTCCTGTCTTGAAAGGAGGATATTGAAGTTCATCATCGATCTTGATATCTAGCTCTTTATTCTCCTTCATCAACCCAATCACCTCACTGCTGCTGAGTGGTTTGAAGAAGTTGTGTTTACCATTGTTGTGTTCTTTAGTTTTCTTCTCCATAATGTGGTTAAGGAAGAGATATGGTAACCATTTTGTCGAGTAGCAGGTGCCTGATGAACCGCTCTTGTAATACAAGGAACAAATTTTGTAGTGGCACAAGAGCTCCTCGAAGACGGCCACCATATCAGCGTTCTCTTGACGAAGTTTGTCCAACTCGTCATCGGTGGGGAGAAATTCCTCATAAGGGATATTCTCCATTGGTAGACTCGAGATGTACTTCATCTCGTAAAGAGCCAGTCCGATCTCCCCACAGGGCATCATAAAAGTCCCTGTTATGAAGTTGTACCTTTCTGCCAAAGCAAGGAATAGGTGAGGATTGGGTTGAAAGCCGTAAATGGTAGAATATATCGGCTGGTACAGCTCAATCTCCTTGAGCTTCTCTTCGAATTGAGCCAATATCCAATTGGCTATACAATTCCATCTCTTGTTATCCGGATTAACAAGACCCGTCAATCGGATGTCTTGATCAGGATATCTTCCTTCAACCTTTACAAACTCGTTTGCGAATATCGGCATCCTGACCGGCAGCAGCAGGGAGGAGTTCTCTAGTGGGATGCACCCTGGTTTCAATCCTCTGAGCAAGGAGCTGTGATGCTCCGAGGAACTATAAAACATGTCCTTGTTATTTGGTCCTTTCTTTACACAAATGTTCCCTGTTCTGGCTTGTTGAAGAGGAGTTATATCCCAGGCTTGTTATTTGGTCCTTTCTTTACACAAATCAAGTTACACCCATCAAAAAAGTAATGAAAATCAAATTGTGCACTCTTCAAATGAATTACGCAGGAAACAGATTACGCAACAACTCAACTGCGCAAGCTGAACTACGCATACATCCAAGCGTGCTAGCTGACGTGGCCGCATCATCATTATCTGACAGAAAATCAGATCTTCTGACAGTTGACAGCCCGAAGAATTAGGAAACTGTTCGTTTCTCGTGCAGCACAGTGCTCGAGGACAGCTGTACAGCCAGCGCAAGCTACCAACCCAATCGAAGCGCAGTCTGCCATGTTCCTTACAGCGCAGTTCAATCTCAGCGCATTCTGATGCCAGCGCAGTTTAAGTAGCACAATCCATCAAGATAACTGACAATGTACACGTGACTTACATGCCATCAATTGCTCACCACGTGGCAACCGTCTGTACACGACCAAGCGTATTTCAATCAAACAATATCACGCGTCTCATACAGTTGGTCCACGATCGAGTAACTGCCAGCGCAGTTCGCTGCTTGTGCAGTCCAATGTCTGTACAATCCATTCAGCATAATCCAGAATAACTAAAAATTAGTTATTTCCAGAACTCTATAAATAGAGTTTCAAGTCCTTCATTACCACATCAGAGAGAGAATCAGAAAATCAGAATCAACATCAGATCATCACCAGAGATCAGGAGTTCTTGCCAAAGTGCTGCTGCATTCTTCAGAGGCTACCGTTTTCAAAGTTCACATCGTCCAAGGGATAAAGCGATCGTCTTCAGATCAGATTCCTATAGTCGTACTTTCCCAGAATTCTATTGAAATCTTCTTACAAAGTTTGTGAAATAAAGAAAACTTTTGTTTTTACAAACAACCCCAAGCTATAGCAGCAAGCACTTGGACCCATTAATAGCAACCACAGTAGCAATATTATAGGGGCCGACCCCTTTTTCCTTTCTCCTCCTTTTACATACATATACATGTATATATATGTTTAAATATGAACCCTAATAAATCTCCTTCCTTCTCTCACCTTCCTCCTAACTCCTCTCACCTCTGTCCCCATACCCCCTTGGCTGCCCCGTTTGTCGTAGTCAGCGCCATCCGCAACGCCAGCAGCGGCAATCAACAACAACAAGAACAAAGTTTAGCGTCGAGGTACCCGACTTCTCCAAGTAATTTCTCTTCCAATTCTTATCCGTTTTTAGATTCATAAATTTGTGTAGAAATCCTACATGACTCTCTTCGAGATCCCTCAGGTGGATTTCGACATGGCCATCCAACTTGCTAGAAAAATTGAGACGATGTTGGAGAAAAACCACTTTTCTGAAATATTAAAAACTGTTTTAAAACACCAACTTGTTGGCCACTTTTCTTTTTGTGCAATAGAATTTTGTAGAAACTAATTAAAGACAGTCAAAGACAACATAACCGAGATTGTAACGCACCTTCTGGATTCCCTTTTCATCTAGTGTGTAAAAAGTTACACGTTGTTAAAGTTTTACAAAAAATTGTAAATTCTCTTTTCAAAAAGTGGAAAAATACCCGATACGGCATGCGCCCCGACAAACCGGGCGACATGGTCGCACACTATACGCATCAAAAGGCGCGTATGGATGTTGTCGACGTGTGGGAACTGACGAAACTCGATTTTGTTTCATGTGCGCGACGAAATCAGTACGTATCCGTCGAGATACCCCTTATCGACCCTTTGCAAATTAAGTCACAACTTTGTGGACACTCATCATATCACGATGAAACTTGTGCCATTGGACTCGAAATATTTTTCTGGTCCTGTGAGCCAAGTTTGGTCCGATACTTAGACCGTTGATCGGGACGCTATTTTGGCGGGCCCACAATCCCACTCAACGGGCAATTTTGTGCACAGTCCACCGAAATCTAAAATTGGATATACCGTTGGGTTCATCTCATCAAAACAAATCCGTAGACATGTAGTTTGACGACTTTAGAGACCATAGGTTCTGGTGCGCATTTTGGTACAAAGCGGGTCCAATGGCGGACATCGTTTTAACCCGAAATTATGATTTTGCCCATGTTCCAGAATTTAACTTTTAGACAGGCATTTTCTAGGCATATCTTTTATTCCAAACTCGTTCGTGATATTTGTTGCAGCATCCGGAGTCATCTGCGGGATTTGGATTTTCTTGCTTCGTTTATTTGTTTGTTCGAGCTGCTAGATTATTCTCTTTTGCACATAACCTCAGGCAAGATACCTTACCATTATACTATTTATATTCAGTTTACATTTTATTAAATATTATTGTTCATTTATTTCCAGTTCTTGCCATTCTTGATTTACTATCTGCTCAGTGATATTAGATATACTTTGTTATTATCCTTTGATTGCATGTGGACTTAGAGTTAAGAGACTACCGTTTGTAGTGTATTGTATATACCTTGACACAGTTGTACCACGAGGATATGTGAGATGAGTAACATGTAGAGGTTCTTGCGTGTGGGCTGATCCCCCATGCGCATGCGTTAGGGCTAGTACTACAAATAGAGGCATGTTAGGAGACTTAGCAGTTAGTAGAGGTATATGAGTCATGGATGTGACTCTGTTAGGCATTGGGTGGGAAGAACTGTTCCTTAACGTATAGGCCAAGTATGCACTTCCCTATTGCCGGTTATCTCCGCGGGAGATACGGTCCTGGATCCTGATACCTGATTTACTGCTGGCCTCTGACATTCGATGAATGTTATGCTTTGAGGTCCCTGGTATCCTAATGGGACCATACCTGAGATTACTGCTACTGAACCAGAGTGCCCATGCGTTGAAGGTTTGTTCTTATTACATAAACACATTAGAATGGTCAGGTAACCCTCGTTAAATGTCATATCATCCCGTCGTATTAGTAGCTTGAGACAATGTCTTATCGCGGCATAGTGTGCTACCCCTTGTCCTTGTTTGGTTGTAGGGGTAGTCCACTATTTCGATGATGAGGTATTGGATCTTGTTACGAGTGGGACTATTTACTTGTGATTTATGACATGGTATATATATATTTAGTTATGTGGCATGTTCTTTATGTATCTTGTTACGTCCCTCTGAGGACCTGGTTATCTCTCCAGGTGTGTGCTTCTGTGATATTGCAGGTGTTCTAGCCGAGGCTATGATCTTCTCCATCCTTTCGAAGATGATCGCACTTGGCTCGTCTTGTTATTTTCTCTGTTCATTCTTGTATATTTTTTTTCTTTTGAGATAGTTGGTAGTAGATTTGTCTCCGCCCAACTACATGTATAAATAACAAATTTCATAGTTGATTTATATTATTATTCTCTTATTTGTGGATGAGATTAGATTACTCTTGGTTTACTGCATTTTACAGCTTATGTATTCATACGAGGTTTCCATATATTGGAGTATACTTTGTATGTATACGGTTGGCATGTCGATGTACCTAGTCCTACGTATTTTGGGACTGGAGCGTGTCACTACATAATAGGTATAGGGACCTATTTTAAATAGTTCGATTTTATAGTCCAAATATGGTAGTATGTATGGATGGATTTTACTAGGTCTTAATGGGTTCCCTGATTGGACATCAATCGTTGGTTGGATGAACCTTAGATTTCAATCTATATTGACTGGACAAGATCCCAATGATAAAACTATTTCTACTAGATTAGGGTAACCTAGAATAGGTTTCAACCCAAGTGGTTGAGCTAGTTGCCAGTCAGGTTGGTTAGCAAGGTCCCTAAAGCCCAAAAATGCGTCTTCGGTGACTTTTATTTTTAAGTAGAACATGAGGCCTCAATTAGGTGGCACACTAGTAGCATGTGCGTAGTAGACTTCGAGTAGATCACAACCATATATTGGGTCGAATGAATTGAGTCAAGGTTGGGGCTCTAGTGGAAGTCGGGAAGTATACCGGTATTATGGTGAGGGTTATAGCTAGTCCTTTTGACCTGAAATTCGTACCACAAAAATAGAATACAAGGGACGGGTTTGAGTGGGACATGATATACCTAGATAAAGGTGGACTCGTCTAGATCTTGCATATAAAATTTGTTGGAAGGTAACAGCTGGTCCCGTGCTCCGAATATTAATGACATGGCCGGGGACACAAAATGATCTAAATGGAAAGTGGGAGTCCATGGGCCACTAATTATCATTCTAATAGAAATTATTCTAATCAATCGGTAATCCTCGTATATCCCAAAATTTTAGAAGGCTTATAGTCTACTCATTTTAGAAGCTAGGATATGGTTTTAGGAATAATCAGATGAAAAGAATTTCAAAGTCCGGATATTGTACCTCGACTCTTGTTAATAAAGAATAAGGCACGACGTAACGGGATACGGTAGATATAAGTCAAGTCAATGATCGTTCCTAAATTAATGGAAAACGAGTGTGTACAATGACACATGGTCGATGAAATAGAATGATCTACTCGTCCATAGTATATAAGAGTTATTGATGGGGTAACCAAGTCTAAGGCACATCATATGTAAAGATTTCTAACAATTGAGTCGCGAATTTCTATTTGTGTCAAGCCTGCCAGACTATTGTCACAAGGGTTATAGTAGTAGGGGTTGTAGTGATCATGTATTACTGTTGATAACTGGTAAATCATAATATGACAGGGTATTTAAGCTATGGTATTGGCTAAGCTAGTGACTGTGGTGTTCCAATACTAGTTAGGTCTTAATAATAAAATTTACATAACTAGGGTAATATTTATTGAAAACCAATCTCGGGATGGGTGTCTACCATAGTCATGGTAAATGATTGTCCTTACTTTTGTCTAGTCATCTCATGCCTAAATTGTGGGCTTTGGTCGAGGAAAGGTTGGGTTAAGGCTTAAGGGTTGCTAGTTAAAGCAAGCTTCAAGCAAATAATTAGAGACCCACAACAATTGGTTTCTTGAGAATAGATAGTCTCATAGGTTGGCATTTTGACTAAGATTAAAACACTAATCATTCTCAAATTCAGGTGGCTAGAAGGTCCCAATAGTAGTTTTAGGGTCGAGAGAAAAATGAGTAACTCATGGCAAGGTCCTAGTCACATGGTTGGCCGATGGTAGCTACACTTGTGTATACAACTATCATAGCAATGGGGGATACTCTGTATCTATCTACCAATTACGAGCTTTCGTCTTTCCAAATCAGTGAAAGACAAAAACAATAAAGAATTCAAAAAAGATGTCACTGAATACAATTACGTGATTCAAAAGCGAATGTATAATTCAAGAGGAATTGTCAATGCAGTCGCGAACGAGATCCTAGATACCTCGATATCTCAATCCACGTGGGATGATCAAAGAGAGAGCGAACCGAGTGCACTAAGGTTGATCAGACCGTAATACATCGATTCTGATTAGACAATATGTTAGTAGGCATCCCCAATAAACATATGTCTTGAATCAAGCTCGATAAAAGAGTAAGCTTGCAAAACTAGGCTGTAATAGCAACATTGGTCAAGATAGTCAAAATACAAGTATGCGAGATTTTTGACAGGAGGCACAAGTAGTTCAAGTTTTGTGAGAATCAAAACCTTACCTGGTGTTATTGCTTATACAGTCGTCCTACTATCTTCTTATCCATAAGGCCTTGGTCGACTAATGGGTTATGGACCTCTAAATTCTATATTCTAGGTAAACCTATTAGTGTCAGTCAATTACCTTGTTAAATAAATCACAAGGACCACGAAATGCTAGGTTGGGAGACATGCTACCCAACTTATAGAACTTTCACTAGTATTGGCTTTGGATCTTATGGAATATACAGGACATTTTCCTATCCTATATAGTATCCCAAACTTGTAATCACGTCTGAAGTCATTTTTACCAAGAATTATGCCTCGTACGTATACTCTGGCTGTGGTAAACCCTTGGTTTCGTGATTCAAATGTGATATGCTATTCGATACTCTACCTTATATTGGCACAAGGTCTAAAGAGGTCAACGAAGACATAGTTTTAGCAACGTTCCATAACCTATGATTCCTTGAAATAATTTCAACTCTATGGGTCGTGCCTGGCCAGTGCGCTGCTGTCGCAGTCGTTAAATTACTCCAACTATATTCCTAAGAACTTCAAGGAGCTGCTAGAGATTCAAACTAGTTGACTATGATAGAAAGCGTAAACATCTGCCTATAAGTCTCAATCCTTAAAGTAAAAGATTGATCGAGAAGGAAATAATTGAAGACATGGGAAGTAAGAACATCCTAATCTTTATCTCATATATATTTCAAATGGTTGAGGGGAAAACTTTGAATCAATCTACCTCGAGATTCGTATATGAATAACAGAATCAGGAATTATAAACTAATTCCTTACGGCAAAATTGGATTTTAAATAGGCAATTCTAACTTATGGTATAAGGATTATATCTATAGGGCAAAGGAAAATTGAACCGTTTATTAAGATTAGAGCCTTAATTCTAGAAAAGTCTAACTTACCAAGTGAATAGTATATTCACATTGGATCGTATCGTCATATCAAAAGTAATAGAGATCTGGCAAGCTATCAAAATTTAATAATTTTTTATCTAAATTACATGGCCTATCTGACAACCTTAACTACCCAACGGTCAATTTGGACAAGGGTCTCCTAGTCCTAGTCATTCTCGTAAATCAATTTAACTCTAAGTTGTGAATGAGCATTTTTTGGTCGCAGGCTCGCAATAGTACAACTAACTTAAGTACCATCACGAGTTCACAATCTTTTGCAAAAATTGACCTGCATGGGCCACCACAAAAACTTGTCATGACCAGCACCCGCTTTTTCGGATACGACACGTGTCCAAGCCAGCCTATGCCACAGAGTCGACGGTAGAACGCTGTCACGGCCAAGATGCTCAAAATCACAAAATAACTTTATTGCTCATTCATATTTCTAAATTTATTTACAACATTTATGTTTGAAAGAAAATACAAATTTCTTACACATATTTGTAATAGCTACAACATCTATCTAAAGTTTAAGTTTTGGCCTGCAAGTACACCCGTATCTTCCAATGCTAAGAGAAGCCACAACTAACCTAAAAAATGTTGGTTTCCAGTCAGGAATGGAACAAGCACACAAACCGACGACAAATAAAAAACACAATAAAATTCACAAGACATGAAAATAACATATATGAAATAAAAACTAGAAAGTAACTGATGTCATGGCAAGCAGTGAAGAAAATAAGGAAACAACTAAAAGACAACTATCTATGAAATATCAGTTTCGACATGTGAACGGCTAAGGTAAATTCGGCACCCTGTACGTGTCCTGTATAGCTGCTATTCTCCGCAAAAGACACGGAGGATAGTTCTGGGTAGTCCATATGTCTACTAAGATATTTTTTCTTCCGACTAGTACTCATGGACTCGAACAAGTCACGAAACACGAAGACATGATAATCACGAAATATAGTAAATAGAGTTCCATGATACTAATTTCTATGTGACGAGCGTGTCAACAAGCAAGATAGCATATGTATAAACATGAAATGGAATGATTGTATAAATCAAAAAGCAATCATAAAGTGTACTTACCTGAGGTCCTTTGCTGGTAAAATCGATTATACAACCACTCAGATGAGTCGCTAAAAATAAACACATGTAAAAGTCTCAGAATACCGAAATAGACATTACCAATGCTTTCAGAATAGTCAAATTAGCTAGGATTGCCTAAGTCCAATTCTGGACATAGGGGCAAAACGGTAATTTTGGGCTAAAATGATGTCCGTCGTTGGACCCGTTTTGCATTAAAAAGCATGCCAAAGTCTATGGTCTCTAAAATTTTTAAACTATAAGTCAACAGGTCTGGTTTTCCGATACGAACCCAACCGTATGTCCAAAGTTGGACTCCGGTGGGCCGTGCATGAAATCGCCCGTTGAGTTAGATCGTGGGGCCCGCAGAACGATGATCCGATCAACTGTCTCAAAATTGGACCAAAATTGGCATATAGGACCAAAAAATGATACGGTCCTGTTGGCGCACGTTTTGTCTCGATTTGACGAACGTTCACAGAGTAATTGAGAAATTTGCACAGAGGTCGATACGGTGAATTTCGACGGATACGCATCAAATTCGTCGCACACACACAACCAATTTGAATTCCGTCAAAGCCCACACGTCTAAGCTATTACGCACCTTTCGATGCTTTTGGTTTGCGACCACGTCGTCCGGATTAGCGGGATGCACGTCGTATCGAAGGGTTTTCATGTTTTCAAAACAGGTTTTTCTGAATATTGGGAAACCGATTTGTCGGCACACAGTTATCAAAATTGATTTCTATAAAAAGGCTTCTCTAGCCCTATATATTGTCAATATTTGCCTTCAAATAGATTTTTGAGATCATGCATGGTTTGGAAGATAATTAAGTACAAAGTAGGCTAGTTCGACTATTGTCAGTCCTGTTTTTGGGACAAGTTTTCATCGAGCTTGGGTTCGATTTTTCGGGCAACCTAGCGCATGAAAATTAAATCTATTTGAAGGGGTTCTAAGAGGTATATGTTGGCTATGTACCGGTGCAAGTGGTTCAAGAAACGGTGAAGCGGGGTGGCGGGGAACCTGCCACGAAGTTGGCCCCGTGGTTGCGCCACTGCTGTCGTTCCCAGTGGCTTTCTGCCACTGCTGTAGCCGTTTTTGGCCGGCGGATGGCCGGCCTGTGGCGCTTTGGGCACGCGCGACCACGCCGCCAGGGGTTGGGGAGCTCGGCGCTAGGGTTTCAGATTAGGGTTTGGGGTTTTTGAGAAGTTTAACTTCTCCCTCTCCCTCTCGATATATAGGCAGGGTCGGTTTTCCGCTCGGGTTCGAGCATTGGGGGGGGGGAGTTGGATATTATGCGCTGGGCTGGCTTAGTTGTGTTGGGATTTCCTTATTTTATTTTTTATTTTTTTATTTTTTTCTTTTTCTATATATATATATATATATATATATATATATATATATATATATATATATATATATATATATATATATATATATATATATATATATATTTTATATATATATATATATATATATATATATATATATATATATATATATATATATATATATATATATATATTTTAATATATATATATATTTATATTTATATATATATATATATATATATATATATATATATATATATATATATATATATATATATATATATATATATATATAATACTCTCCATAAAATCTAAATAAAACCTCAATATTATCTATTCCTAGTCTAGGGCCTATTTATATAAATATAAATATATATATTATAACATTTATTTGACAAAAATAATATAACCAATAATAATAAAATAATATTATATAATAATAACCTCAACAATATTGATAATAATAAAAAAAAATAATAACGAAATTCAATAAACCAATAATGGTGTATATACCATTATGTATAGTCTAATAATCCCAAAATGTATAAGGACCTATTTTATACAAATGTCATTTAATATCAACTAATAATGATATTTATTACATTTAATTAACGAATACTTAGAAAATATTTATTAGATCATTAAAATGAAATACAACACAATCATATCAAAATACACCAACACGAATGTCATTGGGCGTACCGCATGACTACCTGGGCTTGGGTTTGTTTTGGGTCCAATCTGGACTAGTTCGGCACAATCGGGTTCCCTAAAAGTCAATAATATAATTAATAAATAAATAAATCTTCGGTAAGAGTTAAGTCGCAACTTGGCCTGGTTTTCCTAGTTAGGATATCGCTATGGCTCGGCCTTCCCTACCAGGGCTAATACACTAGTCAAAGTACGCCATTGCACTATCTGTGCCACGATTTCTAGTCATCTTGTACTTCAAAATTCAACCATGGCAAAAATCATTTACCGTAATAATTAACTAAATAATTATTTATAAAATTCTAAAAATTATCATTTAAATTAAATAAATAAATAAAAATATTTCAAAAAATTTCGGGAAGGGGAGCTACACTCGGTCTCGTCGCCAAGGTTGCCACTCACTAGGCTCGTCTTCGACTACCCCAACCTCGAGGTGCTGTCCCGGGTCGGCGAGCTCGAAGAGATATAGATCCGCTCCCAGAGCCTCAAGAGGCTGAAGCTGGACGTCGTCAGCACGGAGGAGGTAAGAGTATCCTGCCCCGGGCATGATCGTTTCGCCTATGAGGCGACAATGTCGTGAAAGGCTTCAGGGGGCACATGCCTTCCTTGTTCAAGGCCGAGGTTTTCGCCAAAGGGAATGTTGCTCTGGAACCCACAGTCATATGCCAAATCTACAGAGGTCTGCAGAATGCAAGTGATGTGTACTCTGAGGTATGTTCCCTTGATTAGACGTGGTATGTTTATTGCAAAATTGGTTTGGGCCGTATCTATCTATATTCGTGCAACATAGTTTTACTACCTCGGGATCGTAGACTATGTTGCATGAATACACTCATGGATACAAATGTGGTCTCGATACAAATATGGGATATGTGCTCATGGACACTAATGTGGTCTCGATACAAATATAGGATACGGGCATTCTCAAACCTATGTTACATGAATATAGATATCAATAAGTAGTCACATGGATACAAATGTGATCTTGATACAAATATGGGATACGAACATTGTAGGTGGAACCTAGCACGTCTTTGTTTCCTCCATATTTTTAATAAGAACCTAGCACGTCTTTGTTTTTAAGAAAGTAACCTTCATAAACCTTGATGTATTTTCTCTTATTTGTTCAAATATTTACTGCCTACTTCCTTCTATGAACTCTTTTTGCTGGGGTTTCTTAATCTTGGTGTCCTATTTATGTAAAGGACTAGATTGTTTTATTGTCAAGCTTGATACTTATGATGTGAGAATTTGGCAAAGTATTGTTCATATGGCCCATCGCATTGTGGTTTGCAAACTTAACATGAAAAAAATATGTTCATAGTATTCTGACCAAGTAGGTAACTTAAGAAGCAGGCGATAGAGCTTTTTCAACTTTTTTTAACATTTTTTCTTGTATTTCCTATTTTTAGGTAGACCCTTGATTGATATTATCACAATAGACATATTTCTTAGAAGTAGGCTTGGAATACTTTGATAATGTGTATACGACAAAATTATATTCTCTGATCAGACTCATCAACATGTACTTTGTTTTGATAATACTTAGTTGTGGTCATAGAAGCAACACATGAACTGTCTGATACAACCTAATATTTAGAATATTTAATAGCAAGGTTTGAGAATAAAAATGTATATAAATTAATCTATTTGTTTTCATTGTGCAGTCAGTTCAAGAGTATCTTACTTGTGACTGTGGTGAGCAATTACAAAACTGTTTGAATTTTAATTAAGGATTCAGGCAACATTATTATTGATTGATGCATGTAGGATCTGGTGACTGCTTGCATGCATGTTTAAAAATGTTCTCCCCGGTTGCTCTCGTGTTTTGCTATCCACTTTTATATTCTATTCACCCCTTAGTTCCTCAATAGTTCAAGGAAGAGTCATGTGCTTAACTTACCATATCTTCATGAAACCACATTATATTACCAATATGGAAAATGTTGGATGGGAAAGTTACCTAGCTAACATTTGAAATGATAGGCATAAGAGCCTAATAACTTGACTTCATAGATTAAAGTGGAAATTCATTTCTTGTAACCTTGACAATTTCAAATCCCAACTTCTTAACAGTGCCGATGGGCCCATTCTTTACCTTAGCATATCCATCTTAGAGAAGCCCTGCTTATATATCTGGCTAAGAAGTTCTCTTCATAATATCTTTAAACTAGGTATTTTATTACGGAAGACCAGTCAGACACATGGGTCCAATTTGAGTTTTGAGTCTAGTTTGGGCTAATTTGAGATAATAAGCTATTGGTTTATTTGTTTGTTTTTCTCGTTCATATAGTTTATTATTTATGGCCATGCTTATTTTCTAGTCAACATGAACAACCTCTCATCGCTGTGGTTCTATCTTAGACTAACCAGCTACACACACATACCAGATATGTTTTCTGCTAATCATTTACATATTAGATAAGTAACGAAATGTTATTCTGATACAATTGGCAGTCTTAAGTTTGTAGAAAGTATATTAACTATCACACATAAATTATCTCTAATATAAACTTTTATCATAAATTATATTTGTAGAAGCATAAAAAATATAGGGTTTATGCGGATTACAAATTGCCGCATAGGTACTTTGGGCCACAAAGGTCCTCATGAAGGAAAGCCGTATGACTGTTCAAAAGACATATGCGGCCCGTCGACAAACAGCTGTAGAAGGAAGATGTGCGGCCAAGAGGAGCAGTTCGACTGATAAAGCTGACAAGGCCTGACAAAACATGACAATTCTGATACTTCGACAAGAAAGATAAGACGTGAGACGTCACCCAAAAGCAGGGTTCGTACGCCTCCATGCGACCAGAAGAGTGTCATCTAAGCCGCATGAACCTTATGCGGCTCAGACTTATGCGGCCCCAAAAGTCTCCAAACTTCATGCAGCCAAGAGCAACTATGATCCAAGCCGCATAAGTCTCATGCGACCCCACATGATTGAAGACTGAAAAAACTATTCGCAATAGGATACGTGGCAATTTGACCAAGTCCTTAACTACCCAGATTTGCTGCAACAAAATCCCAACAAATCGACAGATGGCAGCCAAAGAGCGGGTCTTCGTGTGCTAATCAGCCACGTGGCCGCAAGCCGTCTATGCAGCTCAAAATATATCTTATTATAAATAGCAGGGTGCCACACCCCTGTAAAAGGCTGGCAACCTTCAAGAGAAAAGTAATTTCTTCACGAGTTAGAGACTGCATCAGATAGTCCACGGAGCAAGGCAGAGTTGATAGCACTTTTCCGAGCCTCCACCGTCACCCCCAGAATCAATACTAAACAATTATACTTAGATTGTCTCCTAGGATTTCTTTCTAGGCTTTCCTTTGTATAAGCGAGTTTGCAATCAATTTCAGTGTTCTGTAATACCTGTCTTTGATTTTTATGGCAAACACAATGGCGACTCTGCTGGGGACATCCTTCTCTTCCAATAAGAAGTTGGTGATGCAATCTGACGCATCCAAGCTCGGCTCTACACAGCAGATGCTTGTGGTTCGCTTCAACCAACAAGCCTTCGAAGAATTTCCCTCTGAAGGGAGCGCCAGCCCATCTCAGAAGCGAACTAACCTAAAGAGGACTCGCAAGGCGTCGGTGCGCAAACTGTTGCCCCCGACCAAGTTCTCGAAGAAGCTCCTTCTGCAGCCCAAGACGGGGACCTAAGTTCTCCTGCGACTTTGCTTCCGACCACAGAGGGCCCCACTGTCCCCAAAATAAGCAGAGGAAAATACTACGATGTTGAGTTTTTGGAGGCACAAGGGAACTCCATACGGACGAAGAAGAAGCCGCATAGAGGGGATCGACAATCTGTCCATGTGGACCCAAATCTGGCCGCAGGCAGATGACTCATGTGGCAGCCAACTCTGGCCAAAGGAAAATGATCAATGCAGCAGCCAATGCTAGCCGCAAGAAGATGGTCCATGCGACGACCAATCCTGGCCTCAAACAGGACGTCTCATGCGGCCCTGTCAGAAGCTCTGTGTTCGACCGCCTCTCATGCAGGCCCGGCGCCATGTGGCTCACTAAAGATGCGGGACATATCAATCTGGACTCCTTTTACTATGCGCCTTTGGGTGCTAAGTCAAAAATGTCTAGGGCAGTACGGGCCCAACCAGCCCAGTCAACTGTCCAAGTTGCTGACTGTCAGCGGGCCCCGTTAACTGTTACACGGGCTCCTGATGGAAAGTTGTACAGAACCACCCGCATCTAGTCACCCAGGGCTAATGGACAGGATGGGTTTTTAAAGTCTTCCTCTGAAGATCCAGAGCAAGTGCTTTTACTAGCCACGGATCAGGGAGCAAACATGATGCCTAAGCACCCGTGCGCTCGGGATTCCCGAGTTCACAAGTTTGGTGCAAAGGTAGAGAGGCTTCCTACCGACTTACGTGACGTGATTACTCACAAACGCAAGACGGCAGCATCAGCATGCGATGAGTCCCTCTCGGGGCGTCGTTGCACCCAAGTCATCATCAACTGCTGCTGCGATAAATCAGCAGCACCTGAAGATCGGCAGTCAGTTTTCCAGCGACTGCAGCAGCCAGCACTTGTCCAAATTCTAGGGGACGAGGAGTTTCCTTTCGTCTCCTGTAAGTCAACTCAAAAGGTTCCTCCTAGCAAGGGAGGAAAGAAGATAGGCTCTTCCAGCCTGGCCATCTCGTCCAGTATTGCAAGGAGACCCTCATCTGGGGGGTTCCTATCAACCACAAGGGGTGTCTATTTAGGCACTCGATCCAAAAAGATGCTTCCGGCACCTGAGGGTGCACCTTTGGCCTCCTTGAGAGTAGATGAAGCTGGGGGTAGCAGTCCCCTCAATGTATACGATAACCCGGTGTACCAAGAGCACACACAAGGGGTAGAGATTTTCTAGAACTCTACAACAGAATCAGATTTCCCTGAGGGCCACCACCCTCACCAAAATGATGCGGCTTCCTGTACCAGGGGTAGCACCCCTTCTGAGTCTGACGAAGTTGATATTTCGACATTCCCTGACGATTTCTCTATACAAGGGTACGGCATCGAGAGTACCTCTGCCACAATCCCTTCCACCTCTATCCATGTCAGGACAGTCTTTATGGCTGACGATGATCATGACGTACATTCTGACCGACAACGGCTAGAAGTGCTGGAAGCCATGCTCCTGTCCTTGGTCAAGTCCGTGGACGAGATCAAAGCCGCCTTGCCAGCTCAACCAGCAAGGACGCCCGAGCAAACTAGCTTGGGACCCGCAGTCAACGCAGACTCCAACACGACCGCCCCTTCTTTGGGTGATGATCCCTTAGCACCATCCGTTCCTTCAGCTGCAGATGAAGCCAACGAGGCAAGGAGGGAAGTCCAGACGCTTTCGGGCAATGTTCAATGCCCGGGACTCCTCTCGGGATCTCAGAATACGATAGCCATATCCTGTTGCATAGAGAGATGTGCCTTTTCCACCATGGTACAAGCCGTTCCATATCGATTCTTATGATGGGAAGACCTCTGCTAGTCGGTACATGACTTACTTTGAAGTCACAACCAACCACTTGCCTCATAGTGATGCCATCCTCACGCGACTATTCATCGGAGCATTGGAGGGGATCACATTCGACTGGTACCGCAACCTTCCCGACAACTGCATTCACTCTTTTGACGGCTTCAAGTACATGTTCCAATAGAGATTCTACAAAGTGGGACATGATGTAACGATGTCATCTCTCATGGACGTCGTTCAGGGAAAGAGGGAGCTAACGAGGAACTACATCGAGCTGTTCTGCCAAACCGCAATGAGATTGCCCCAAGGAAATCCCTAGAGCTCCTTGATTGAAATCTGTCAGAAGAAGTTGCTCCCCGTAATTAGCCTCTAGATGGGCGACGATCAGTTCAGGGATTGGACAACCTTCATCATAAGTGCCACCAACGCAGAGGCAAAATTGAAGAAGGCTCGGCAGTTGGGATTACACATCCTAGATGGAGAAGATAAGGGCAGACGTCCTGGGTCCACCTCCTGTAACAGCAACAGTGGTGCCACCACTAATCGGGACAACAAGGGCAAACAGGCTATGGTCACTGTTGCGACTCAGAAGCCCGAACATAAACAGGCGGAAGGTCCGTGGCCCAAGGTCAATTACTCATTTGAAGATAGCCATGTCAAACCTATCTTCGATATGCTCTTTCAAGGGGGTAGGATCCAGCTCCCTCCACTAAGACGTGAGCCCCGAGCGACAGAAATGGAAGACCCAAAGTATTGTCACTTCTATCGCTATGTCCATTCTGTCACTCATGATTGCTTCCAATTGAAGCGGTACATTCAGAGTCTTATCGACTCAAAAGCTTTGTCGATATACTTTAAAGAGGTTACCGTGGCGACGAACATGGTATCTATTTAGTTCGGCGACTTTACTCTGACAAGCACTCCAGACGGGGTCATACCTATCCCTCGGACAATGATGGAGATTACTAATCTTCCATCCGTCATGAGCCAAACATCTGGATTGGTACCTCTCACCACATCGCAATGAGAGATCATGTGGGTGCATCTAGACTTGGTGCCCGAAATTACCCATGGGGTGTCATCCCTTACCAATAAGAAAAAGGACAGGAAGTCTAGAGCCTGCCACACAATTTTAGCTGAAGAAGCTGCAGATGTGGTTACCCGGTCTGGAGTACAAGTCCAGCCCACACGGGATAGTCCAGCCGAAGATCCTCAGCCGACAACGTTGCCTCCCTCTAATATTCTAAGGCCAGCTCAGCCTCCACTGGCGGACAAGTCCAAGACAAAGGAAACCCGTTTTGATAGACCACTCTGCAATGATGCACCTCAGGGACTGGAGAGACCTTACAACTTCGACATATTAGCACAATTGGCTAATACGCCAGCAAAGTTGTCGCCATACAAGCTCCTAAGGCTCTCCAAGGATCTTCGTGTCGCATTAAGCGAAGCTATCCAGAATGCTGATGCTTACTTAGCTCAGGTCAAGCCTCCAGGGGAAGACCCGCCAGCAGATCTACAGGGCGACGATAGTACAGATGCAATGCCCAACATCATATTTACTCCTCAGGACATGTTGATCAAGTCCAATTTGCATGATCGCCCCATGTACTATACTGGATACATGGGCGACATCAAGGTGGATCGGATGCATATCGACCCTGGCTCGTCAATAAGCATCATCCCGAAAAGCCTGCTCCAAATTCTTGGCATCCCTATGCATCGGCTAGCAGCAACCAATACTGCCATTAGCGGTTTTAACTCAGGGAGAACCTATCCCCTAGGGAAGATCTGGTTGAAGTGCCAGATTGGTGACCTGAAGACGGAAGTTACCTGCTACGTCATAGATGCAGACACCTGCTACAATATCCTCTTGGGGCGTCAGTAGATACATAACTATATGATCGTGCCATCCACCCTCCACCAGTATTTCAAGTATGTCAATAGACACGGCTTCGTGAGGACCGAATTTGCTGACATCGATCCCTTTAAAGGGGTTGAGTCTTATTATTATTCGGAGGCTTGTTTATATGAAAAATCTAAGAAGTACATCATTAACAAACATGAGACCATCACAGGGCCAGAGGAACCCTTGATAATTCACCTCCAGACTCGTAAATCAGGCAAAGCGGCACCCCTTGTCACAACCTTGCATGAAGAGGTGCCTGGTTCTCTCGTTCAAGCTGCGCAGTCGGAACCAATGGTCAGTCGACTCCCAAATTCAATAGCCAAAGCCCATCATAGGGCCGATGGTGATCCAATTACCAAAATCCATCCGAAGATCATCGAAAGACATAGAATCCCTTGTCGAGCTAATTGTCACCCGACTTTCCAAGACGAGCCGGCAACTAAATGCCGATCCGACATACTCAAGCAAGCCAATACCCTTGAGGACATTCCAACCTTTGGGATCCCAGGGGGTAGCCGAAGAGGATGTAGAACTCACTGAATACCTAGTAGCACAGACGGATGGTATCTCTTCTGATGATGTAATCCCCACGGACAGAGTTCCTTATCTCATCAATAAGGGGCTGCCGATAAAAAATAAAAAAATAAAATAAAATATATACCTAGAGTGTCGATTTATGTACATCATGTACCCCTGAACTTACACTCTGTTATTTCCCTCCGTGGGGACTCGCATTGTATCTCTACAATTAACAAGTCATGTATATTGATACCTCTGAACTTTCGCTTTGATGTTTCGACTACCATATATCACGCCCATATCACCCCTGTTGGGTTTCGTTTCAAAATCTATTACCCGTACCGCCAGTGCGCAGAAGGGTAATAGGTCCATAAAACTTATCCTAATCTATTGCTCGCACCATCGGTGCACAAAAAGGGTAATAGGTCCACAAAAGTCCCCCGACAAGAAAAACAACCACGTCTATATTACCTCTGAGTTGTTTTCCCAACCATCACTGACAAATCACCCGATACATAGAACTTCCACGTTGATAGAACCTCTGAGTTGTTCTGTGTATCCCCATCTGGCCTACTCCTACCACGTCCTCATTACCTCTGAGTAGGAAGGCCATACTTCATACCCATATTTACCACGTCCTTATTACCTCTGAGTTAATATGTCGGTTTTCCCTCCACTTGTTATCAGTACTCGCATCGGTAGTACACAAAAATGGTAATAAGTCCCGAAAATTATCCTAATCTATTACTCGTACCATCGGTGTATCAAAGAGTAGTAGGTCCACAAAATATCTTTTCAAATATATTTGTTCGCATTTTCAAAAATGTACCAAAGGAAATAGGTCCACAAAAAGTCCCCCCAGGGATATTCTTCATCAAAATGTTATTACAAGCTCCTCAGAGCGGAGTGAATGTATTCTGCTCCATCACAAAAAAGAGAGCAAAGTCCACTACTCATCGCAACACACAACTTACTGAGAATGCCCTCCAGTTGTGCGGTTGAGCGCTAAATTCTCAGTTTGACTCGGTGTTCAGCTTCCTGGGATAACCTCTCGGCGTTCTCCAGATGCGCATGAGCCTGCCAATTTTCTTCCAATTTATTCAGTGCTCCCTCTAAAGCAGCAGAGGCTCGTGTGACTTTATCAGTCTTCTTCCAGATCTTCTCATTCTCCTGACGAGTGGCTTGGAGCTCAGTCTCTAGAGATGTTATCCTAGCCTGGAGCTGGAGGAGCTGTTCGTTAGTTTTGGCCATGGCTCGAGTAACGAGTCAAGAATGTCTCTCCCTCCTGGCTCAACTTGTCATACTTAAGGGACAACTTCTGGAGGTCCTTCTCCAAGGTGGGTTTGGTCATCTCTTGAACAACCTTCACCTTTTCTACAGCTGATACAAGGAAAGCACGCTTCTGCTCCACCATGACTGACACATCGACTTGCCGCAGTTTCTGCAACTGGATTAGGCACTGATTAGCTTCTGCCAGCTTGTGCTCCAGAAGGACGGCCACCCCTTCTCCTTCCGGAAGCGTCTTCAGCAAGGCAATCTAGCCTTGGACGCAGTGGTGGGCCACGGCAAATAAAGTCCCTCTCCTCAAAGCAGCCTCAATCCCTCATTTCAAATGGCAATAAAAGCTTTTGACTGTGTCCCTTGACGACTCGTCCAAATTCACCAGAGAGGACGGCGTCGAAGGGATAGTGCCTAAGGAAGTTGAAGGCGTCTGGAAAGGAGGCACACTGGAGCTTGACGATCCTGTCAGAAGGAAAACAAATACCGAGTGACGAGACTCCCGTACAGCAGAAATCTCCTCTTCCGCAGCACGAAGGAGTTGAAAACTGGGGAGGGCAGAAAGTTCAACTTCTGGGAAGGAGGCAGTCCTAATCGATCCCATATTTTCGAAAGAGATTGAAGGAGCCGGGATGTCTATGATCAATACAACGAAAGGCCCCTCGACTCGAGCAGGTAAGGAAGAAGGAATGCTCCTTGCTTATACTAGGTCAACCCCTGGGTCCTCTGTTATCCCCTCCTCAGCGGTCACATCCACTATCGTTAGTGGAGAGACAGGGCCTATAGGTCTAGAGCAACCAACAATCAGCTTGACTCGAAGGATATGAAGAAAGAACAAATGAACCTCCTCATTGGTAAGAATATGACATAACTTACCAGGAGAGGAAGGTGAAGACCGCGACTCGCTCTGGACAATCATGATTCCCCCCACTGCCCCCTATATTCTCCTTTGCAGCAATATCTGAATCATCTACATCAGTCACTCCTGCCCTGGTTAATCCAAAAGGAGGTAAAGCTGTATTGGTTACGACCAATTGTGGTCCTGTAGCCTCGATATTTTTTGTAAAAATGGTGCCTTCTTCAACCAGGATGCCCGTAACTGGAGAAGCCCCGAAAGCGGCCCCGGGCCCCGTAGGGTTTATATCTTCAAAAGCCTGCACGAAAGAAAGAGAGAAATAATAAGATACAATACCAAAAGTAACATGGTGGTCGACCGGAATGAAACTTACCTCCGGGAGGGTTTCGACATCACTGTCCTCTCCTGCGAGGTCAGAACCTCGGATCTTAAACGCAACCCGTTCCTGAGAGTGAGGCCAATTAGCAACAGAAGGTTCGCACTTACTTCGTTTAGGCGAAGGACTCGGCACAGGGGAAGACAAGCTCATCACCAGGGTGCTTGCAGGAGGCGACAAATCGTTATATTCATCCTCCTCCTCTGTATCAATAAAATCGGAGTCAGAGATTGCAACGGCCTTCGTCTTCCCTGTCCTGTTCCTTTTCTTGGACCCCTCATGCTTTTCTGCCAGCCTAGTACCGGTTATAAAACTTGTACTCGTATCGAAATTGTAGGGAGGCCCATTCACGGAGACTTGGTAGAGGGCTGCCATGTATGAGATGTGCACTACATCCCTGGTATCAGGAAGAGTGAAGATAGTCTGAGTACGGACGGTACTGTAATAATGCCAGGCCCGAATACCATCTAGAATGCTGCCCTCATAACCCAAACAGGGACTTGGGTTGTCTAAAAACAACTGGCAATACCCGAACTATCAAGAGTACCGGCTAGCCAAGTAAGGTTCCAAGAAGGCAATGTTACGATTGCGGTACACCAGATGCGCAGGACAGATATTCTGCAACCAGTGGAACATCTTCTCAGATAGAACCTGGGGCGCGATACTACCATCAAAATAAAGACGCCCCATTTCCTCATCAGTAAAATACGGGACCGACACCAAGAATGAGTAGCTGTCCACCCGTACAAGCACAACACGATATTCGAACATGGTTGAACAGGTCCAAGGCATATCATGATATTGATAAATGAATGCATCGTCAATCATCGTGGTCCCCTCAGGGCCAGGTCACATCAGAGATGGGCAGTGCATTATAGCCACCCCATCAGATAATGATAAGGTAGCTCAATTCGGTAGAAATTCTTCGTAACATCACGAGCTATGGTTCTAGTCATAAAGATACGAAGACCCCGATGGATGCTGCACACCATGGCTGGGAGTAGAGCCAACTTGCCTCCGAAATCTAACTTAACAGCAGGGAGGATCAGGTTGAGGATGATTCTCTCAATCGAACCAGCACCCCTCGAGACCACACAAATCCTCATCCGTATCATCAGAAATCCAGCCAAGATGGCTTTATCGAATAAGGGCTGGGTATCTTGATAGAAGCAGCTGAATGTGTCGGACTGGCTTCCGAATCTGTTACCAGAAGCTTTGGTTCTTTTGGCACTTTGCACCCGAGCGTCCACTTCCGCATGAGTTTGGGGGCTCCAAGGGACAATCCGGCCCGAGGTGCCAAGGTCGAACAAGTAACTGACCCAGGCCTTGGTGTGAGGAAGGGTCTCCTCAGAACTTTCATCCTTCTTCTTTGACATTTGTTGACAAGTGCTATGATGACATAACACCTCCCGATAAACGGTAAGGAACCTGGGAAACTGTTGCTCAAATTCCTCAAACTCCTCATTCGTGGGAGTATACTCTTCATAAACTTCATCTCCCAGGGTAGCTTGGAGATGTCATGCATCTCGTGAAGGGCGAGTCCCATCTCTCCAGCAGGTGTATAAAAGGTCTCCGTACGACAATTATACATCTCGAGGAGCGCCATGAATAGCTTTGTGCTCATAGAGAGGCCATAGCAAGCACCCCTTATGGCATGGTAGAGGCTGAGCCGCTGTAAAATATCACCATAAGTCGACAGGATCCAGAGAGTCAAGTTGACCCATGGGAGGGAACGACACATCCAATTCTGCAGTGACAGTCTACCTGTAGGATATGATCCTTTATGGGCAATTTGGTTCAGGAAGGTGTCGGCTTCAGAGAGTCGATTATTGGGCCTCAAGTCATTTATAAAACTACCAGGGGCTAGCCCGACGACGGAACAACTGACCGACTCCCTGGTCACGACCGCTGACCGCACTCGTCTATTATAATGGATGTTGCCTACAAAGATGGCTTGCCGGTCTGGAGTAATGGGGTTCGTCATTCGCCTTTCGATAGGCATCATATTGAAACATAACAGAGAGAAGTAGCATTCCATCTGAGGAAGATGAATCGGTAGCTCATTGGAAAGAAAATCCCAGTTCTCAAAAACCTCCAGGACGCGAGGATTCGAGACAACTATAGCATCTCCGAACAAGAACGAAGGCTTCAAATGAATGCCCCTAGCTTCCGTGAATTTATCATACTAAGTAAGTAGAAAAATGATTGGTTCCTGATCTCCCTTAACCTGTCTTCAGGCTGATTTTGGGTAATCTGAGACGACACACGTTCGACTATTTGGTCAAATCTCACACCCAATGTAGACTGAGCATATCCTATCAAGAGTTTCCCCGAGGGAGCTAAGGGCAAGTCTACTGTAAAAGATAAAGAAGAAGTAAAAGTTAAAAGGTCATCCTTTCAACCTAGCCAAAATAAGACGTATGCGGCATGAGACGCATGCGGTTAAAGTCATATGCTCATGCGGCGCAGTCGGGGGACACTTAGGCCGATCAATCAAAAAAGGTGCTCATGCAGCTCAGTCATGAGACACTTATGCGGCTCAATCACAAAGTGTTCATGCAACTCAGTAATAAGGTACTTATGCAGCTTGGACTCAAAGTGCTCCTGCGGCTCGAGATATGAAACACCCATGCGGCACAACTATGCAGTATTTAGACAGATCAGTCCTGGGTCATTTATACAGTACTTATGCGACTCAGCTTATACGGCCCTATCATATAGAACACATGTGGTTCAACTGAGACAGGTCACACATCGACCAAGCTTATTATACAGAAAGAGATATAGCACGGGCCTGCGCATAAAAACATACGACATGACCATCGTCTTCCCATTGTCCTTACCTTTGATGGGAGGGTGCACGTCGGATTGAGTGGAAGAAGAGTCCGTCGCTCTCGATGGAGAAGATGAAAGAGAATAAGGTAAAAGAGAAAATTTTCTCTTCAAAATCACTCATATTTATATAGTGTCCAGAAAGGGTGTCGCTTCGATTCTCAAGATCATTGAAGGTAAAGATGACGTTTGGAAATTTTATCCCTAGTAACCGTCAACTTTATCTCAAAAAAAGAGAACCCAAATTCAAAATCGAATCAAGAACATTAAATGCAGCAGTGACAGCTGGCAGGTTGATGAAATCTCCCTGCGGCTCAATATGTCCCTGCGACTCAAGATTCGTTCTGCGGCGCAGGATTTTCCTGCGACTCAAGATCTCTCTACAGTTCGGAAAACTTCCTGCAAACTTAAAGACTCCCTATGGCTTGACATATTTTCATGCTTCTTATTCAAAGTATTCCAAATTTGCAATTTGAAAACTTTAAAGGGGGTCTTGTAGAAGCATAAAAAATATGGGGTTCATGCGGATTATAAATTGTCGTATAGGTACTTTGGGCCACACAGGTCCGCATAAAGGAAAGCCGTATGAATGTTCAAAAGACATATGCGGCCCGTCGATAAACAGCTGTAGAAGGAAGATATGCGACCAAGAGGAGCAGTTCGACTGATAAAGCTGACAAGTCCTAACAAAACATGACAGTTCTGAAACTTCGACAAGAAAGATAAGTCGTGAGACGTCGCCCAAAAGCAGGGTTCGTACGCCTCCATACGGCCAGAAGAGTGTCATCTAAGCCGCATGAACCTTATGCGGCTCAGACTTATACGGCCCCTAAAGTCTCCAAACTTTATGCAGCCAAGAGCAACTATGATCCAAGTCGCATGAGTCTCATACGACCCCACTTGATTGAAGACTGAGAAAACTGTACGCAATAGGATACGGGGCAATTTGACCAAGTCCTTAACTATCCAGATTTGCTGCAATAAAATCTTAACAAATCGACAGATGGCAGCCAAAGAGCGGGTCTTCGCGTGCTAATCAGCCATGTGGCACAAGCCGTCTATACGTCTCAAAATATATCCTAATATAAATAGCAGGGTACCATACCCCTGTAAAAGGCTAGCAACCTTCAAGAGAAAAGCAATTTCTTTACGTGCTAGAGATTGCATCAGATAGTCCACGGAGTAAGGTCGAGTTAATAGCACTTTCCCGAGCCTCCACCTTCACCTCCCAGAATCAAAACTAAACAATTGTACTTAGATTGTTTCCTAGGATTTCTTTCTAGGCTTTCCTTTGTACAAGCGAGTTTGCAATCAATTTTAGTGTTCTGTAATACCTGTCTTTAATTTATATGGCAAACAATATTAAGCCCTTTTTGATCTCTACCTCTGCAGCTATTGTCTTTAACAATATTTTCCTCTGCAAGGCCAATAAGCATCATTAAAATCTTTACGAGTCAACACTCACTCATATTATCATGAAAGTTACTCTTCCATAGCTGGTAAACAACATAGGATTCACTAGGATAAAATAAGAGCCCATATTATTTGAAGTTAACAACACTTTTATTACATACAATGCTTGGCTTAGGCTCAGGATATTGTGTATCTTATACTTAGTTTCTTGAGATAGTTTGTAAAAAAAATGCGAGCTTGTTCCATTTTTCGGTAATATTGAGTTCCTTTGGCATCATAAATCTCATAAATCTTATAAATGCAGGTTTTAAGCTATTTCTCTCTCCATGCTTGTTACCAATCCTACCACCACCATTATATTTAACAGAAGTCAATATATGGGGTTACATGTGGTCTAAATTGACAAGGCTCTACAAAAAGGATTTGCTAGATTATCTATAGTCAGCTGCCAATATGTTGATCTTTAGTTTTTGTCTAAGGGAATTAAAGGTGAGGAATGAGTCTTTATTCCTATAGTGAGACCAGAAAACAAATTGAGGAGAATCTATGTAGGGCAAGCTTCACACTATTAGTGCTGGAATTGAAATCCAAGCATCCTTATGAGCTTCAGGTATCGGCAATACTTAATCGAAGTATCAGGTTTTCCTGTTTTTAAAAGCAAAAATAAAATTCAAAATTAGTAAAAAAAAAGCCCAAAATTATTTGTACATTTTGGCATAAATTTGTGTATTATTTATGTAGTTCCCATTAATTTTTAGTGGATATTATTCAGTATTATTGAATCACTCACCAATAATAGAAATATCGTTTGGATTTGATTTCTGTATTTTACTGAAGTTTACAAACTAGCTAGTGTCTCTGATTTACATTTTATAAGATGCTAATATGTTTAATCATGTTTTTACTATCATGCTATTAGTAGGCCTTCTTAACATGAAAGATCAATGCATAATCTTGTTTATAATATTCCTTCTCAGGCCTGCTAGCAATGACAGAATATGAAATTTGATGTTTTGAACGAGAGGGATATTTTGTCACTGTTGATATTGAAAATGGAATGCAAGATTGGCTGGTAAACTACTAAGTTTTAATACTGATTTCTGCACTAAAGCTACCATTGTACTACTTTGATTTCCCAGGTTGAGTTTAAATCCACTGTTATCCTTCATCTGTTTTTGAAGCTTTTGGCTCTAGTTTTTAGTTTTGTTTTATTTAAATAATGAAAATTAAAGAGGAATTATTTTTTCGCATTTTAGCTAACCTCATTTTTGGGACACATTGCTTAAGCTCTTAATTGCCATAATTTATCATGTCACTTCTGGACCTAGTTAGGGTGGATAATGAGAGTTGTTATTGCTTTAGAGTTTAGACACTTGGCACTCTATAAAACTAGGAAAAATAGAACTTAAGTTTAATAATATAATAATACAAGATCTAATTCAGAACAACTGATGTTACATTGATTTCTGATTCCATGTTCCAAAATTTGGCCAAGCAGCCACTAGTTGGTTTATTGTTAATTTTCCTACTGATCTTCCGATAAGGGAAGTATGCCCAGAAATGTGAGCATAATGAAGAAACTGTGAAAAGAACAGTTATTTTAGTTCAAAGATATACGGTAATATGGAGCTTGAAGTAGGGTAGCAGTTGTCCTAGCAGCGTGCCCTGGGGTTGTCTTATGTTCCAGGGGGTTAATTAATATGTTAATGGGTTTCTCAAACACCTGATGGAACATGAGTTCCCATTTCAAGGGATGTAGATATGTTCAAGAAATTATATATTACAGGGTATTTTAAAAGTATTTATTAGGGCCACACAATAGAAAGATGGCCAACACGGACTTGGTGCTGGTTTCGGAGTGTCTGTATTTGTAATGCTTGTGCCATGTCCAACACATGTTCAACACAGATATGGCACCAATTCTTGAAGTGTCCGTACTTCCTAGACTATGGTATAGTAATTGACTTGATTGTTGGAGACTCCATTCTCAATAATTTGGCAGCTACAATTTGTTTAAAGTTCTATGTGTTTTTTTTCTTTGGTAGCTACGATTTATTTAAAGACTCCATTCTTTCCCTTTTCTCTTCTAGGCCTTTCTATCTCCTATTCTTTTGCATCAAAAGTATCAGTTTTTTCATTCTAATATGTGGCAATTGTAGGACCGTTGAGCACCTCTAGAGGGGGTAAATAGAGTGAGTACGAGTGCAGCAAAATAAATCACCACTTAAACATTAAAAGCAGATCACTATGGTAGTGAATAAAGAGACAATAAACAAAAGTAGCAAGAGATCAGAGAATCAAACTCAATGAACACTACGATATATATTGGTTTCCCTCTTGGAGGACTAATCCACTCGCAGGTACTCTTGCCTGCTATTAATCTACTATTCACAAGCTAATTGAGAGCTTGCAGTCTCTTTACAATACCGTGCTTGGTGACAAGTGCACGACCAACTTCACAATACTGTGCTTGGTGATGAGCGCACGACAAGCTCATAAAACAAAGATGATTTCTGAACTTGAACGACCTCTTTACAACTCTGAGAACCAAAGAACTCTAAATCGAATCGATATTACTGGCTTTAGCTAAGAGATGTATAGGTGGAGTATGAAAGCTTTTAGAACACTAAAAAATGCTTTAGGAATAGATAAAGAGAAGAGATGATTGAATGATTTAAAAAAAAATTCTCTTCTATTTATAGGTGTTTTTGAGAACCGAACTCGGGCAGAGTTTAGGTGGAGTTCGGATGCAAAGATTTCGCAAACGAATATTACATGCAGATTTGGAGGTAACAAACATTTGAATATGAAACAACCGAATTCGGTCCGAACTCGGACCGAACTCGGCCTGAGTTCTGTCTAAGTTCATCTAGTAATATTTGGTTAAATTATCTTGCATAGGATAAATAGAACTTTTGGTAAGTGGACTGCAGCATATGTACCACCTCCAGCTCCAGACTGACTTGGAGTGGGTTGTACAGGAACATTAGATTGTACCCCCGGAATAGTAGAGGGTTCCGGGTTTGGAACAACAGAAGTATTTAATACAACTGGAGGAGCTGTCTGTTGGACTTGCTGAGTTTGATGCTGAGCTTGCATAAGAGTGTGCATAGCATTCAATGTATCTGCCATAGCTCGCAACTGTTGTTCTAAGGAAGAAATCCTTTGTTCATGAGCTTCGGTGCTAGTTAAAGGTTCATGATTGCCCTTTGCCATGTAAGTAGTAATCATTCGAGGAATAGATGATGAAACAGTCTGTTCTGAATCATCACTGTGTGAATCAGTATCTTTCCTGGGGCTATTTACAGGAGTCAATACTGGAAAGTTGGATTCTCCAAGGAAGTCCTCTGTGATCTCCGGATTACCACTTGGATGAGAAGAAGAAGAGACCATAGCCAAGGCTCCGGTCCTGGATCGGGTGCCGAGATAAACACCATCTTCAGAGTCTGATATAGCATCAGACCGTATGCTACCCCCAATATTTCTGGAGGTCATGTTGACAGAAGCATAAAGAGGTTCATCTTCATCCAACATTGGTTCATACTGAATCCGTTCGAAAATAGATTATCTTTTTGGTGAACAACAACATTGAATTACAACTCAAGGTTGGAAGTTGCAACTATGCTTTTCATGGCAAATATGAGTAATATCATAGCCTGATGGAGTGTCAATTCTCCTTTTATTTTGTAAATACTCCCGGAGATCTGTAGGAACAGATTGGGAAGTACTTGAAGATAGTTTCTGTATAGAAACTTGTCTTTTGTTCTTCTGTCTTCTCGGTTCTTGAGTGTATAAACACTGATTAATTTGAGCCACATAATTTTTGGCATATTCTGCATCAGGGTCTAATATACTTGTGTCAGTGGAACCGAGACGATTCTGATTAAGCTTGTTACGAAGATTCGTAGGAGATCTGACTTTGGTATCAGTCTTGGATACTTGTAATTTGCCTTTCTCAGATCGAGAAATTTTGAGAGAAGGAAGATGAGTATTATTCCGACTGGGAGTAGGTAATAATCCATCTTTAGAGGAATTAGCCAAAAGGCATTTTCCTTTGTTTGATCTAGTAAGAGTACTAGTCAAATTAACTCCAGAGGTAAAGACCTTAGGAGTAGAGGAGTTGACTAAAGAGTCTTTCTCCTTGGTTGGCACAAGATGTGCAAGTTGAGGGGGAATTATTTGTACATTCTGTAGAAGAGAACCCCCCGCTTAATTTTGAGAAACAGTCAAAGGACTGTATCTGTTAACATACGCTGACTTCAGTTTGGACTTCTGGTCATACGCTGCCTTTTTATTAGCATACGCTGGCTTTGGCTTAGCGTACGCTACCTGATGTTGGCTTTTGTACGCTGCCTTTGCCGTACGTTGCCCTTTGAATGCCATACGCACAGAGTCATCAATGGCTAAAGAGCCGACTGCTGTCGTAAGAGTAGAGGGAGAAGGGACTTTGACATGTCCAGAGATGGTTTTTCTTGTACACGCTGACTTGGTTAAAGAACCAACTTTGTCAGCGTGACTAGGAGAAGCCACTGTTGCCGTGTTCAGAGAAGCCGAAGTGTGCTTAGTTGAAGTTGAAGACGTGTTCTTGTCAGCGTGAGAAGTGACAGAAGCGTCTTGGGCTGTTGAAGAAGACTTAGGGACATAGACAGAGCATCCCTTCTTCTTGGCAGCAGGAAGAGCGAAGGAAGATGTTCGGCCCTCCTTCGCCTTGAGCATTTCTTCATAAGCAGATTGGTCGAATTGTACGACCATCGTCTTCTTCGTCAAGCCGATTGACGAAGTATCGCATTGAGTTGTTGCTATCTCGTTGGAGGAGACAGCTTTCCCCAGCAGAGTCGCCAATTTGTTTTCCATAAATAAATTCACTTTATTTATTTTGTATCTGAGAAAATTACAACTGTAGGAATCTAATCTAGAAGACGATTACTTTATCCCTTGGACGATACGATGAAGAAAACTCGAACTTTGAAGAACTTGGACAGCAACTGGGCAATCTCTCTGTTCTCTCTGAAATTGACTGTAGTCTCTGATGAAGATGAAGAAACTCTCTTTTATAGAGTTCAGGATAACTGTCCTTAAGCATACGCTCAGGTAGTTACTTGACGTGTGTATAACTGCAGGGACGCGTGGCAAAATCTGATGGAGACACATTAGCGTGCGATTGAAAGTAGTGGAGCATATTCAGGAGAGATTGATGGCATGAACGCCACGTTGCATAACTTCTGAAGAAGTGGATAACTGAGTGCAGGACACATGAGAACGTGTGTTAACTGCACGTCGAAAATCATTCTGGACACAACTGCTGTGATACGCTGCCTTAGAAGAAGAGTCATACGCTAGCTTTTGAAGGCACATGTCTTGCATACGCTGACTTGGACAGCGTAGAACCATATAAAGCTGATACGCTCACATTATTGACAGGGAGTCGTATGGAAACTATACGCTCACTTAACAAGGAGTCGTATGGAATCCATACGCTCATTTGGTTGGCAAGGAGCCGTATGGAATCCATACGCTCATTTGATTGGCAAGGAGCCGTATGGAATCCATACGCTCACTTGATTGGCAAAGAGCCGTATGGAATCCATACGCTCACTTGGTTGAGTCGTATGTTTGAATAAGTAGACACGTGGCATGTTTGAATAAGTAGACACGTGGCTATCATCAATCTTCTTTGATACACCATATCTTCCAATAACTGACAAAATCTTCTCGAGTGTCGTGACTGCGGATATGATGGCTGACAGACTGTCAAAACTGACAGTAATGATGGCTTTTACATTTATGAGAGATGCTGAGTTGTCCTCGTAAAAGACAAAACCGACTCTTCGAAAACCTATACGATGGCTAGTCTTCATTGGACAGCTGTCTTTGCACGAAAGACAAAGTGTCAGATTCCTCCTTTATTAAATACATGCTGTGCTGTCATCTCAAAAAATATTAAAATATTCACTGAGCGTATGGCCTTGACTGAGCGTATGGCCTTGAGCGTATGACTTGGACTGAGCGTATGGCTTTGAGTGTATGACTTGGACTGAGCGTATGGCTTTGAGCGTATGACTTGGACTGAGTCTTATGTCAGCGTGTCATAATTTTCACACCCTACAAGACCCCCTTCAAAGTTTTCGAACTTTATGAATTTCAAAAGTTCGAAATTACTTTGAACTTTAAAGTGAGAATAAGTCCTGACACGCTGGCATGAGTTTGTTATCTTCCTCAATATCAGTGCAAATCTTTAGGGATTTTGTTTAAAGAATATCCGCCGTTTGAACTTCTTCCTTTCTTCTATAAATAGGTCTTCCAAAACCTATTTTATTTCTTTACCACAGCTTTTGCTTTCGAGAGAGAAAAGTGTTTTCAGAAACTCAAAATCCTTCTTCCCCTTCTTCGTCTTCGACTCAACCTCCATTAATGGCGCCCAAAGCTGATGCTTCTACGAAAGGAAAGGGGAAAGCCCCTGAGGAGTCATCTCATCCTGCCATCGACACTGCCACCACTAAGAAGACGGCCAGTCAGCGTATTTTACGCAGTGAACGGCCATTGAAACCTCTTTATGGTGAGGACGAAGATGATGAACAAATAACTATTCCCTTTTTAGGGCTCTGGTTAGAACAAAACTCAGAAAACGTATCCCTCTTTAGGGTCAATACGTCAGCAAATACGCTTCCCTCTTTAGGGTTTAGCCGTATTCCATGTTTTTCGTTTTTACGAAAAATATGTTTGGAGCGTATATCTGTAAGATATGCGTATTTTTGACAGAGATATCAAAATACGCTATCTTAAAAGAATATGCTATGGCAATTTGTCTCATTGAGATACGCTAACTCCTGTGTTAACGTAATTTTTAATGATCATCTTGTCAACCATACGCTGATACGCTCAAACTGATCATAAACTGAACTTTTAAAATCATTCACTTAAGATAAACTGAGCATATACTGAACCTTGAGTCTGCCATACGCTTAAAGAAAACTGAGCGTATACTGAACCTTGAGTCTGCCATAAGCTTAAGGAAAACTGAGCGTATGCTGAACCTTGAGTCTGCCATACGCTTAAGGAAAATTGAGCGTATGTTGAGCTGTACGCTTAATAAAAACTGAGCGTATGTTGAGCTGTACGCTTAGTAAAAACTAAGCGTATGTTGAGCTATACGCTTAGTAAAAACTGAGCGTATGTTAAACTTTATCATCTCTTGATGTTGAAGATTTCTAATACTTTATTCTTCACTTGCAGTGGATATTCTAGCTCAGGAGGCAGAATTTGAAGGAAGTGTAGGAAATAACTATAGAAGCGATCTGTCACATGTTCGTTTTCCCCAATTCGATGGACCTTCTACAAGAATAGCTCTTTTGACAAATCAAGAAGATGATACTTTGCTGAACTTGATGAGTGGATTGCCGTTACAGAGTGTGGATGGTGTTACCCACTTGAAGCCAGCATTCCTTTTTGGAGATGCTATTGACATGAACTCCCAGCCTGCTCTGGACAAAGTATCATACTGTTACTATAGGGATGGTAATGTAAATCAGCCAATGTATTTGACTGGCTTGACAAAAAGCATCAATATAGCTCGTTTATTCCATTCGGGTCAACAAAGACAGATGAAGTGTGATATCACTCCATCCCGACAAGTAAAGGCTGGGTGGATCGGATATCGTCAAGGAAGATTCCGCAGTGGTACTGAACCACATGTCACATCTCTGCGAGGACTGCTACCTGCCACCATCCCTCCTGAGGACTCGGCACTGCTGAAGCCAGTCAGAGTCCCAATTTTTGCAAACGAATTTGCTCAACTGAAAAATGCCATATACCCAAAACAGTCTATGAGACTTACCGGCCTGGTGAACCCGGAAAATACTAGATGGACTGCTCTAGTGAGATGGATTCTGCAGAACTTTGGTACACAGTTAAAGGCGATAGGACTATATGATGCCATTAAGTGTACTGCTTATGGT
The DNA here is from genome assembly GCA_029216955.1 of Iris pallida. Taxonomy (NCBI): domain Eukaryota; kingdom Viridiplantae; phylum Streptophyta; class Magnoliopsida; order Asparagales; family Iridaceae; genus Iris; species Iris pallida. The sequence continues at coordinate 77,500,644 of JANAVB010003400.1, forward strand.
TTTAAACCAAACCCGGATCTATTCTTGGCGTTAGCGGAGAGATATAACTATCGTACTGGCACCTTCATGACCCCAAGGGGCGAGATGAGATTTCGCCCTTCATGAAATGGCATATATTTCTCAGCTACCAACAGCAGATTTACCATATGAAGAGTATATCCCTTTTGTTAATAAATGAATAAGATTTCTAAAGCCAACCCACTGATTCTTCATGTCTTTGAAGAATTGATGTGCCATTACAGTATTGTAAGGCATTTTATAAAGGACAAGGTGGAGAAGGAGCCTCCAACTGTTATTCTTCCAAATGGATGGCCTATTTATTTCAAGGCCGCACTGACGAAGTTCAAAAGAAGAAAAAGACTGAGCAGTATGTCGGTGAATTAAAACCTTTGAGTCAAGCCGAGATTAACAGATTAATCCGGGAGACAAATCATGACGACATTATCGTCGAAGAAGATATAGACACCTACAAGGCCGATGATAGGTTAGAGACCTATATTAAGCAGGGTGGCCGAGAATTATCTGCTGAAGGTCATCTGGCCGGTTTTATATCTCTCTGGCTAAGAAAGTTTGTAGTACCTAGCACCTGTTCAGCAGACAGGATGCACAGAGGAGTTGTCTTCGCAGCAGTCCGTCTGGTTTTTGGGTATAAGATGGATTTACTGACAGCAATGACCTGCCGTCTGAATGCTGGATTAAGGGCATACACAGACAGAATGTTCGAATTGCCAAGGAAGAGCCTTACATCCTTTCCTCGGGTAGAAATGCCCTTTACCTATTTATTTGGATGGCTGCTTCTGTATTTTGAATCTCTCATGAGTGCTGGGATGGCTAGACCAGATGATACCTTTCTGGAAAGGTACAAGCACATACCGAAATGGAGATATGACACTTTGACCGATTGCAGGACTATATTAAACAGGGGAGAACTATGGAGCTTCACTTGTGTTCCTCCACCTGTTGGTTATGAGAGCATGCCTGGGAGATTGATTGACGGCGTTGGTGCTAATGAGTTGGATGATATCCAACATGAATGGCTAAAGAGAATCAGGCCATCTCATTTAATCTGCCGCCGTGACAACATCACTTATCTAGAGCCATATCTCCCGAGCAGATTTGCTCGGCAATTTGGTTACGATCAGTTGCATGTAGGCAATGCAACGACGTGTTTTGGTTATCAAGGAGGGTTGATTGATGGTGCCAGAGCTTGGCTATATTACATTGCCAAAGGTACAGGGGCTGACCTTTTCTATGCCAGATCCGGTCAGCTATCGGAGAGGAGCTAGAATATTGGCGTCCTATGCCAGATTCTATGTATCAGCTAACACCTTTGATGAAAAATTTAGCATCTCAGGCAGAAGCTTTATTCATATTGAAAAGAAGTCAACCAAATCAGCCTTGCCTAGAGATTGTCATGACAAAGAAGATCCTCTGGCCACTGATGAAGTTGATGATGATGTTTTGGAGACTTTCTTCTCTGATGATCTTCATCAACCATTGCATGTACCCATCGGGAGTGCTGAAGAGAGTATATCTATTGATAATACCCCAAAGAGGAAGCGGGGTAAAAGTGCTGCTGGTCCTGCTGCAAAAAAAACTACTCGAACAGAGACTCGAAGTCGCGTAGGAATTACTATTCCAGGGAATTCTCCTGTCAGAGATGTTGATGAAGCAGGTAGTGATCCAATAGACAATTATCCTACTGTTCCATTAACAAAAAGAATAGGAATGAAAGTAATAGTTTTAAAAACTAAATCCGTGATTTGTCTGGATGCAGAGAGTCCTACTGATCGTACTGTGCGATTAGCTTCAGAAAAACAAGCTGCATTTGATTTTTTTGTAAAGACAGAACCTGTTGAAGAAGAGATTCCTAAACCTGCTGGGTCTTCCATGCCTTCTGATATAGGCTCAGTTCCACAAATGGCCGATGATGCGCAGGAAATTAGTCAGCCTGCGGTAGAGGCCGAGCATCAGACTGAAATGGCTGATGACTTACTAATTTCGAGAGAATCAGTGAAGGAAGCCACTCCTCTCAATCCAATTATTGAAGCTTCAGAGAGCAAACAAGTTGACTATGAACCGTCATCTCATTCTTCTAGAGAAGAAGACATGGAGATAGACGATGAATCACCATCTAAAACACCAATTGATGCACTGAAGACCATTGGTCAACACTCAGGGTTGACACCAGAACCGGAGAGGCATATAGAAGTTCAAGTTCCGAGTACTTCTGGGGCGGGAAGCAGTGAAATAAATCCCGTGTCAGAAAGTACCTTGAACAGACTAAGAGCCGGGCTGAATGATCCGAAGAAAACTAAATATGAACCAGCTCCAGGTAATATTTTATTCATCAAAATTTTTTCTTATCTCTGTTTTATTGTCTTTTGATTTTGATCATGCTTCTTCATTCCAACAGCTGTAGGAACTGCACCGGCTATGAGTTCTACTCAAGCCCCACTTGTTCAAACTGATGTGGGTGAGGGGAGTTCACATCTGCCGAGTTCTCCAAAAGCACTAACTTCAGCTCCAAGAATAGAGGCTCCTCCTGCTCCTTCCCCTATTATTGCAGCGACTCCCGGTTTTGATACAGGGATAGCAAAGATCATGGGGATGTATTCATATATTATTTATTCGTATCTGGATACATTCTCAAGACGACTTATGAAGGATGAGACTATGCCCTTTTCGAGTCTTTGAGAAGCGACTAGTTTTCCACTTTCAGCTTTGAGACAATCTGGTTATGAGGCTCAATGTGTCTTCTTTGAACATCTCCTAAACGATTTAGAAGCAAACATCCATAAATACTGGAAGATTAAAAAGGAGGACGTTAATTCTCTGACTGCAGCTGAGATTGCTCAATTGGAGAATGAAGCTCAAGCTCAGCACATTGCTCTGACAGAATTCCTTGCTCAGTCTTCCAAAGAGCTAATGGCGAAAGACGAAGAAATAATAAGTACTCGTCAGAATATGGAACATCTAGAGAAAGTTGAAGCGTCAAAAGCTGAAGAGCTTAGAAAGATGAGGGAAGAGCTAGCTCGTATTCAGGAGCAAATTGTCTCTGTGGAAACAGAACAATCAGAGATTGCTACTGATCATAAATCTGCAACTGAACGCTGTCAAGTTTTACAGCAGGAGCGAGAATTGATGCAAACCAATCAGATTGAAGAGACCAATCGCCGTAGCTCTATTATTGTAGAATATGACCAACGGATGATTGGAGCAGAAACAGCAGAGCGAATCAAGAAAGCTCATGAAGAAAAGATAAATAATGTAATCGTTCGTATTCAGGAGATAATTACTCCTCCTAGATAGTTCTTTTACATTTATCATGTATTTGAAGTTTTGAAATCCAATTGTAATCATTGTTTTGATTCTGATTAAAGAAATGAACATCTTGGCTTGATTTCAATTTTGTGGATAATATTTTTGTAGAAAACATGTTCAGAGGTAAATAATACATGACATATTTCAATAGAATAGAATATACAAATAAACTTTGCAACTCTATCATGATATTAAACCAAAGATTTTTAGTTTAATACTGATTAGAGAAAACAGAATTCCGATATAAAGATATCTTTAGATTCTATTTTCCATGATCTTTGGACTCGGAAATCAAAAGACGATATATCATTTTCAAAGAATAGAAAATATGATACATAGAAAATTCAGAGATAATATGGACATGATTTTCTATACAAGATCTTTCTTAAGTCCACTGGGGATCTAATAAAATAAAATATCAAATTCTCTGGAAAGATGATACATGGTGGAATATCAGTTTCCTCTGGGGATAATGATATCGAGATAACTTTTGTAGAGAAGAATTTTATATTTGCTGGGGAATGATGAAAATATTATACATAATATTTCTTTAAAAATTTGCCATTGATAGGCATCATCATGACTTTCCCATCCATAGAGGCAAGCTGGTATGCTCCGTTAGAGAAGACTTTGTTTACTACGAATGGGCCTTCCCATTTCTCATCAAATTTGCCTTTACTCATATGTGTCATGGTCATAGGACGTCTGACAGTAAGGACCAATTCTCCCTTCTGATATGCTCTGACTTTGACTTTCCGGTTAAAAGCTTTTGAGATTCGGGCCTGATAAAACTCGATATTTTGTTGAGCATACAATCGTTTTTCATCTAGAGCTTCCAATTCTTGAAGTCGAAGACGATCATTGTTTTCTATTGTAAGTTCATTGGAGATTGCAATTCTCAGAGAAGGAATCTGGATCTCAAGGGGAAGAACAGCTTCACACCCATATACCAAAGAGAAAGGCGTACATCCGGTCGCATTGCGAACTGTGGTGCGGTAGGCCCATAAACATTCACCAAGCTTCTCGCTCCAGTTGCGTTTGTTGGAAGAAACGAACTTTTTTAAGAGTTTGATGATTGTTTTATTGAAAGCTTTTGCCAATCCATTAGCTGCTGGATTATATGCTGTAGAAGCTAAATTATTAATCCGATGATCGTCGCAGAATCGAGTAAATTTCTGACTGACGAACTGCGGTCCGTTATCATGGATAATACGCCGAGGAACACCAAATCGATAGATAACATGATGTTTGATGAAGTTGATAACACTAGAAGTTTTAACTTCAGATAACGGGATTGCTTCAGCCCATTTGGAAAAGTAATTGGTTATTGCTAGAATAAACCGATGTCCTCTTGATGATGGTGGGTTAATAGGACCAATGACGTCCATGCCCCAAGCTTCAAAGGGCCATGATGCCGCTGTTGGGTGTAAGAACTCTGACGGTTGATGGATAAAGTCTGCATAAATTTGACAGGCTTTACATTTCCGAGCATATTGAATAGCGTCAGCCACCATCGTGGGCCAATAATAACCCATACATCGGATACGATCTTGAAGTTTAGGACCCGGTTGATGAGCTCCGCAAACACCATCATGTGCTTCACGGATTATCTGCTGTGCTTCTTCACCAGTGATGCATCGGAGGAGAAGACTGTCGTAAGACCGACGATATAATGTCTTCGTCGTATGATTATAATAGAATCTGAGAGATCGATGCCGGATAGACGCTGCTTTACTCGGATTATCAGGAAGTATATCATACAAAACAAAGTCTAGAAACGGGCGTCTCCAGTCTTCAGTTATGGCTTCTGTTTCATTAGAAAAGATATATTCCATAGTAGAATCAGAAGAAGATGAGGACATTTTGTCAAACTTTAATCCAGCATCAAGGTTGAGAGAATCTTTGTCTGGTTTGTGAGGAAAAGCCAAAGCCAAATTATTCTCAACACAGAATAGTTCTCGGTTATAAACCACTATCACTTGCTAACGTCTGATTGGTATAGCTAATACAGCAGCAAGATTAGCTAAAGCATCAGCTTCTGCATTATAGGCTCGTCGAACATGTTCAATAAAGAAACCTTCAAAAGATGAGGCTATAGAGAGTGTTGCTCGATGATAAGGTATCAAATCCTGATGACGAACTTCATACGTTCCTCTGATCTGATTGATGATAAGCTTGGAGTCTCCATAAACTTCCAAATATTGAATATCTAGATGTTTAGCAAGTTGAAGGCCGATGAGTAATGTATTGTATTCAGCTACATTGTTTGAACATGATTGATCTAGAGAATAAGCCCTCTGAATAGTTAATCCTTCTGGGGATACAAGAACAATCCCAACTCCAGCGACAATATCGCCGTTAGGACCTATTCTAGATGCTCCATCAAAGAATAGACGCCAGGTAGGAATTTCTTCAGAAATCAGATTTGAATCCAAGACTTCATCAGGAATCTCATCATATAATTTAGAATCTTCCGGAATCGCATGAGCTGCCAGAAAATCAGCAAGAGCCTGTCCTTTAACTGACTTCTGAGGAATATAATGCATATCGTATTGAGCTAACAAGATTCCCCAATTAGCTAGTCTGGAGTTGAGAATACCAGGTTTCTTCATCATAATCCTGATGGGATTTACTCTGGAAATGACGTGAATCGTTTGACCAATAATATAATATCGCGTTTTCTGAACAGCAAACATTAATGCTAAACATTCTTTCTCAATTGGAGAATAACGCGGTTCAGCGCCTGTCATTGTGCGACTGAGATAATAAATAGCCTGTTTATGGCCATCTTTATTTTTTTGGGCGAGTAATGCACCAAGAGAATGATCTATGGCTCGAACATATAGAAGGAATGGTATTCCCGAGACGGGAGGTACCAAAACTGGAGGGTTCATGAGATACTGTTTAATATCGTCAAATGCTTTTTGACATTCTTCGTTCCAAACGAAAGATACACCTTTCTTCAAAAGTTTGTTGAATGGTCTACAGCGTCCTGATAAGTTGGAAATGAATCTCCTGATATAAGCAATTCTTTCTTGAAATCCTCGTAGCTCTTTTAAGGTGCGTGGAGGACGCATCTCTTGAATGGCTTTGATCTTCTCGGGATCCACATGTATACCTTTAGCGGTAATGACGAAGCCGAGAAATTTACCACTAGAGACGCCCAGGAAGGACTTATTAGGGTTCATTTTAAGTTGATGCTGACGCATTAAATCAAAGATAGTCTTCAAATCTTGGATATGATCCTCCTTTCGTCGACTTTTGACTGCAATATCATCAACATAGCATTCGACTATTTTCCGGAGATGTTCGCGGAATATAGTGCTCATTGCTCGCTGATATGTTGCTCCTGCATTCTTGAGACCAAACGGCATCACTGTATAACAGTATGTACCAATCGGCGTTCTGAAGGAAGTGTGTTTTTCATCATCTGGAAACATTTTGATCTGGTTGTATCCCGAATACCCGTCCATGAATGACATTCGTTCGAAACCACATGTATTGTCGATCATGACATCTGTAATTGGAAGAGGAAACTCATCTTTAGGACAAGCTGCATTGAGATCGTGAAAGTCTATACAGACTCGGATCTTGCCGGTCTTTTAAGGACAGGAACGATGTTAGCCACCCATTCAGGATGTTGTTCCTCTCGAATAAATCCGGAAGCCATAAGCTTGTTGACTTCAGCTTCAATTGCATCCATGATGTCTGGACGAAATCGTCGCTATTGTTGTTTGACCGGTTTAGCATTTGGCATGATATTGAGTTTGTGCATTGCAATCTTCGGATCTAGTCCCGGCATATCTTCATAACTCCAGGCAAAGACATCGATATAATCACGAATAAGTTTAATCATGTCTTGCTTATCCGTTTCTGAAAGACTTTCACTGATGAATATTGGTTTAGGGGACCCTTCTTCACCACATCAATTTGGATCAGTTTATCTTCAGTAGGAGGTTCCCTCTGCTCGAACCTGAATTCCCATTGATTATCTAATCTTTGAGCCCATTGTTCCGATTCGGGTGATATTTCAAAATCATCCTCATCTTCATCATTTTCTTGCGGGCCATCAACAGAGACCATATTGATGGATAGAATAGAACGATGGAGATCGCCAATACTCGTGTCAGAATCCCAAGAGAGGGAATCAGAAGACTCAGATCGTTCGTCTTCATCGGATTTTGAATCTTCATGGACGATGTTGATAAAGGAGGTAGGAGCAATGTAACCTAAACCATATTTTGTCCTTCCGTATTTTAATGGAGGAATTCGAACAGGCATTCTTCTTCCTTTTCTATTATTGAGACTGGTTCTAAAGTCATAACCCATATTCTTGATGATATTTTTAGATTGTTGACTGTAGCGACGCAGTTGTAACCTTCCAGTATCGTCGTTTGTGTCATCTTCTTCCAAATTAGGAGGATTCTGGGGTCCTTTATAAAAGAAGATTGGATTTTCTCTCTTCTTTCTAGCAGGGACCATGAAATATGATTTTTGTATAGATTCCAATGATACGTCTGTATGAAGAGTTTGAACAACCCCTATAGTTAGTGACTCTAAGCTATCTAGCAATTGTAAATAAGTTTGTACATGATTACAGACATCAATATACTGCAAAGGAGATGCTTCATTAATATTAGATACTGTATTTACAACAGAAGGCTGAGCCTTATCAGACTTAGTCAAATTAATGACAAAAGGGGAAGAGGAAGAGCGATCAGAAGTTTTGTTTCGATTAAGATCGATAACAAAAGGCTCAGAAGAGGTGAGCTCCCTTGAAGAAGATCGTGGATAAGTAGTACGTCCACTGACTGGAATGACTAGAGTATCTGGTCTAGCCTGAGAAGGTGGAGGGGGAGTGGTACGTCCACTGACAGGAATTATCAGTGAACTTTGTGGAGCTTGGGCAGATGAAGTAATACGTCCACTGACAGAAATTATCAGTAAGCCTTGTGGAGCCTGGGCAGGTGATGAAGTAGTACGTCCACTGACAGGAATTATCAGTGAACCTTCTTCAGATGATTTAACAGACTGCGGAGGAGTGATACGTCCTTTTACAGGAATAACAAAAGTGCCAACTTTTGCTATCTCATCATCATTATCCACAGCTTGTAAGACTTTTGATTATTCGTCTTTGTACATGCGAGCGTCATTGAAGTAAGCTTCAACTCCTTTGAATGGATAGAGATCTGCTACCTCCTTTTGAACTTCTCCATTATCATCAACATATTTGAAGCACTGATGAAGAGTCGAAGGAACGACATTATGTTCATGCAAGAATGGTCTCCCCAATAGAGCATTGTATGAGCAACCATGATTGTCGATGATGTAAAAAGTAACTTTAGTACGAAGATCGCCTATTTGAAATTTGAGGCAAATCTTGCCCAAAGGCTCGCTTTTTCCTTGATTGAATCCCAAGATGGTAGTGATAGTGCTGGAAAGACTATGCACAGGTATCTTCAGTGCATCTAGCATAGCTTTTGGCATAATACTGAGAGCAGATCCTGGATCAATCAGGAGACGATCAACCTTCATAGAATCGATATATCCTGTATGATATAAAGGACGGTCATGTCGATTATCCTCTAGCAGCATATCGTCCTGCGTAAAGGTAATGTTTGGAATAAATTCCAATACATTATGGTAATGAGAGACAGGTTCTGTTTCCAACTTCTTGAGAAGAGTTAGGCAGGTTTCTGCTTGCAGCAGTGCTTCACTTAGAGTTTCTCGAGTCTCTTTAGAGAGGCGTAAGAGCTCGAAGATCGATAATTTAGCTGAGGTATTGGCTAGTTGAGCCAATATATCAAAATTATATGGCTTTTCAAGTCCTGTAGGAGATGACTTCTTCAATGGTTTGTCGAAGCGGACTTGTTGTTTGCCTTTGTCAGCTGCTGTTGGTTTAGAAGGAACTGTCTCAACAGAAACATTTAAAGGCTCTTCAGTAGAGACTGGTGTTGGAGCTGTAACCGGAGGGACATCAGAAGTTTCTTCAGGAATTTCAGCATAATCTTTCAGATATATTTTTCCTGACCGAGTTCCAGCATGGACTTCAACTTCAGATTCTGGTTCAGGGTCTATGGAAACCATGTTGCAATTCTTTATCTTGCTCTTGGTTCTTTTATGTTTGATGAGAGCTTCATTCCAGAAACCAAGGCCAACACGAGATTGATTATGCCTCATAGTGATGCCTAAAGGTGCTCGGAGTCCTCTGCCTGAGTTCAAACCAGGAGCAGTGGCTAGATCATAATCCATCTTCGCCATCAATTCACGAGATTGTGAACTGTATAGATGAAAAGCAGGCTTGTACCTATCTTCAAATTGAGATACAGATTTTATCTCCGTAGGGAGTGAATTTCCTGCCAAGATGAAAGTAGAGGTTAGATAAAAATCGGGTGTGAAACTAGAAGTCACATTGCATGACTTAGTCTTCCCGAGCTTCTTTTTAGATGAGAGAATCTTCCGAGGAGAAGAGGAAGACGTTTCAAACTCCGTCATTAAATCCGGGTGAATCCACATGATCTCTCCCTTCTTAGTTGTGACAAGAATAAGTTCATCATTCTGTGCTGGTGGGATGTTTACAACTTCGAGAGTTGCTTTGGGGATAGGAACAATCCCACTTTCTACCATTAAGGAAGGGAAGTCACCGAACTGCATTGAAATTACATTTGCTGTGACTGTCTTGTCTTTGGGTGTCAGTGTCACAGCTCCTGATTTAATCATCTCTTGAATCTTCCCTTTTAATACATAGCAAGACCGGATTGTATGACCCAGCATTCTATGATATGGACAATATTTTGGATGATCTGTCTTATTGGCTTCATCAGGCTTTTTAATTTCTGGCAATTGAATCTTATTACCTTTGAGCAAGCATTCAAAGATACCCTGAACATCATCATCATCAAAAGAATATTCTTCCTTCGGCCGAGGAGGTCTCTGTTGTTGATTTGTTGGAGCTGGAGTAGCTTGGGTAGTCTTTACCTCTTGACTACTGCTTTGGAGATTGACTTCAAGAGCTTCTTTCCCTTTACGATTGTTGGGTCGAGTACTATTGCTAGCACTCTGATTTGATTCCTTGGGAGCCATTTGTACCCCCAGACCCTTGAAGGTCTCAGCACTGACTTCAGCAGCCTTGGCACTGACAATGAAAGAAGGCCAATCTTGGAACTGAGTGGAACCTGTCCACATGCTGATAATTGGTAAGAGATTCGACTTGCAAGTGTCGATAGTAATAGCATCGGAAGTTCCGAGAGGCATTTTGAGGGCTTCTCTTCTGAATCTTTCAATGAAGTCCTCGGTGGTTTCGTTATTTTTCTGTTTAATTCTTATGAGAGCTGACATGGTCATGTCATTGAGTCCTTCATAGAACCGTTTGCTTGAAACCGGCAAATGAGGTAATGCACCCGTCAGGAAGACTTCTATACCATTCATAAGCCGTTCCTTTGAGACATCCAACGAACACCCGAGTAAGGAGGGCGTCACTTGGTTGCAGTTGATCAGTCATTACTTCAAAGTGATTAATGAACTGACTTGGGAAGGTTGTCCCATCAAAGAAAGAGATGGTCGGAGGTTTGTATTTTGGTGGATACGATACCTGCTTCAATTCTATTGGGTAGGGTTGCTTGATACCTAACCTTTGTAAACTATCCTTCTGTTTAAATGCCTCAAATTGAGTTTGGAGATTCCTTAACTCTTCAGTAACAATTCCAGAAGATTGGGGAGTTGGAACTTGTTGAGTGTAATTGGGAGGAGGGACTGCAGCATATGTACCACCCCCAGCTCCAGACTGACTTGGAGTGGGTTGTACAGGAACATTAGATTGTACCCCCGGAATAGTAGAGGGTTCCGGGTTTGGAACAACAGGAGTATTTAATACAACTGGAGGAGCTGTCTGTTGGACTTGCTGAGTTTGATGCTGAGCTTGCATAAGAGTGTGCATAGCATTCAATGTATCTGCCATAGCTCGCAACTGTTGTTCTAAGGAAGAAATCCTTTGTTCATGAGCTTCGGTGCTAGTTGAAGGTTCATGATTGCCCTCTGCCACGTAAGTAGTAATCATTCGAGGAATAGATAATAAAACAGTCTGTTCTGAATCATCACTGTGTGAATCAGTATCTTTCCTGGGGCTATTTACGGGAGTCAATACTGGAAAGTTGGATTCTCCAAGGAAGTCCTCTGTGATCTCCGGATTACCACTTGGATGAGAAGAAGAAGAGACCATAGCCAAGGCTCCGGTCCTGGATCGGGTGCCAAGATAAACACCATCTTCAGAGTCTGATATAGCATCAGACCGTATGCTACCCCCAATATTTCTGGAGGTCATGTTGACAGAAGAATAAAGAGGTTCATCTTCATCCAACATTGGTTCATACTGAATCCGTTCGAAAACAGATTGTCTTATTGGTGAACAACAACATTGAATTACAACTCGAGATTGGAAGTTGCAACCATGCTTTTCATGGCAAATATAAGCAATATCATAGCCTGATGGAGTGTCAATTCTCCGTTTATTTTGCAAATACTCCCGGAGATCTGTAGGAACAGATTGGGAAGTACTTGAAGATAGTTTCTGTGTAGAAACTTGTCTTTTGTTCTTCTGTCTTCTCGGTTCTTGAGTGTATAAAGACTGATTAATTTGAGCCACATAATTTTTGGCATATTCTGCATCAGGGTCTAATATACTTGTCTCAGTGGAACCAAGACGATTCTGATTAAGCTTGTTACAAAGATCCGTAGGAGATCTGACTTTGGTATCAGTCTTGGATACTTGTAATTTGTCTTTCTCAGATCGAGAAATTTTGAGAGAAGGAAGATGAGTATTATTTCGACTGGGAGTCGATAATAATCCATCTTTAGAGGAATTAGCCAAAAGGCGTTTTCTTTTGTTTGATCTAGTAAGAGTACTAGTCAAATTAACTCCAGAGGTAAAGACCTTAGGAGTAGAGGAGTTGACTAAAGAGTCTTTCTCCTTGGTTGGCACAAGATGTGCAAGTTGAGGGGGAATCATTTGTACGTTCTGTGGAAGAGAACCCCCAGCTTGATTTTGAGAAACAGTCAAAGGACTGTATCTGTTAACATACGCTGACTTCAGTTTGGACTTCTGGTCATACGCTGCCTTTTTATTAGCATACGCTGGCTTTGGCTTAGCGTACGCTGCCTGATGTTGGCTTTTGTACGCTGTCTTTGCCGTACGTTGCCCTTTGAATGCCATACGCACAGAGTCATCAATGGCTAAAGAGCCGACTGCTGTCGTAAGAGTAGATGGAGAAGGGACTTTGACATGTCCAGAGATGGTTTTCCTTGTACACGCTGACTTGGTTAAAGAACCAACTTTGTCAGCGTGACTAGGAGAAGCCACTGTTGCCGTGTTCAGAGAAGCCGAAGTGTGCTTAGTTGAAGTTGAAGACGTGTTCTTGTCAGCGTGAGAAGTGACAGAAGCGTCTTGGGCTGTTGAAGAAGACTTAGGGACATAGACAGAGCATCCCTTCTTCTTGGCAGCAGGAAGAGCGGAGGAAGATGTTTGGCCCTCCTTCGCCTTGAGCATTTCTTCATAAGCAGATTGGTCGAATTGTACGACCATCGTCTTCTTCGTCAAGCCGATCGACGAAGTATCGCATTGAGTTGTTGCTATCTCGTTGGAGGAGACAGCTTTCCCCAGCAGAGTCGCCAATTTGTTTTCCATAAATAAATTCACTTTATTTATTTTGTATCTGAGAAAATTACAACTGTAGGAATCTAATCTAGAAGACGATTACTTTATCCCTTGGACGATGCGATGAAGAAAACTCGAACTTTGAAGAACTTGGACAGCAACTGGGCAATCTCTCTGTTCTCTCTGAAATTGACTGTAGTCTCTGATGAAGATGAAGAAACTCTCTTTTATAGAGTTCAGGATAACTGTCCTTAAGCATACGGTCAGGTAGTTACTTGACGTGTGTATAACTGCAGGGACGCGTGGCAAAATCTGATGGAGACACATTAGCGTGCGGTTGAAAGTAGTGGAGCATATTCAGGAGAGATTGATGGCATGAACGCCACGTTGCATAACTTCTGAAGAAGTGGATAACTGAGTGCAGGACACATGAGAACGTGTGTTAACTGCACGTTGAAAATCATTCTGGACACAACTGCTGTGATACGCTGCCTTAGAAGAAGAGTCATACGCTAGCTTTTGAAGGCACATGTCTTGCATACGCTGACTTGGACAGCGTAGAACCATATAAAGCTGATACGCTCACATTATTGACAGGGAGTCGTATGGAAACTATACGCTCACTTAACAAGGAGTCGTATGGAATCCATACGCTCATTTGGTTGGCAAGAAGCCGTATGGAATCCATACGCTCATTTGATTGGCAAGGAGCCGTATGGAATCCATACGCTCACTTGATTGGCAAGGAGCCGTATGGAATCCATACGCTCACTTGGTTGAGTCGTATGTTTGAATAAGTAGACACGTGGCATGTTTGAATAAGTAGACACGTGGCTATCATCAATCTTCTTTGATACACCATATCTTCCAATAACTGACAAAATCTTCTCGAGCGTCGTGACTGCGGATATGATGGCTGACAGACTGTCAAAACTGACAGTAATGATGGCTTTTACATTTATGAGAGATGCTGAGCTATCCTCGTAAAAGACAAAACCGACTCTTCGAAAACCTATACGACGGCTAGTCTTCATTGGACAGTTGTCTTTGCACGAAAGACAAAGTGTCAGATTCCTCCTTTATTAAATACATGCTGTGCTGTCATCTCAAGAAATATTAAAATATTCACTGAGCGTATGGCCTTGACTGAGCGTATGGCCTTGAGCGTATGACTTGGACTGAGCGTATGGCTTTGAGTATATGACTTGGACTGAGCGTATGGCTTTGAGCGTATGACTTGGACTGAGTCTTATGTCAGCGTGTCATAATTTTCACACCCTACAAGACCCCCTTCAAAGTTTTCGAACTTTATGAATTTCAAAAGTTCGAAATTACTTTGAACTTTAAAGTGAGAATAAGTCCTGACACGCTGGCATGAGTTTGTTATCTTCCTCAATATCAGTGCAAATCTTTAGGGATTTTGTTTAAAGAATATCCGCCGTTTGAACTTCTTCCTTTCTTCTATAAATAGGTCTTCCAAAACCTATTTTATTTCTTTACCACAGCTTTTGCTTTCGAGAGAGAAAAGTATTTTCAGAAACTCAAAATCCTTCTTTCCCTTCTTCGTCTTCGACTCAACCTCCATTAATGGCGCCCAAAGCTGATGCTTCTGCGAAAGGAAAGGGGAAAGCCCCTGAGGAGTCGTCTCATCCTGCCATCGACACTGCCACCACCAAGAAGACGGCCAGTCAGCGTATTTCACGCAGTGAACGGCCATTGAAACCTCTTTATGGTGAGGATGAAGATGATGAACAAATAACTATTCCCTTTTTAGGGCTCTGGTTAGAACAAAACTCAGAAAACGTATCCCTCTTTAGGGTCAATACGTCAGCAAATACGCTTCCCTCTTTAGGGTTTAGCCGTATTCCATGTTTTTCGTTTTTACGAAAAATATGTTTGGAGCGTATATCTGTAAGATATGCGTATTTTTGATAGAGATATCAAAATACGCTATCTTAAAAGAATATGCTATGGCAATTTGTCTCATTGAGATACGCTAACTCCTGTGTTAACGTAATTTTTAATGATCATCTTGTCAACCATACGCTGATACGCTCAAACTGATCATAAACTGAACTTTTAAAATTATTCACTTAAGATAAACTCAGCATATACTGAACCTTGAGTCTGCCATACGCTTAAAGAAAACTGAGCGTATGTTGAACCTTGAGTCTGCCATACGCTTAAGGAAAACTGAGCGTATGCTGAACCTTGAGTCTGCCATACGCTTAAGGAAAACTGAGCGTATGTTGAGCTGTACGCTTAATAAAAACTGAGCGTATGTTGAGCTGTACGCTTAGTAAAAACTGAGCGTATGTTGAGCTGTACGCTTAGTAAAAACTGAGCGTATGTTAAACTTTATCATCTCTTGATGTTGAAGATTTCTAATACTTTATTCTTCACTTGCAGTGGATATTCTAGCTCAGGAGGCAGAATTTGAAGGAAGTGTAGGAAATAACTATAGAAGCGATCTGTCACATGTTTGTTTTCCCCAATTCGATGGACCTTCTACAAGAATAGCTCTTTTGACAAATCAAGAAGATGATACTTTGCTGAACTTGATGAGTGGATTGTCGTTATAGAGTGTGGATGGTGTTACCCACTTGAAGCCAGCATTCTTTTTTGGAGATGCTATTGACATGAACTCCCAGCCTGCTCTGGACAAAGTATCATACTGTTACTATAGGGATGGTAATGTAAATCAGCCAATATATTTGACTGGCTTGACAAAAAGCATCAATATAGCTCGTTTATTCCATTCGGGTCAACAAAGACAGATGAAGTGGGATATCACTCCATCCTGACAAGCAAAGGCTGGGTGGATCGGATATCGTCAAGGAAGATTCCGCAGTGGTACTGAACCACATGTCACATCTCTGCGAGGACTGCTACCTGCCACCATCCTTCCTGAGGACTCGGCACTGCTAAAGCCAGTCAGAGTCCCAATTTTTGCAAACGAATTTGCTCAACTGAAAAATGCCATATACCCAAAATAGTCTATGAGCCTTACCGGCCTGGTGAACACGGAAAATACTAGATGGACTGCTCTAGTGAGATGGATTCTGCAGAACTTTGGTACACAGTTAAAGGCGATAGGACTATATGATGCCATTAAGTGTACTGCTTATGGTTTTAAACCAAACCCGGATCTATTCTTGGCGTAGCAATAGTAAACTTGAAGTAGCAATAGTAAACTAGAAGTAGCAGTGAGAAAAGACAAAGAAATCTCATAATATCACTAGAATAAGACGCAACTAACATAAACCGCATAAGTCATAACTCAAAAGTTTATGGCTATCAAAAAGAGTCTAATAAAAAGTCTAACTCGAAAGTTTAGACTGATACATCATAAAAAAAACTACATAGATTATCATCTAGCAACTACATCCTAAAACCACTAACTATAGTCCCACATCATAATGGCGTATCATCACCTCCAGGAGCATCCGGTGGAAAGTAAGCTGTAGTAGGATCGAAATGAGCAAAGGTAGCCTCATCATCGAACCTCAGACCAGTGAATCTGGGGTGATGGATCATCCGAACAGGATGAGTGGGATCATGAGATAGACTCCAGTATATATCAACAATGCTATTCTGCAATACCTGTGCCTGGGTGATGAGGAGGAACTTAGAGTCAATGTAAATCTGATGATGTTGAGCTGAGAGGGCAACAAAGTCATTAAAGCACTGATAAAAGCCTGGGTCGAAACCAGGGGCAGGGGCTAGAGCTGCTGGAGCAGGAGCCTGAGAGTCATCATCATGAATTGGAGCAGCAGGTTCGACACCGGGTGGAGGAGGGTTGGGATACAACCTAGATCTACTAAGCTCAGTAGCAGGAGAAGAGAAAGGATAGATTTGAAGATCAATTTCAAATCTCTTGAAGATAGATGCCAGGTGCATTAGTAAACAAGGTTACGCCCCGCACTTCTGCAATTGAGCATCCAGGCCATAACAGTCTTGGGGATGGAGAAACGTATGCCAAAGTGAATATGATACATCGCAGATAATTCCATAAGGGTGATCTCATAAGAAGATCCCCTTTTTGGAAGTAAAACGGAGAAGATAAAGCGATATAATTCATAGAAGTGCTGATTCAAGTGTTTTGAATACACCCTACATGGAACAGGACGAGGGTGATACATCAATTCTTTGAAGGAGTCAAGGATGATACCTTCTGGAAACAGGACGTGGTTAATATCCACCAAAGCTTCACCAATATCAGGAACGTGAAAATATTAACTGATATCAGTGGCATTGAACTCAAGTTCTTTTCCAGCAACACAAGAATAGAAATTGTCATTATCTTTTACATACAATTTACAGTAAAACATCCTTACGGCATTATCATAAATATTATCAGAAATTTCAAAGAAGTCCCGAATTCCAAGTCGGTTAAAGGTAGGAGCATATTCATAAAAAACTGTAAAGTTGACACAAGCTCCAGCACATATTTTATGACCAAAGAAGGAAGTAAACCAAAGATCAGAAAATTCCTTGTCAAAAAATAGACCGGAGTCATAGTCGTCATTATCAGAGGGACGAGCTGGACTGAAAACATTGGTTGTGACATAGTCAGATGAAGATGATCCTACTTGGAAGGCATCAATCTTTCTCTTTTGGGCTTTGGGTGCCATAGAAAGCAAAAAGAGAAGATAGATGATTACCTTTGAAAGAAGGAAGAAGAAGATGAAGGGGATAACTTCAAAACTCCACAAAACTTGAAGAGGAGAAGGAGAACCTTCACTTAGGGTTTTGAAGAGTATTCTCGGTGGGATAATGAGAATAGAAGTGGTAAAAGTAGGGTATATAAAGGCTCGGGCCGGCTGTTCTGTTTTGAAAATCCGTACAGTTACCATCCGAACTCGGTCCGAACTCCGTCCGAGTTCTGTCCGAGTTCGGCTGCTTGTATTTCCAATGTCATTAATGATGTATAATTGATAATATTCAATGTATAACTTGCACACTTCTTTATTTAATAATTTCTATTACTTTGGGTTAGCTGTAGGGGCCAAATTCCAGCTAGCGGTAGTCCGAAGACTAGTACATCGTGTCGCTTCAGGCTATTTACGTCTGTATGACAGAAGGACCCTTTCGGCTTGTACCCAAAATAACGTCCATTAATAAAGTTTATAGTTTTGAGTTATAAATTGATTTACTAATCATACTATATTATGAATCTAAAAATTCAAGTATGTCGAGCTCTCGACGCAGATTGTTAAAGCGGTCTTCAGCTAATGGTTTTATGAAAATGTCTGCTAGTTGATGATCTGTGTCAACAAATTCTAAGCAATTATCTCCGTATTGTTGGTGATCACGTAAAAAGTGATGACGAATCTATATGTGCTTTGTGCGTGAATGGCATACAGGATTCTTAGTCAGGTTAATAGTGCTAGTGTTGTCATAATAAATAGGAATCTTAGTGTAGTACAGATTGTAGTCTTCTAAGGTTTGCTTCATCCATAAAATTTGAGCACAACATCGTCCGGCGGCGATATACTCAGCCACAGTAGTTGATAGTGCTACAGAATTTTATTTCTTGCTAAACCATGAGACTAAGACTTTTCCTAGAAAATGACACGTATCGCTAGTACTTTTACGGTCAACTTTGCATCCTGCAAAATTCGCATCCGAGTAACCTATCAGGTTAAAGGATTTGGTTTCAGGATACTATAAGCCGACTGTTGAAGTTCCCTTAAGGTATCGGAAGATACACTTAACGCCACATAAGTGTGATTCCTTAGGATTTGCCTGATATCATGCACAAATGCAGACACTAAATATAATATTAGGGCAACTAGAAGTTAAATACAATAAACTACCAATCATACCTCGATACTTACACTGGTCGACAGGTTTGCCACTTTCATCAGTGTCAAGCTTTGTTGATGTACCCATTGGAGTTCTGATTAGCTTTACATTGTCGAAGTCTTACTTTTTCAGTATGTCCTTTGTATATTTAGCTTGATTGATGAATGTTCCTTTTGAGTGTTGTTTGATCTGAAGTCCTAGAAAGAAGTTCAGCTCTCCCATCATACTCATCTCAAATTCACTCTGCATACACTTAGCAAACTCTTGACAAAGTTTTTAGTTAGTAGATCCGAATATGATGTCATCAACATATATTTGCACAAGAAGAGTATCATCTTCTAAAGACTTGATAAATAAAGTAGTATCAACTCTTCCTTTGAAAAATTATTTTCAAGTAAGAAAGCACTTCGGCGTTCATACCAAGCACGAGGTGCCTGTTTGATTCCATAGAGTGCTTTCTTAAGTCTGAATAAGTGATCAGGTTTTTGAAAATCTTCAAAACCAGGGGGTTGTTTCACAAAAAAACTTCTTCTTTCAAAAATTGGTTTAAAAATAAACTTTTCACATCCATTTGAAATAATTTAAAATTATTAAAACATGCAACTGCACAAAACATGCGGATAGCTTCTAGTCTAGCAATAGGAGCATATGTCTCGTCATAATCAATACCTTCTTCTTGGTTATAACCTTGTGCCACTAGACGTGCTTTGTCGTATAGAACTTGTCCATCTTCACTTAATTTATTTCGGAACACCCATTTAGTACCAATTATCGATTGACCAATAGTTTTAGGAACGAGTTCCCAAACTTGGTTTCTCTCAAATTGATTAAGTTCCTATTACATGGTATCAATCTAAAATTCATCATTAAAAGCATCTGCTACATTCTTAGGTTCTACTTGTGAAATAAAGGCTACATTAGCTGCTATTTCAGTATCTCTATATGAAGAGCGGGTACTTACACCTTTTGATATGTCACCTACAATGAGCATCTTTGGATGATCTGACAAGAACTTTAATGACTCGAATCTATGAGTCAGATCTTCTACAGGACTTTTATCGATTCTGGCTTGTATATTTTTATCATCACTGTCGCTAGATCTGCGACTATTGAGTGTTTCACTTAACAAAATACCTAAAATTGGCTTTTGAAAGAAAACGAGAAAAAGTACAAGAAGTACAAATTATTCTGGGAAGTAATGCTATGAAAGTCTGATCTGAGAGCGATCACTTTGTTCCTTGGACCATACGATGATGATGAAGAAAACTGTTTGAAGAAGACGAACAATCGGAAGAACTAAGTCACCGAAAAGGTATCAAGCAACGGCACTAATAGCACAGTCGAATGCTTTCTTGCTTTGCTTCACCCCGTTCTTGAGAAAAAGTTGAAGAAATGCTTCTGGGAATATCACTCTGGAAGTATGAGTTTTCTCAGAATTTTCTCTTCTGTCTCTATGTTGATCTCCTCCTTTTGTCTATGTAAAAATAAGTCTATTTATAGACTTGACCCTTTGTGCGTAAAAAGCAACAAAATCGGGTCTTTACACTAGTAACTGTCACCCACGATGTAAATCATCCTCTACGCACGTTGACACGTGTCCCATGTAGAGTTTTGATCTCTACGCATGGTGACACGTGTCCTACTACTTCAATAAAGTGGGGAGAGCACGTATACACGTTCCTCGATAAGTGTGGCATGAAAGCCACGTAGGCAAACCACGTTCTCAAGTAGCCAGGAAAGATTGAGCGTAAAAATGACCCAAAATATGCTTCCAGCGTAAAGTGGCAAACTGGCACAAAATAGCCCAAAATAAACTTCCCGCGTAAAGTGGCTAAAAAAATAGCCTTGAGCGTAAAAAGTAGCCTAAATAGACTTTACGCCGACAATAGCCTTGAGCGTAAAAGCTCGAATAGCTATCGTGCGTAAAAGAAGCAGTTTTATTGAGCGTAAAATAGCCCTATTTGCACACTATACGACGAGTATTGGGTTTGGTGGAAAGATTTTCTCGGCTTCTGTGAAATCCTGCTGTCAAAAAATCATTATGTCAGATCAAATCACTTGTATTAAATGCGGCCTGACAGTCTGTCCCCAGCGTAAAAGTGGAGGATAACACTCGCGTAAAAGCTTCTCGCATAGAGAATAGCATGCGTAGAGAGTAGCTCGCGTAGAGTCTGAGTTTGACTCAGTTTGAATTGCGTAAAGTTCTCAACTTCTTTGACTTGGTCTTTGAAGTACTTTTTACGCTCCTACAAGACCCCCTTCAAAGTTTTCAAATTATTTTCAAAAAATTTGAAATACTTTGAAAAGAAGCGTAAAATTCGGGATTTCACAGTCAGCGTAGAATTTGGGATATCCAACGGTCATCCGCGTAAAAGTTGGGATATCCAACAGTCAGCGTAAAAATTCGAGAATTTGAACCGATTAAAAAATTCTCTATAAATAGAGCTCTTCCGAGAGAGATAAAACTGTACTTGTCTTCCGTAATCTCGATCTCTCTTACTCGATTCCTCTTTCATACTCTTGCTTTCAATCCGATGGCTCCCAAGAAGTCCGTCGTCGGCAGCAAGGGCAAGAAACCCGTCGTCGATTCATCATCGGCCGACTGCACGAAGACCCTCGTCCAATCATCAACGACGCCCCAACAGAGCAACCCCACCGTGGCTCCAGCAATGAAGGGTAAAGCCCTACTTTATCTCGGCTACAAGTTCGCCGGAGAAGAAGAAGAAAACTCGAACCTTCAAATTTCACGCCCACGTCATACGTGTCAGCGTAGAACCTGAAATAACAAAATACGCCCATGTTTATACGTATCAGCGTAAAGTTAAGAACATACGCCGACGTTTATACGTGCCATCGTAAATTAAGAATATACGCCTACGTCTATACGTGCCAGCGTAAATTTCAAAATACGCTCACATCAACATGTGCCAGCGTAATACGCTCATGTCAACACATGCCAGCGTAAAAATTAAAATACACTCATGTCAATACATGCCAGCGTAAAATTTAATTTACGCTCACGTCTATACGTGTCAGCGTAAAATCTAAAATACGCTCATGTCAACACATGCCAACGTAAAATTCAATTTACGCTCACGTCTATATGTGTCAGCGTAAAATCTAAAATACGCTCATGTGAACACATGCCAGCAGAACATTTAAATTACACTCACATCAACATGTGCCAGATTAAAATTTAACCAGAAAAAGACTTTGTATGTAAAAATCTTTTACACTTAAAAAAGTTTTTATGAACTTAAATAAGCATAAAATTTGCATAGTCAGAGTTTTTAATCTTTATGCGTAAAAACTCAGACCAAATTATCTGCGTAAAAATTTTAAATTAGATTTTCACTAACTTGATTTTTTTTCTTTTTTTTCTTTTGGCAGTAGATTTGCAGATTCACCCACTTGCAGAAGTATTTGGCTCATCAGCTGTTATGGTGGGCTCGAATTATTTAGAGAACCTGTCCAATGTGGAGTTTCCCCAATCGAATCCGGAATACCCTATAGAAAGAGCACAGTTGATAGCTTCCCAAGGGGATAGAATGCTGCTATCCATGATTAATGGAGAACTGTTGAGCTCGCTGGTTGGCCAACAATTTGTAAAACCAGCTTTCTTATTCGGGGATGCGATAGACTTCAAGTCACAAACACACCCCAAGAAGGAGTCTTGGGTGTTCAAGTCTGGAGATAGAGCAATGTATCTCCCTGATATGGATAGAGATTATCCTCTATCTGCCTTTATCCATGCCACCCATCCCCGACAGATGCTGTGGAATTTGACTCCCAGCAGTCATGGAAGGCCGGGTAGAATCATCTTCAAGAGGGAGAGACCCACTGACATGGGCTACCACACCAGTACTCCCAGTGGTGGTGTTGTCCCCTTCTGTGGTCTCTTGCCAGGATTTACTTCGAGTGAAGATTCGGCTTTAATCTAACCGGTGCAGACCCAGATGTTCATCAATAAGTTCATAAGGGCTGCGGTATTATATCCCCAAACAAGCCCTAGGATACCAGGATGGTTGACTCCATTTAACCAGAACTGGATCCAAATTAGTGTTTGGATCATGAAGAATTTCACGACCGATTTGAAAGCCATCGGTCTGTATGAAGCAGTGGCCTCAACTAGTTAGGGTATACCACCAAACAGTAACTTGTTCATGGCCCTGATGGAGATATATATCAGTTCAACAAGAACCTTCGCAACCCTAAAAGGTGAAATGGGTCTCGCACTCCACGAGATGCAATTTATCTCAAAGCTGCCAATGGGGGAATCCCCATATAAAGAATATGTTCCCTCCAACCGGGAACTTGCTGAAATCAGAAAGAAAAATCCTCAATTGGTTAAACTATATGAAGAGTTGATGTGCCATTACATTATTTGCACTACTATGCACGAGAGTGGATGTCATCTGGCATATATCAACAAGTGGACGACATATCTCTTTTACCACAATGATAAAATATCCAAAGATGATAAAGAAAGAATCCAGGAGAACAAAGCTCTAACCATCAACACTAGTTCAACAATCCCTGCAGATAAAATACAGGATATGATGTTTGGCTACAAATTTTCGAATAAATATTTGTCCACCAAGACTGGGGAGTTCCCTGCCGAAATCGAAGCCTTGAGCTTCCTCAGATATGGCAGCCAGAAGATCTCCAGGAAAGCCTTGCTGGAAGGCTTCCTTTCTCTATGGTTGAGGAGATGGGTTGTACCGGGGACCGGTACAGTTGATAGAATCCACCGAAACGTGCTATGGCCAGCAGTACGTTTGGTGTTTAAAATTAGAATCAACCTGCTGTCGGCAATGGTGTACCGAATAAACACAGGTTTGAGGACTTTTGGCGAGGAGCTAATCAACAATGCTCCTCACCAGAACGTATTTTCTAGCGTAGAAATGCCCTACACTTACTTGATGGGCTGGCTGTTGCACCACAACTGCAATTTGTTGCCACTAGGCCCGGGAGATGATGTGGAGGTCTTCCTCCAGAAGTTCAACAAAGCTACATGGACTGCCACGACAGTGGCAGATACCCGAGCAGTGTTGAATTATTCTTATGGTTGGAACTTTTTCTGTACCCGACCATAAGTCCCAGTCGACTGCTTCGGCGTTCAATTTGAAGATGAAGTTGATGGAAGAACCTTACTGTCTGCGCCAATTTTCAGATGGCTACAGTGCATCAGACCCTCCCATCTGATATACAGAAATGAAGACAGTTGTGCGTTCGAACCATATCTACCAAGTAGGTTCGCTCGCCAATTTTGATATGACCAACTTTATGTTGGTAATCCCTCTACCAGTTTCCGTCATTATGGAAAACTGATTGACGGTGCGAGAGGTTGGAGATATTTTAGCACCGCCTGTACCGGTGCCAAATTCAAAGTATCAACTGCTACCAGCACCACCGAGATACGTATACTTCATATGTATGCTCACTTTTATGCTTCCATCCGCTCCTTCGCCCATGGCTACAACCTGAGAGGCAGTCTAAGATGGCCCAAGGAAGGAAATATTGAAGAGCTAGTCAGGGTACCATCAGACATACCAGACGACGCTGCCGTTCCAGATCAATATCTGGAAGTTATCCCTACGGAAGTTGGAAAAAAAGTTGCAGAACCTATCATTATTGGTAAGTCCCGAAAACGAAAACAAGGTGCAGCTGTTACTCTTCCGGAGAAGACCCCAGAAAAGAAGAAGAAGGCTACCACCAAAAGACCTTCTAGATCAAGATCCACTACCCCGGAGAGTGACACTCAGGTGGATGAGCCGCAACATGTTGCATCTTCTTCAGTTCATCCTGGAGAAGGATCTTCAGCATCTCAACCAGCAGCACCAACAAAGGCTGTGGTATTCCTATCTCCGGGACATCTCAGCTCAGCACTTTACTTGACTTTGCCACAAAAGGCACAAGTTGTTGAGGATATTGCTCCAGTACATACTGTTGATCAAGAGCCTATTCCATCCGATGAACCAGCTATTAATTTTGATGATAAGGATTGGACTGGAGATTATGACGCATACTTGGCACATCCTACACCTACTCCAAGTAAATATAATTTATACAAAATCCATACAAAATTATGATTTTTTGTATATTAACTTATTTTGTTTAATTTTTTTGTAGATGTCATCATTACATCCAAGATTGTGGCTCCTCCTCCTCCTCAAGAAGATATTTATGAGGAAAATGTGGAGTCTGAGGAGGAGGCTTCTTCTTCAGAAGAAGAAGATGCTTAAGAAGAAGTACCACAAGAGCCCGAAGTGGAGACTCAGGAAGAATGTCCTCCATTTATGGAGGTACAACAAGAGCCAGAAATGCAGGCTCAACCAGAAGTGTTCCCTCCTGTTGAGAACAAGAATAACGAACAAACTGCAGTAGAACCTACTGTAGATGATGAATAGGCTACTGAAAAAGAATTAGACTTCAACGGAGAATCAGTTGTAGAAGGACTCACTACAACTGAAATACTTGAAGATTCTACAGAGCCAATAGCTGAAGAAGGTGATGAAGGCATACTTAAGTCATCAACTGAAGCTGGAGAAGTTGTAATAGTATCATCTGCTATTGCTACTGATCTAGTACAAGTTTCTGAAGAGACAATACCTGAACCGGAGTCAGCTGCCATAACTACCATTCCACCCACACTAATCACCACCACCGAAACTCAAGTAGTTTCAGCACTAGAAACGGCTGGAGTAATAAATGCTGAAGATACTGTTCCTCAAGCTCCTGGAAATCAGTTGGCCATGGTAGCAGTGACAACAATGTCTTCATCTCAGCCTGCTACTAAGGCAACATCTGCCCCTAGTCTTTAAAGAAGAGATTTGATAGACATCGCCGCAACGCCGAGCTCGAGTGCAGAAATGAATCTCTTAGTTGAGATTCATACTGAGACTTTTTACAAGACTTTAGCAGCTTTGATCAAGATGGTCCTGAATAAGGGACTCAATTATGAAAGCTTGAAGGCATCTATCTCTCTTACGATCAGAAATGTCGCCATGTTTAATGATGCAGCGAGAGCAGCGGCATTGGAGAAAGTCGTGGAAGGACTTGAACAGCCCATCAAAGAATATCTGAAGCTGTCAAGTGAAACCACTGAAAGTCTCATCCAAGAGGTGTATGATGCTTTATCTGCTGAATACCTCACTCGGGAGATGACTTTCAATGAAGCCCTCCATGAGTATAGCATAAAGGTCGCCAAAGAAAAAGCTTTTTTGGCAGGAGCAAAACCCCAGCTGGATAGCCAGAGAGAAGCCTATGAAACCTCGAATATGAGAATTCATCAACAAAATGATAAAATTCGAGAAGTTGAGGCTGAGTTGGCTCGCTTGAAGGCAGAGAGGGATCAGCTGATCATAGCTCGAGACCAGCAGCTTACACAGAGCTCGATTTTGGAAGAACAAGTCTTTGGAGCTGAATCTACCATCAAAACCCTTGACGAAGCTAAGGATAAGATGATATTCACTATCACTCCCCAGAACCAGAATACTGGAGAGCGGGGGCAGACATAGCCAGCTACGTATATTGAAATGGATTCCATCTCGCTATACGGTCACAGCTGTCTAGATACATGAGGGTTTTCTACAAGCCAACAGTCTCCTATGGTCAAGAACAAGCCTAGTGTCTCAATCACAAGCAAGTAAGTAAATGTTACAAGATGTATGATCGTTAAATATATAATAATAAGGCATCCCAAATATTACATATTCAGCTGATCATGAAGCTAGTCGTTACAAAATGTGAGGACTAGCTAGAGTTTAGTCATACATGATCAACCCTAGGATCTGTCAATCATGTTACAGCCCGTGGGCAGACAGTAAGTAAATATAATCGAGCAAAACAGGTGCTTGTCGGCTAAACGCCTCAAAAGAATATTTTTACAATAGAGTGGGAGAGCCAAAAATAACCCACTCGTTGCCAGGGTTCCGTCTAGTGGCCACCATCTGGCTGAAAGGTCGGTAGATCCTCTGGAGCTGCTCCAAAATCTGGCCATAGAAAACCAGCTGGATCAGATCCCAGAAAGAGCAAGTGCCACAAAGGAAGCTTCATTTAGGAACTAAAACCAGCAATCAGCACAAGATATAAGTAAAAGTAAGAACTGAAAATAAAGAAAACACATCAGGATGATATACGACGAGATAACCATGGAACTATTCAGATAACAAGGTTACAACCCGTAAACCAAACAAGGACCGGGGTTGTAACCCTTCGTCTGAACAGAACTTGGAATTCTCACCATTTATCGGTAAAATAAATACTAGCATTCTGGTCATGCAGTAATCTAGAACAGGATCAGGACAAGATTATACTGGTTAGACCCCATCCAATCATTTCACGGCCAAGCAAGAATTACGGCTTGATACTTTAACTAACTATCAGGTCATGTCATGTTTACTTATCAAGAGTGCACCACTACGGATCACTATTGTGTCATGCTCAGGTATTATTTCCAAACATCTTAAACAAATCCATGATTATCAAGTTCATGATAAAAGACGTAAGGATATAAAATGGACGTAAAATATCTAATAAAATATCAATAATAATATAACAAGACAAAGCACAGGAAGTCCATGCGGCTCAGGGGAATGAATTCATGCGGCTCAGGAGAATGGATTTAGGCGGCTGAAGGGTATCAGTCGTATGCGGCCAGTGGTAGGGAAGGAGCATATGCGGCTTAGCCAGAGCACCCCATGCGGCTGGAGAGATATGAGTCCATGCGGCTGGCGGGAAACCAAGCCTATGCGGCTGGCGGGGAAAAGGATCTTATGCGGCCAGCGGAGGAATGGATCTTATGCGGGCGAGAAGACACGGGTCCATGCGGCTCAGGATCAGGGCCTATGCGGCTCGGAGGAGAAGTTCATGCGGCTCAGGAGAATCAGGGCCTATGCTGCTCGGGAGAAAAGTTCATGCGGCTGAGAGGATCAGGGCCTATGCGGCCAGGACTGTCGTATGAAGACTCATGCGGCTCGGAATCTCTTGCCGCATAAAAATGCGGTCAAGTCTAGCACTGTTCTTCTTCTCCAAGCTTTCGAGAAGAAGAACACCAAGAATCCATGCTTCCAAGCTCCATGAAACCTTCATCTGAAGTCCAAATTCGAACTTCCATAGGTCAAAATGGGGTAGAACGAGATTCCCTACAACATGGAACCATCAAAACTAGGAAATAACAAGATTAAGTAGATCAAAACCCAAGAAATCTGAAAATAAAGTAAACTTAGATCTACAAGAATCTAGCCATAAAAAGAGAAAATGCTAAGTTCTAAAGTAAGTTAAAATGCTGTAAGGAAGAGAATGAAGCAATAAAATTTGAGTTCCTCCATGAAACAAGTTGTACTTGCCTAGACCTCTCTTTCCCTCTCTCTGGTAGGTAAGGAAGTAAATGAGGAAGAAGAAGATGATAAATAAAGAGAGAGAAAGGAGAAGGGTTATAAATATGAATGGTGGTGGTAGGTAGGGGGTTCATCCATGGGTTCATCATGAACCAATAGCAAATCCCAAACCGAACCAAGCCAACCCGGACCAAGAATAAACCAAGACAAGAAGGAAAAGCTAAGCCAAAAATTAAGCAATACAAGATAAAATACGTACACGTATTCCAAATACGTAATACGAACCACAGGCATTACAACTCTATCCACCTTAAAAGAATTCCGTCCTCGGAATTTAATCAAGAGGCTAGAGGAGCAATGACAAGCTACATTAATCATATGCTAGCTATAACTAGGCAGACAATCACTCATTCAAGCAATGAATCGAAGGCATGAGGCATAAGAAAGACATTATACCTCACGAGTCAAACAAGTCGGGATATCGCAATCGGATATCATCCTCACGCTCCCACGTTGACTCCCCCAAAGAGTGATGACCCCAAGCAACTCGGACTAACTTGATAGTCTTATTCTTGAGGATCTTCTCTTTCCGGTCCAATATAGACACGGGCCTCTCCTCATACGAAAGGTTGGTACCAACAACCAATTCCGAATGATCCAGGATGTGGCTCGGGTCCGGGATATACCGTCGTAATTAGGATACATGAAACACGTCATGCACCTCGCTTAGAGACGGTGGAAGAGCGAGACGATAGGACACATCTCCTACTCGCTCCAGAATGTCAAATGGCCCTATATACCTAGGACTAAGCTTTTCCCGTACGCCGAAACGAATGACGCCACGGTTAGGCAAAATCATCAGGAATACATGATCACTGACAGAAAACTTGAGAGGGCGCCGATGAGAATCGGTCCAATGGCGCTGGCGATCTTGGGTAACTCGAAGATGATCTCTGACCCTTCTGACCACTTCAACCGTCTGGGCAATCATTTCTGGACCGAGCATCTATCTCTCTCCAACATCATCCCATGCTAGCGGGGATCTGCACTTCCTGCCATACAGTGCCTCGAACGGTGCCATCTGGATACTGGCCTGGAAACTGTTATTGTACGAAAATTCTACCTGGTGCAAGTGATCTTTCCATGAACTACCGAAGTTAAGTGTGCAAGACTGCAACATATCTTCAAGAGTCTGGATCGTATGCTCCGACTGGCCATCTGTCTGCAGGTGATAAGCTGAGCTGAATTGGAGATGAGTTCCCAAACTCTCTTGCAAGCTACGCCAAAAGTGCGACGTAAATCTTGAATCTCGGTCCGAGGTGATACTGACTGGCACACCGTGCAATCTGACAATCTGCCTGAGGTACATCTCTGCTAACTGAGCCGTCGACTGACCAACTCTGAATGGAAGAAAGTGAGCTACTTTCGTGAGCCGATCAACTATAACCCAGATAGCATCTCTACCAGCTGGGGATCTAGGTAGTCCAGTCACGAAATCCATGGTCACATGCTCCCACTTCCATTCTGAAATCGGTAAGGGCTGAAGAAGTCCAGCCGGTCTCTGATGTTCGGCTTTAACTTGTTGGCAAACCAAACGCCGAGAGACAAACCGAGCTATCTCGCGCTTCATGCCATTCCACCAAAAGTGTTGACGGATATCACGGTACATCTTCGTACCACCAGGATGAATGGAATACTGTGAACTGTGCGCTTCCGATATGATCTCCTGCCTGAAATCTCCACTGGGTACACAAAGACGCTTACCATGTCGAAGGGTACCATCCTCATGAATGCATAACTCTGGTCTTTATCCTGCCTCACACTCTGCTCTGAGTCGCTGAAGCTTGGAATCTGCTGACTGCGCCATCCGGATCCTCTCGACTATAGTGGACTGAACTTGCATACTGGCCATCAAGGCCACACTGGAAGGGAGTACAACTTCAATACCTATCTTCTGAAGATCTGCTAACAGCTCTGGTTGCGCTGTTAGGAAATAAACTCCGGCTCTCCTGCTCAATGCATCTACAACGACGTTGGCCTTTCCAGGATGATACTGCAAGTTGACATCATAATCCATAAGAAGCTCCAGCCACCTTCTCTGACGCATGTTAAGATCCTTCTGAGGGAAAACATACTTCAGGCTCTTGTGGTCGGTGAAAATCTTTACCCTATCTCCGTACAAGTAGTGTCTTCACAACTTAAGTGCAAACACCACTGCTGCCAGTTCCAAGTCATGGGTTGGGTAATTCCTCTCATGATCACGAATTTGTCGTGACGCATAAGCTATTACCTTACCATGCTGCATCAGAACGCATCCTAAACCTCTGCCTGAAGCATCACAATACACTGAGAATCCTCCGGTCCCATCTGGAAGCGTGAGAATAGGAGCTGTTATCAGGCCTTGCTTCAACTGCTTAAAAGAATCCTGACACTCTGCTGTCCAGGCAAACTGCACATCCTTGCTGGTCAACTGGGTCAATGGCGCTGATATCCGAACAAAATCTGAAATGAACCGTCGATAGTAGCCGGCCAATCCAAGAAAACTATGAACCTCTGCAACTGTGCTGGGCACTGGCCATGACTCAATAGCCACAATCTTCTGGGGATCTACTTCTACTCCTCCTCGAGTGATGATATGACCCAAGTACGAAATGCGATCGAGCCAGAACTCGCATTTACTGAACTTGGCATACAACTGGTGCTCCCTAAGAATCTGAAGAACCACACGAAGATGCTGCTCATGCTCCGCCTCACTCTTGCTGTAGACTAAGATGTCATCCAAGAACACAATCACGAACTGATCCAAGCAGGGCATAAAAATATGATTCATGAGATCCATGAATACCGCCGGCGCATTGGTCGCTCCAAAAGGCATAACAAGGAACTCCCAATGCCCATACCTCGATCTAAAAGCTGTCTTCGGGATATCCTGCTCTCTGACTCTGATCCGATGATATCCTGAGCGTAAGTCGATCTTCGAGAATACTGATGCCCCTTTAAGCTGATCAAACAAGTCATCTATCCTCGGGAGAGGATATCTGTTCTTGATTGTCACTGAGTTCAAGGTACGATAATCAACACATAACCTGGACGTACCATCCTTTTTTTTTACAAGAAGCATCGAGGCTCCCCAAGGCGATCCACTAGCACGAATGAATCCCTTAGCTCGAAGTTCTTCAATCATCTTGTACAAGATCTCCAATTCTGAAGGCGCCATCCTGTAGACTCTCTCTGACACTGGGGCTGTCTCGGGAATCAAGTCTATAGTGAACTCGATCTCCCGCTCCGGAGGCATACCTGGAAGTTCTTCTGGGAAAACATCTGGAAACTCCTCGACTATCCTGGGCAACTGCACTGCTGCTACTGCCATCCGTAATATAGGAGAAGGCTCAACTTCGCCTCGGGAAAAGGAAAACTCTGGCTCGCCTGGAATGCTAAAAACAACCCTACCAATATGGCAGTCTATTCTAGCATACTGGTTCCTCAACCAATCCATCCCTAAGACCACATCATAATCGGCCATCGGGAACTCTATCAATCTAGCGAAAAATTCTCTAACGCTAACTACGATCCGACACGAAGAAAACACTCTATCTACTCCCACAAGTTCGTTACCAGTAAGTATATTGAGCCTTACTGATAATGACTCGGGCTCCACTCATATCCGTGTCGCGAATTGTGCAGACATAAAAGAATGCGATGTACCAAAATCAAATAAAGCTGAAGCTGAAAAGGAGTCGACGAGAATAGTACCTGCCACTACCTCTCCTGGTGCCAATCCTTCCTCTGCGGTCATCACCATAGCATGACCATGCCCTCGGGGTGCTGGTCCCCTCTGCTGAAATCCTCGCTGCCTGCTCTGACTCTGGGCTTGGACTTGTACATACTGCTGGGGGTTCTGTTGCTGGAACACTTGGGTCTGAGGCGGCAAGGGCCTCGGAAATGGATACTGCTGCTGCTGCTGGACCGGTGCGGGTCCTCTCACTGAAGAGCTAGAAAGGTTGGACGATGATGAACCACCCCTATTCGGGCAGGATCCAACCCTTTGGTCTGGTGCTCCACAAGCCAGACACAATCCATGTGCCCTACGACATTCTGCTACTACATGGCCTGGCTTCCCACAATAAGAACATCCTACTGCGGAAGTCTGCTTCTGCTTCTGCTGTGAGGGTACATCGGGGTGGAATGCTGAACCCACGTTACTGAGGCCGCTCGCCTCGGAGCTCCAATAGTCAAAGCCCTGGCTGCCGGGGCTGGGGCTGAAGACTGATTCATCTGGCCATGAGATCTCTTCCGACCTCCGGCCCTATCCACAATCCTCTGGGAGGTATACACATGCCTCCTAGCTGCTCTCAAGACTGCATCAAAAGTCTGATGCTCAAACTGTTCAACTGCCAATAGAATCTCCATGTGAAGCCCTTGCTGGAATCGATGGGCTCTATCATACTCGGTTGCCACCAAGGTGGGAGCAAACCGACTGAGTCTCGAAAACTCGGCTGTATATCCGTCGACCGTCCTGTCCATCTGCTTCAGATTGGTGAACCTCGTCTGTAGATCGTATCGAGCTACAACATCAAAATACTTGGTCTGAAATCTCTCTTTGAATACTGCCCAAGCAATGGATGCTGCTAATCCAACGGCCTGTGCTGCCCACCAGCTGCGGGCAAGATCTAGCAACTACAGGCGCACAACGGCCACCTTCTCGTTCTCTGGGGTCCTGGCTGCTTCTAGAATCACCTCTGTGTCCTGAAGCCATGCATCTGCGGTAATAGCATCTTCACTACCGTCGAAGAATGGAGGGTTCAAGCGCTTGAAGCTGTTGGCCGCGCTGTTACCCTGATGGCCTCCTCTGGTCAGAGCATCCGTCACTGCCTGGTGCAAGGCGTCTCTACGACGATCTTGAGAAGCTATCAAAGTCCTGACGAGACCTACCAAAGTGCCATCATCAGGTTCAGCAGGCTGAACGGGCTGGACTGGTGGCTCTCCATCAGAAGGCACAACTCTTGAGGCTACTCCGGAGTGCTGGACTTGATCTCCAGGTTGCTGCTGGTCCGCGGGAGGTGCTCCGTCTCGCTGGTCGGTAGGACCACGATCAATGCCGCTGAAGAAGACGACATAGGGAACAATAAGGAAGGACCAGGACAGATCAACGATACAAGCATATGATCAGGACAAGAATCCAGGGATTCAGAAGATATGAGCAGAGATCAAGGGCGAATGTTGATTGTGACATCTATTCGATAAACCCTCACATATCTTGATTTACAAGACCTGCATGGGCCACCACTTAAACCATGTCATGCCCCAGAACCAGAATACTGGAGAGCGGGGGCAGACATAGCCAGCTACGTATATTGAAATGGATTCCATCTCGCTATACGGTCACGGCTGTCTAGATACATGAGGGTTTGCTACAAGCCAACAGTCTCCTATGGTCATGAACAAGCCTAGTGTCTCAATCACAAGCAAGTAAGTAAATGTTACAAGATGTATAATCATTAAATATACAATAATAAGGCGTCCCAAATATTACATATTCAGCTGATCATGAAGCTAGTCGTTACAAAATGTGAGGACTAGCAAGAGTTTAGTCATACATGATCAACCCTAGGATCTGTCAATCATGTTACAGCCCGTAGGCAGACAGTAAGTAAATGCAATCGAGCTAAACAGGTGCTCGTCGGCTAAACGCCTCAAAAGAATATTTTTTCAATAGAGTAGGAGAGCCAAAAATAACCCACTCGTTGCCAGGGTTCCGTCTAGTGGCCACCATCTGGCTGAAAGGTCGGTAGATCCTCTGAAGCTGCTCCGAAATCTGGCCATACAAAACCAGCTGGGTCAGATCCCAGAAAGAGCAAGTGCCATAAAGGAAGCTTCACTTAGGAACTAAAACCAGCAATCAGCACAAGATATAAGTAAAAGTAAGAACTGAAAATAAAGAAAATACATCAGGATGATATACGACGAGATAACCATAGAACTATTCAGATAACCAGGTTACAACCCGTAAACCAAACAAGGACCGGAGTTGTAACCCTTCGTCTGAACAGAACTTGGAATTCTCACCATTTATCGGTAAAATAAATACAAGCATTCTGGTCATGCAGTAATCTAGAACAGGATCAGGACAAGATTAGACTGGTTAGACTCCATCCAATCATTTCACGGCCAAGCAAGAATTACGACTTGATACTTTAACTAACTAGGGTTATCACAGGCCTAATTACTAGCAAGATGCAGTGAGAATCATCCACAGCCACAAGTCCTGCAGACCATCCAGGTTACCCGGGTTAAAAGATTAGAGTTGAATTCAGGTGGGTACATCGTCCAGGAAACGAATGTACCGTTAGGTAGCTTGAAGGGTGCAATACATGACAGTGTGCTGGAAATGTGTCCTACTCGACGGCAGGCTACAGATCCCAAGGCGTGCCCAGGTAACGGGATTGCCTGTAGCTGTGAGATCTCTTCATGACTAATGTATTAATCTAGTTATTAGCCTTAGTCCATTTCAATAGGTACTCCTGACCGTGGTACTCAGGATTCCCTGTCCTAGACATGATGCAAGACAGGATTGGATTATTTGTACAAGCACAATCGCCTACGGTGTCCAGGATTTATTATACAGGTCATGTCATGTCAGGTAGCCGTCGCAAAAGCTTATCAGATATATCATGTCAGGTTTTCATGTCAAGAGTTCTTATCAGGAGTGCACCACGACGGGCCACTATCAGGTCATGTCATGTTTACTTGTCAAGAGTACACCACTACGGATCACTATTGTGTCATGCTCAGGTATCATTTCCAAACATCTTAAACAAATCCATGATTATCAAGTTCATGACAAAAGGCAACATCTCAGCCTGCTACTAAGGCAACATCTGCCCCTAGTCTTTAAAGAAGAGATT
The DNA here is from genome assembly GCA_029216955.1 of Iris pallida. Classification (NCBI taxonomy): domain Eukaryota; kingdom Viridiplantae; phylum Streptophyta; class Magnoliopsida; order Asparagales; family Iridaceae; genus Iris; species Iris pallida. Next base: position 77,535,671 of record JANAVB010003400.1, read on the forward strand.
TGATAGACATCGTCGCAACGTCGAGCTTGAATACAGAAATGAATCTCTTAGTTGAGATTCATACTGAGACTTTTTACAAGACTTTAGCAGCTTTGATCAAGATGGTCCTGAATAAGGGACTCAATTACGAAAGCTTGAAGGCATCTATCTCTCTTACGATCAGAAATGTCGCCATGTTTAATGATGCAGCGAGAGCAGCGGCATTGGAGAAAGTCGTAGAGGGACTTGAACAGCCCATCAAAGAATATCTGAAGCTGTCAAGTGAAACCACTGAAAGTCTCATCCAAGAGGAGTATGATGCTTTATCTGCTGAATACCTCACTCGGGAGATGACTTTCAATGAAGCCCTCCATGAGTATAGCATAAAGGTCGCCAAAGAAAAAGCTTTTTTGGCAGGAGCAAAACCCCAGCTGGATAGCCAGAGAGAAGCCTATGAAACCTCGAATATGAGAATTCATCAACAAAATGATAAAATTCGAGAAGTTGAGGCTGATTTGGCTCGCTTGAAGGCAGAAAGGGATCAGCTGATCATAGCTCGAGACCAACAGCTTACACAGAGCTCGATTTTGGAAGAACAAGTCTTTGGAGCTGAATCTAGCATCAAAACCCTTGACGAAGCTAAGGATAAGATGATAGTCACTGTCACGCCCCAGAACCAGAATACTGGAGAGCGGGGGCAGACATAGCCAGCTACGTATATTAAAATGGATTCCATCTCGCTATACGGTCACAGCTGTCTAGATACATGAGGGTTTACTACAAGCCAACAGTCTCCTATGGTCATGAACAAGCCTAGTGTCTCAATCACAAGCAAGTAAGTAAATGTTACAAGATGTATGATCGTTAAATATACAATAATAAGGCATCCCAAATATTACATATTCAGCTGATCATGAAGCTAGTCGTTACAAAATGTGAGGACTAGCAAGAGTTTAGTCATACATGATTAACCCTAGGATCTGTCAATCATGTTACAGCCCGTAGGCAGACAGTAAGTAAATACAATCGAGCTAAACAGGTGCTCGTCGGCTAAATTCCTTAAAAGAATATTTTTACAATAGAGTGGAAGAGCCAAAAATAACCCACTCGTTGCCAGGGTTCCGTCTAGTGGCCACCATCTGGCTGGAAGGTCGGTAGATCCTCTGAAGCTGCTCCGAAATCTGGCCATACAAAATTAGCTGGATCAGATCCCAGAAAGAGCAAGTGCCACAAAGGAAGCTTACTTAGGAACTAAAACCAGCAATTAGCACAAGATATAAGTAAAAGTAAGAACTGAAAATAAAGAAAACACATCAGGATGATATACGACGAGATAACCATGGAACTATTCAGATAACCAGGTTACAACCCGTAAACCAAACAAGGACCGGGGTTGTAACCCTTCGTCTGAACAGAACTTGGAATTCTCACCATTTATCGGTAAAATAAATACAAGCATTCTGGTCATGCAGTAATCTAGAACAGGATCAGGACAAGATTAGACTGGTTAGACTCCATCCAATTATTTCACGGCCAAGCAAGAATTATGGCTTGATACTTTAACTAACTATCAGGTCATGTCATGTTTACTTATCAAGAGTGCACCACTACGGATCACTATTGTGTCATGCTCAGGTATTATTTCCAAACATCTTAAACAAATCCATGATTATCAAGTTCATGACAAAAGGCGTAAGGATATAAAATAGACGTAAAATATCTAATAAAATATCAATAATAATATAACAAGACAAAGCATAGGAAGTCCATGCGGCTCAGGGGAATGAATTCATGCGGCTCAGGAGAATGGATTCAGGCGACTGAAGGGTATCAGTCGTATGCGGCCAGTGGTAGGGAAGGAGCATATGCGGCTTAGCCAGAGCACCCCATGCGGCTGGAGAGATATGAGTCCATACGGCTGGCGGGGAAAAAGGATCTTATGCGGCCATCGGAGGAATGGATCTTATGCGGCCGAGAAGACACGGGTCCATGCGGCTCAGGATCAGGGCCTATGCAGCTCGGGAGAGAAGTTCATGTGGCTCAGGAGAATCAGGGCCTATGCGGCTCGGGGGAAAAGTTCATGCGGCTGAGAGGATCAGGGCCTATGCGGCCAGGACTGTCGTATGAAGACTCATGCGGCTCGGAATTACTTGCCGCATAAAAATACGGTCAAGTCTAGCACTGTTCTTCTTCTCCAAGCTTCCGAGAAGAAGAACACCAAGAATCCATGCTTCCAAGCTCCATGACACCTTCATCCGAAGTCCAAATTCGAACTTCCATAGGTCAAAATAGGGTAGAACGAGATTCCCTACAACATGGAACCATCAAAACTAGAAAATAACAAGATTAAGTAGATCAAAACCCAAGAAATCCGAAAATAAAGTAAACTTAGATCTACAAGAATCTAGCCATAAAAAGAGGAAATGCTAAGTTCTAAAGTAAGTTAAAATGCTGTAAGGAAGAGAATGAAGCAATAAAATTTGAGTTCCTCCATGAAGCAAGTTGCACTTGCCTAGACCTCTCTCTCCCTCTCTCTGGTAGGTAAGAAAGTAAATGAGGAAGAAGAAGATGATAAATAAAGAGAGAGAAGGAGAAGGGTTATAAATATGAATGGTGGTGGTAGGTAGGGGGTTCATCCATGGGTTCATCATGAACCAATAGCAAATCCCAAACCGAACGAAGCCAACCCGGACCAAGAATAAACCGAGCCAAAAAGGAAAAGCTAAGCCAGGAATTAAGCAATATAAGATAAAATACGTACACGTATTCCAAATACGTAATACGAACCACAGGCATTACAGTCACTTTTGTTGAACTTTCTCATATGCACTCCCGAAGCCCGACGCTCCTTAGCTACTAAAAATGTATTGAGCTCTTGTAAAAAGCATCAAAACTGCTAAAAGACTTATCTGCTCCGCCTTAGGCAAATAAAGAGCTTTTGTAATCTTTCATCTTTTTTTATTTTATAATATTTACAAGAAATGAATAAAATATTTGTTTTATGATCCGATCATTTGTTTTGAAATTAAAAATAGGTATGAGATAGAAAACACTTATCAGAGGTAGGACATGACAAGTCTTCTAAACTCAATAAATTATATCTATCCAGAGGTAATACGGACATGATAGATAATGAATCTCGTTTTCTGTTTAGAGTATACAATACTATCAGAGGTATTATGAACGTGACATATCGTAACAACTCAAAAGAAAAAATAGATTAATATCTATTCAGAGGCCAAATAGACATGATAGATAGGAAAAGAAGTAGATTTAATATTTATTCAGAGGTCATAAGAACATAATAAATAATAAATCTCTCTCTCTCTTTTTTTAATCGGCTGGTAAGACAGAAGATTAAAATTCACTTCAAAGAGACAAGGAATCAGCTTAACCAAATATTGGTAGCTGGGGAATAAAGAAGAACTTCAAACATAATATTTCTTCAAGAATTTACCATTGATCGGCATCATGAGCAAATCTCCATTAGGTTTAGACAAACTATAGGCACCATTAGAGAAGACTGTCTCGACGACATAGGGATCTTCCCATTTTGCTTGGAATTTTCCTTTGCTCTATGAGTCATCACCATCGGTCTTCGGACGGCTAGAACTAACTCGCCGACTTTAAATACTCTCTCTTTTACTTTACGATTGAAAGTTCGAGATATACAGGCTTGATACAGCTCAATATGTTGTTGAGCTTGAAGACGCTTTTCGTCCAATCCTTCAAGTTCTTGGAGTCGTAAGCGATCATTGTTCTCTGTAGTTAGCTCATTAGCAATGGCTATTCTAAGAGATGGAATCTGGATTTCCAGTGGGGGAACAGCCTCACATCCGTAAACCAGTAAAAATGGTATAAAACCAGTCGAAGTTCGGACTGTCGTTCGGTAAGCCCATAAACATTCTCCAAGTTTTTCATTCCAATCACGTTTATTAGAAGAGACGAACTTTTTGAGAAATTTAATAATTGTCTTGTTGAAAGCTTCGGCTAAACCATTAGCAGCTGGATTATAAGCCGTAGAAGCCAGATTTTGGATCTGATTCTCATCACAGAACCGATAAAATAAATGACTGGCAAATTGTGGACCGTTGTCATGGATTATCCTTCGGGGGATCCCAAAACGATAAATGACATGATGTTTGATAAAGCTAACCACTTTAGACGTTTTTACTTCAGCAAGGGGAACTGCTTCCACCCATTTAGAAATGTAATCGGTTATAGCCAGTATAAACCGATGTCCATTGACAGAAGAAGGGTTAATCGGACCAATAATATCCATGCCCCAAGCTTCGAAGGGCCAAGAAGCCGCTATAGGATGTAGAAATTCAGATGGTTGATGAATAAAATTAGCGTAAATTTGACACGCTTTATACCGTCTAGCATAATCTACCGCATCTGCTATCATAGAAGGCCAATAATATCCTATTCTTCGAATGCGGTCCTGTAATTTTGGACCCGGTTGATGGGCACCACAGACACCATCATGAGCTTCACGAAGTATTTGCTTAGCTTCACTCTCTGAGAGACAGCGTAACAAAACTCCGTCATATGAACGACGATATAACATATGTAAAGAAGAATCATAATAGAATCGAAATGATCATCTCTTGATTGATGCAGCTTCTTTTGGATCTTCATGTAAAATCTCATGAACCGTATAATCAATGAATGGACATCTCCAATCCCTCTGCTGAGAACTTGATTCCGTAGTATAACTCTGTTCAATACACAAGTTATTCTTTATACAGAATAAGTCTCGATCCAACAAAGTGATGGTATTTTGTCTTCTAATTGGAACAGCTAAGTCTGCAGCTAAACTAGCAAGAGCATCAGCTTCCAAGTTTTGAGAACATGGTACGAATTCGATAAAGAATCCTATGAATAAAAGGTCCAATTCGATTACCACTTGATGATAAGGGATGAGGTCAGGATTTCTGACTTCATATGTCCCTCTAACCTGATTAACAATCAGTTGAGAATCTCCATAAGCTTCTAAGAACTCAATGTCTAATTCTTTTGCTACTTGGAGACCAATCAACAGAGCATTGTATTCTGCCACATTGTTAGAGCATGGCTTATTGAGAGAATAAGCACGATATATGACCATTTTGTCAGAAGAAACCAGGACGATCCCTACTCCGGAGACAATATTGCCTTTAGGTCCAACCCGCGATGATCTATCAAAATATAGTTGCAAAATATCATCCTTCAGAGTCATGTTACAATTTACGACTTCATCTGGAATATCTTCATATAGTTTCGATGTCTCAGGTATAGGGTGAGCTGCTAAAAAATTGGCTAATGCTTGGCCCTTCACTAATTTTTGAGGTACATAGACCATGTCATAAGGAGTAAGTAACATCGCCCAGGTGGCTAACCTGGAGTTAAGAATACTCGGTTTTCTCATCAATACCCGAATAGGATTTATTCTGGAGATGACATGAATAGTTTGTCCTGACACATAATATTTTATCTTTTGAACACTAAAAACCAAGGCCAGACCTTCTTTCTCTACAGGAGTATACCTGTGTTCAGCTCCGACCATCATTCGACTAAGATAATAAATTGCTTGTTCATGACCCTTGTCACTTTTCTGTACAAGAAGAGCACCAAGTGAATGATCCAAAGCTCGATCATATAGCAAAAATGGTCTTCCTACCACTGGAGGTACCAGAACAGGTGGTTTTGTAAGGTATTGCTTGATGTCATTGAATGTGCTCTGACACGCTTCATCCCAAACAAATGATACTCCTTTCTTTAATAGACGAGAGAAACGTTGACATCTCCCAGAAAGATTGGATATAAATCTCCTGATATAAGCAATGCGGCCTTGGAAGCCACGAAGTTCTTTTAGATTGCGTAGAGGACGCATCTCAAGAATCGCTTTGATTTTGTCAGGATCAACATGGATACCCTAAAAAGTAATGACAAATCCCAAAAATTTGCCACTGGAAACCCCTAAGAAAGACTTAGTAGGATTCATCTTCAGTTGATGTTGGCACATCAACTCAAATACTGTCTTCAAGTCTTGAATATGATCATCTTTTGATCAACTTTTGACAGCAATATCATCCATATAACATTCAACTATTTTCCGTAAATATTCTTGAAAGATGCTGCTCATAGCCCGTTGATACGTGGCACCGACATTTTTTAGACCAAATGGCATAACCGTATAGCAGTAAACTCCAAGGGGTGTACGAAAAGCGGTATGCTTTTCGTCTTCTGGATGCATTTTAATTTGATTGTATCCTGAAAATCCGTCCATGAAAGACATGCGTTCAAAACCACATGTATTGTCTAACATGACATCAGTAATCAGAAGTGGAAATTCGTTCTTTGGACAAGCTGCATTAAGATCCCAAAAATCTATGCAAACTCGGACTTTTTTGTTCTTCTTCATAACAGGAACAATGTTGGCCACCCAGTCTGGGTGTTGTTCTTCACGAACAAAGCCACATGTGATCAGCTTTTTGACTTCTACTTTAATTGTATCCATCATATCTAGTCGAAAATGCCGCTGCTGTTGTTTTACAGGTTTAGCATTGGAAGAATATTGAGTTTATGAGTAGCAACTTTAGGATCTAATCCGGGCATATCCTCATAACTCCATGTAAAGATATCAACATATTCTTCAATCAGTTTTATCAACAATCTGGACAATCTCATCCTTTGTAGGTGGCTATCGTTGTTCAAAATGAAGCTCCTATTGAGTGTCCATTTGCTGTGCCCAAGGGTCGTTCTCAAATAGCTCAGATTTACCATCAGTTTGAACTATGTTGACTGAGAAGACACTTTAAGATTCATCATAATAGTCTCCTTCAGAATATAAGGATTGTAAAAAACTGGAAGAACATTCTTCCATGTTTTTTTGTACATGTGGGGTGTATCTGATTCGATGAATTGGATTTCTTCCAAATCTGAGGATTGTGAAGAACTGGAAGAAAATTCTTCTTGTATATCCTCATTAAACATGTGAGACGGATCGTATCCTAACCTATGCCGAATTTTCTGGTAAAATGGATCACCACATAATGGTAATCGTCTACCTTTGCCTTGATTGAGACCTTGCATAGTCTTCAAATCATATCCCATATTCTAGATAATCTTGAGAGATTGTTGACTATATTTATCAATTCGGATTCTTCCTTTATCTTTATCTTTGAGATCATCTGTCTGAATAACAGGAATATTTTTAGCCAGGCCAAACACTATTTGGCGCTTGTTTTTCTTGTCAGACGGAATCACAAAGTAAGATTCTTTGTGACGTCTATAAGTTACGCAAGCTTGTGATGAAGTGGCTACAGGAAGAAGATAGGGAGAAGATATTAGGAACCTTTGAGCATAAGGTCCAACATCGACATGAGGAGGAAAGAAATTCTTCTTATGATTAATGTATAGTATTTCCTCTGTATTTATGTCATTTTTATATTGATGACTTTGATCATCAGAAGATAAAGTCATTCTCTCGATAAATTTGACAGCCATATACTCCAAAAGAAAATCTTCATTGATATTAGAAAGTACAGAATGATCAATATTTACATTATTTACAATTTGATTGCTATACTTCGGATTAATCATTAACGGACCATCATCCATCTTCTGCGTAGACTTGCCAAGGTTGATGATCAGTGGTGGTTCTAGATTATTTGTACGAGAAGTACGTCCCTTGACTTTGATCATAAGAGGTTGAACTTGGCTGTTGGCAGGAATATTAACTGATTCCTCAGACGAAGTTCTAGTTCTTCCTTTGACCTTGATCATCAGAGGTTGGTCATTGACAGGTTGGAGTTGGATCCGACCTTTGACTTTAATCTTTAAAGGTTGCTCTTCTAGAGGATCTTTATTGACAGACTGATCTTTAGCAGGTGATCGATCTTCAGCCATATCTGATATCTCCTTCACATGCTCCAGTTTGTAGAGCATTGAATCTAAGAAATAGGCTTCATCACCTTTAAAAGGATTGATACCTGCGAATTCGGTCTTCACAATCCCTTGAGAATCTATATATTTAAAGTATTGGTGGAGAGTTGAAGGCACGATGTTATGTTCATGTATCCACGATCTTCCAAGAAGGATGTTGTAAGATACATCTGAGTTGATAACATAAAATGTTGCCATAGTTCGAAGATCACCAATTTGAATCTTCAGACGAATCTTTCCCAATGGTTTACTCTTGTCATAGTTGAAACCAACTATTGTGGTACTAGTGTAAGTCAAATCACTAGTAGGAATCCTCAAAGGTCTTAGCATACTCTGAAGAATAATGCTAATAGAAGACCCAGGAACAATGTAAATCCTGTCAATTTTAGTGGATTCAATATACCCTGTATAGCACAGAGGGCTGTCGTGCTTATTATGCTTCAACAGCATATCTTCTTGTGTGAAGGTGATATTGGAAATTGCCTCCATCATACTATGACATTGTGGACATGCCATTGGTATATTGTCAGGAGTTTTGAGTTGAGCTAAGCATGAGTCAGCTTGCAGCAAGGCTTCACTCAAAGTTTCGCGACTTTTTTTAGAAAGGCGAAGCAACTCAAAGATAGAGAGTCTGGCCGGAGTATTAGCTAACTGGGCTAGAATATCAAATTTGTAGGGCTTCATCACCACCCCTTGATTTAAAATAGATTTTAATGGGACGTCAAAGCGTACTGCTTTATGTTTTCCTTTCTCAACCACAGATGGTTTAGCAGGAACAGGAGATGGTTGAACTGGTAGTGTTTCAACTACGCCCTCTGCTTCTTTGGAAGATCCCTCATAATCTTTGTGGTACTCTTTTCCAGATCTCGTACCAGCAAAGGTTTCTTTTTCGGACTCAGGCGAATGAAGTACTATATTGCATGATTTAGTCTTCTTTTCCTTAGTCTTTTTCTTACGAAGATTTGTATGAGGAACCTCAGAACCCAATCCAACAGTGAATTTTTGACTTTGAATTTGTAAAGGTAGTCGCATTCCTTTATCATAATTCAAACTTTCTGTCTTTTGAAAGTCATAGCCCATCTTTTTCATGAGATGGACTGATTGTTGACTGTACAAGTGAATGGGCAGTGGACTTTCAATAGATGGCTTAAGAGAGGAAGAAGAGACAGAAACCTCTGTAACCACAGGAAAAGGAGGCATAGAGATTTCTGTAGAAGGAGTATTCGGGACACGAGGAAAAATCCCTATAGGAGCTTTTTCATAAGCAGCAAAGACCTGTTGTGCCCTGTATAAGGGTTCGCTATTCATAGCTAACCACTGCTGATGAGTAAGTTTAAGCTTGGTAGGAGGAGCCAAGCTTGGAGGACATATATTCAAACCCTTCAGTCTATCCTCCAATGGAATGCCACCCCATAAATGATGTAAATCATCATAGTCTGGGGTTAAAACATGAAAAATCATGTTACAGGTTTTGACTTTTTTACCTTTCTTAGATTTTGAAGTTTTACCTTCATTCTCCATTTCAGGTACCAAATCAGGATGTACCTACATGATTTTACCAGTTTTTAGTATAAGAGGCAAAAGTCTTTCATTTTGCTCCCTGGCAAGTGGGATATTCACAATCTTCATCGTCGCCTTTGAAATTGGGACAATCCCATCTGGGACTTGCTGTGGAGGAAAACCTCCAAATTGAAGAGAAATCATATTGGTTGTGATCGTATGCTCATCGTTGGTTAAGACAGCCATGGATGGTCGCAGATTCATCTTGCATGTATCAATCAATACTGAATCTGGCATACCAGGAGGCATCTTCAAAGTTGCCTGTCGAAAATGTTCAATGAACGTCCGAGTATCTTCCTTCTCCTTTTGTTTGATTTCTATTAAGGAGGACATATTCACGTCCATGCCTCCCTCATAGAAACGGGAAAGAAATATTGCTTTGAATTCGTCAAAAGACAAAATGCAATTGTCGAGTAGACTATGATACCAGTCGTAAGCTGAACGGGTCAAACACCCGATAAAAACTCGAGTAAGAAGAGCATCATTCTTCTGTAGATACACAGTCATAATATCAAAGTAATTGATATACTGACTAGGAGATGCCTTTCCATCAAATAACACCATTGACTGTGACTTGAATTTCGGAGGAAAGGGTACATCATTCCAATGAGGAGGATAAGGTTGCTTAATCCCTAACCTCTGGAGCTGGTCCTTGTGCTTAAAAACTTTAAACTATGCTTTTAGTTCAAGCACTGCTTGAATAGCTTCGCTAGTTCGAGGAAGCACATTCGATTGAATAGTTGCTGGAAGTACCGTCACCCCCACCGGAGGTGGTACATCTTCTGGAATGATAGGATCTGGAGATGCAAAATTTCGACTGACAGCAGGCTCTTGATTATTCAAAGGTATATCAGCTCCTTGACTATCTTGAGTTTGTGCTACTACCTGTACCGGAGTTACTACTGCCGGCTGAACAGTTTGCTAAGTCATTATTGCTTCATGCATGCTTTGCATCATAGTAAGCATGTCCTTCAGTGATTGCTCAACGGCAGAGAGGCATTATTCTGTATTAGCAGATGACGTCTCCGGTTCATCTCCAATAGCATAGGATTCAACCTCCCTTGAACATACAGAGGGATTGGTATAGAGGTATGAATCGACACTATCAGTATCTGACTCAAAAGACTGAGTACCCCTAGCTTCTGAATCAGAGGGCTGCAACTGTCTTTGACTTTTTGACCGGGTATGTTGATATAACCCTTCAAAGGAATCAAGAAGTCTGTTGAACTGTTGTTGACTAGGAGTCTGGGATGAGTTGCGTCTTGGACGTCGTCCTCTGTTAGTATAAGATGCCATGTTGACTGATGCATATGACAACTCGTGCTCTTGGTCATCAGCTTGCTGTTGAGGCATATTATAGCTTAATCGATCAAAAACTAACCGTTTCGTAGCCGAACAGCAACATTTGATTACAATCTGGTGACACTCACAATGATGATTATCTTGGGGGAGTGTCAAAGGAGATTGTCTATTTTTACGCTTTTGTACTAGCAACTCTCGTAAATCAGAAGAAGTAGAGGGAGTAGTCTTCTTTATTACATTTGGGGTAGAGAAACGTTTAATCCCTTGTGTATAAAGAAGATTACTGGCTGCATTAGCAGAACCAAACTGTACATTTTTATGCGCTTGGAGTTGCGTGCGTAAATCTTGAGATTTTTGTGCACAAAGGACTCCATCAGCATTACGCATAATTTGTAGGTTTGGTACCTTGCGTAAAGCAGTGTAAGAAGGCTGTTGGTAGAGAACCAAAGTTTTACCAACAATATTTTTAAGCTGCATGCATGTAGGTAAATTCACTTTAGATGCAAAGGCATCATTGTGAACTTTATCTACGCTGTCACAGACCGGAGATTTACCTTTACGTATAGAGCACAAAACATGAGTATCTGCCACGTCACAGACGGAAGATTTTCTTTTACGCGTGGAGCGTAAATTTTGTATGTCTACTATGTCACAGACGGAAGACTTATTTTTACACACAGAGCGTAAAGCTTTGGAGTATATCACATCACAGACGGGAGACATATTCTTACGCACAGAGCATAAAGTTTGATTTTTATGCACTGGGCGTAAAATTTGAGAGTCTGCCACGTCACAGACGGGAGACTGAGTTTTGCGCTCAGAGCGTAAAGTTTGAGTTTTAGGCACAGAACGTAAAGATTGATTTTTACGCTGAGCGTAAAACTGGAGAGTCTGCCATGTCACAGAAAGAGTTATTTTTACGCTCAGGGCATATCATCGAAGTAGAGACTGCCTCGTCACAGACGGGAGCCTCCACAACAAGTGTATGAAGGATTCCTTGGCCTTCAAAGATAGTAGGAAGATTCGAGGATGCTTTGGACTTAGAAATCTAAACTTTTCGTGCCTTCTGCAATTTTTGAACATTGGAGCAGCGAGTACTACCCCCAGTTCGGAGCATTTTTTCGTAGGCAGTCTGGTCGAAGTGCACAACCAGAGTCTTCTTTGTCGATCCGACTGACACATCATCATATTGAGCAATTGCCTTCTCGTCAGAGGAGAAGGTCGTCCCCAGCAGAGTCGCCATTTTATTTTACTTAACAAAATTCCTAAAATTGGCTTTTGAAAGAAAACGAGAAAAAGTACAAGAAGTACAAATTATTCTGGAAAGTATTGCTATGGAAGTCTGATCTGAGAGCGATCACTTTGTTCCTTGGACCATACGATGATGATGAAGAAAACTGCTTGAAGAAGACGAACAATCGGAAGAACTAAGTCACCAGAAAGGTATCGAGCAACGGCACTGATGGCACAGTTGAATGCTTTCTTGCTTTGCTTCACCCTGTTCTTGAGAAAAAGTTAAAGAAATGCTTCTAGAAATATCACTTTGGAAGTATAAGTTTTCTCAGAATTTTCTTTTCTATCTCTATATTGATCTCCTCCTTCTGTCTGTGTAAAAATAAGTCTATTTATAGACTTGACCTTTTGTGCGTAAAAAGTAACAAAATCGGGTCTTTACGCTAGTAACTGTCACCCACGATGTAAATCATCCTCTACGCACGTTGACACGTGTCCCAAGTAGAGTTTTGATCTCTATGCATGGTGACACGTGTCCTACTACTTCAACAAAGTGGGGAGAGCACGTATACACGTTCCTCGATAAGTGTGGCATGAAAGCCACGTAGGCAAACCACGTTCTCAAGTAGCCAGGAAAGATCGAGCGTAAAAATGACCCAAAATATGCTTCCAGCGTAAAGTGGCAAACTGGCGTAAAATAGTCCAAAATAAACTTTTCGTGTAAAGTGGCTAAAAATAGCCTTGAGCGTAAAAAGTATCCCAAATAGACTTTACGTCCACAATAGCCTTGAGCGTAAAAGCTCGAATAGCTATCGTGCGTAAAAGAAGCAGTTTTATTGGGCGTAAAATAGCCCCATTTGCACACTATACGACGAGTATTGGGTTTGGTGGAAAGATTTTCTCGGCTTCTGTGAAATCCAGCTGCCAAAAAATTATTGTGTCAGATCAAATCACTTACATTAAATACGGCCTGACAGTCTGTCCCCGGCGTAAAAGTGGAGGATAACTCTCGCGTAAAAGCTTCTCGCGTAGAGAATAGCATGCGTAGAGAGTAGTTTGCATAGAGTCTGAGTTTGACTCAGTTTGAATTGCGTAAAGTTCTCAACTTCTTTGACTTGGTCTTTGAAGTACTTTTTACGCTCCTACATTGAGCTCATCAAAAGTAACGTTAATGAATTTTTCATAATCATAGATCTTTTATTGAAAATTCTATATCCCTTACTCTTAGCAGCATATCCGAGAAATATCCCTTCATCTGCTTTAGAGTCGAACTTTCTCAAGTTGTCCTTAGTGTTCAGGATAAAACATCGACATCCAAAAACTTTAAAATATGAAATATTTGGAATTCCTCCAAACCAAAGTTTATAAGGTATTTTTTTGAGATAGGTCGAATTAACACCCTATTTAAAATATGACAGGCTGTACTTACAGCTTCTGTCCAAAAGTATTTAGGAAGATTGTGCTGATTCAGCATGACTCTAGCCATCTCGCTTAGAGTACGGTTCTTCCGCTCCACAACACCATTCTATTGAGCAGTTCTAGGACAAAAAACTTGTGGTAATATCCACTATCATCATAAAACTTTTTAAAATTAGTATTTACGAATTTGCTACCAAGATCACTTCAGATACGAGTAATCATGAAGCCTTTTTCGTTTTGTTCCTTTTTACAAAATATCCAAAATTCAAAAATTGTATCACTTTTGTTTGACAAAAATTAAACCCAAGTAAAACGAGAGAAATTATCAACAATAACAAAGGCATAGAGCTTACCGCCAAGACTAGCGACTCTACTAGGACCAAATAAATCTGTATGTATCAACTGGAAAGGTCTAGAAGTACTTACAACGTTGATGGATTTAAATGTAGACCTATGTGCTTTATTCTTTTCACAGTCTGCACATACAATATCTCTCGTGAATGATATCTCAGGGAGTCCTTTTACCAATTTTTAGTGGTTAGCCGTGAGATAGTGTCAATATTAGCATGTCCTAGCCTTATATGCCATAACCAGCTTTCATCTAAATTTGTTACTAGGCATCTTCCTGCATTATTAGTACACTCTAGAAAGAAAACATAAATATTGTCTTCTCTAATCCCTTCATATACGGGATTACCAGATGACATATCATATATTGTACATTTATCTTTTACAAAATTGATGCCATAACCATTATCTGCCAAGTGACTTATGCTTAGTAGGTGATGTTTCAATTCCGTAACTAGACAAACATATTTTATTACAGAATAAGGAGATATACCAACAATGCCATTTCCAATGATATTACCTCTCAGGTTGTTTTCGAAGGAGACATATCCTTCTTTCTTCATCGATAGCGTGGCGAACAAAGATGCATCACCAGTCATTTGTCGTGAACATCCGCTATCGAGAATCCACTTGCTTTTAGCATGAGCGGGTTAAGGGTCCACCTACAAAACAAGTAGATGAATCCTTTGGTATCCATTTATTGAAGGGTCCATGTTGATTAGTCTTAGGTCTCCAAATCAGTGTGTGATTGTTAACAAGCTTTCTTGCTGGACAATACTGTAATATGCGCCCATCAGTACCACAGTACGTGCAAGTAAGTTTTAAAAACGTGTTAGTTGAATTTGTGTTGACATATATATGTGGTTTCTTTGAAAACCTATATGTTAAAGCATGGTGATATTCGTGTTTCTTACATGCTTTCTGTGGTTTAGTCCTCTTAGGTATATGCTTTGCATTAGGACTAACTTTAGGCTGTGTCACTGGTATAGCCTGTTTATCTAACTTTTTAGAAACCATATAAGACTCTTCATATTTAGCGGTCATATCAATGAGTCTTTGCTCTGTGACTAAGTGCCTCTTATTCTCTATGTCATATAACTCTTGTATCTTGACATAGTCTCTTTTTTTTCAATTTTGAGGATAGCCTCATGATAGTCTACTCTAAGCTTGGTTATCTCATCCGTGTTACCAGTAGTAGATGTCTCCCTAATATCTTTAATGATATTTGACAATCTAGCTACTTCGGTTGTGTATGCCTTTACCTCTTTTCGAGATTGCTTATACTTGTCAAGCACATTTCTGTGTTCTTCTAGTAATTCGCTGAAGGCATTTTCTAGCTCATCGAAAGTAAAATCATCATATAGAGGATTTGAGGATACCTTATCGAAAGCTATAAGACATACATTTGTAGCATTGCAAGGTCTATCTTCTTCCTCTGATTCACTAGCATTACTTTCATGCCAGATACTTGTATTTGCATACTTTCGACCAGTTGTTGTTCTTTGGCTTGATCTTGATCTATCATATGGACTGCTTTCATTTGGAGTTGGACAGTCCTTCTTCATATGTCCTGACCTCTTGCATCCAAAGTAGATTGTTTCTTCTTTATTGTTTTCATGGACATCTTTCTTACTTCTGTTTGATTTCTTAAACTTTAAGAATTTTCTGAAATTCTTTACTAGCAGGGCTTGTTCATCACCACTGGATGATTCTTCATCAGAATCTTTGCATGTTGATCTTCTGGCTTGAGCTTTGAAGGCGATAGATTTTTCTTTTGGGATTGCTTCTTCAAACTCTTGTAGGTCTAGCTCATAGGTCATCAGCTTGCCTATAAGTGTTTCCAGAGTCATTGTGGTGAGATCATTTCCTTCAATGATTGTCGTTGCCTTTGGGTTCCAGTTCTTGGTTAGAGCCCGTAGCACTTTTCTGATCTTCTCATGATTACTGTAATCCTTACCAAGAGATTGCAAAGGATTAGTAATATCAAGGAAACGAGTGAACATCTATGTAATTAACTCGTCGGGTTTTATTTTGAAAGATTCATATTCCTGTGTTAGTCTGCTGATTTTGGATTCCTTCACTTGGGAAGTACCTTCATGAGTTACCTCAAGAAGTTTCCAAATCTTATGAGACGTCTTACAGGTTGAAACTCGATTGAACTCCGTCTTATCAATTACACAGAACAGTGCATTGAAGGCACGTGCATCTAGACTAGCCTTTGCTTTTTCTATCTCTGTATATTTATCATGAGGCTTGTCTGTAAGTAAGCCATCAACCACTGTAGGTGTCGATTTCCTATAACCGTCAATAACTATAGACCAAAGATCAAAGTCAAGAGACTTTAAGAAGAATGTTATACGTGTTTTCCAGTATGTATAGTTTGTTCTATCAAATAGTGGAGGTCTATTTGTAGATTGCCCTTCACTATTGAATATTGATTTCACGGCTGCCATATATACTCTCTAAGGTTGTTATATTAGAATATAACCTACTCTGATACCAATTGTAGGACCGTTGAGAACCTCAAGAGGGGGGGTAAGTAGAGTGAGTACGTGTGCAACAGAATAAATCAACACTTAAAACATTAAAAGCAGATCACTATGGCAGTGAATAAAGAGATAATAAATAAATGTCGCAAGAGATCAGAGAATCAAACTCAGTGAACACCGTAATATATACTGGTTTCCCTCTTGGAGGACTAATCCAGTCGCAGGTAATCTTACTTGCCGTTAATCCACTATTCACAAGCTAATTGAGATCTTGGAGTCTCTTTACAACTCCGTGCTTGGTGACAAGTGCACGACCAACTTTATAATACCTTGCTTGGTGACGAGCGCACGACCAGCTTCTAAAACAGAGATGATTTCTGAACTTGAACGACCTTTTTACAACTCTGAGAACCAAAGAACTCTAAATCGAATTGATATTACTGGCTTTGGATAAGAGATGTATAAGTAGAGTATGAAAGCTTTTAGAACACCGAAAACACTTTCGGAATAGATAAAGAGAATAAATGATTGAATGATTTGAAAAGGAAAATCTCTCTTCTATTTATAGGTATTTTTGAGAACCGAACTCGGACAGAGTTCGGGTGGAGTTTGGATGCAAAGATTTCGCAAACGAACGTTGCATGCAGATTTGGAGGTAACAAATATTTGAATATGAAAAAATCGAACTCGGCCCAAACTCGGACAGAACTCAGACCAAACTCGGCCTGAGTTCTGTCTAAGTTCATCTAGTAATATTTTATCAAATTCTGTTGCATAGGATAAATAGAACTTTTGGTAAGTGGACTTTGAATGAATGGGTAGGCTTTATAGATGAGTGGACTGTGAATAACCTAAGCCAGTACGACTCAGTCGATTTTACAATTTGTATTCTAGACTCAATAAAGGATAAAATACATAATAAACTGTAAAATAACTCAGTCTGTTTTCATTGCATAAGTACTTCGGGATGATGATTTTCATGCTTGCTGATGTTGTAGTACACTCTCTAATATTGAATTTACTTTACCTGAAATGTTAGCAGTAGTTTGTATAATTTGTTATTGACTTAAGTCATCTGTTGATTTATCAAAATTGGGTGTGACCATTTGGTAATGGGCCAACAGCAATGACCAGGTTTTGAAGAACGTTTCCAGAATGAAGCAAATATCTGATCTTCATCCATTTGTCATTCTCTTGTCAAGGTATGCACATTTAGATATAATCCAATGCCATGTTAGGCAAAAAAATATTATTTATATAACTCATGAGTATTGTTGATGAAGTCTGCCCTGTACTGTACTTCTTTTATCTGATTTACTATAAACATTGTGATTATTCCTCGTCATCTAGCTCTTTATGAAGTTTGTCAGGTATCTGCAGAGAGGTTTTCTGAAGTTTTTCTTATTTGTTTGAAAAATCAATAATTTTGTTTGTACTACCTTTATTTGTAGGGTACAACGTTGACTTTTGAAGGGATATACAAACGTTGGCGTTTTGAAGGGATGTCACAATTTGGTGTTGGTGAATACATAAGGAATATTTCAATGTTTTGAGGCCTGCTGCCCTAAAAGGGAAATATGTATATATTTTTAGATTTTGAAATGTAATGGTGATATGTTGGTGAAACAAAAGTTGAAAAACGATTGATATATTTTGAAATATAATTAAGATGGTGTGATATTTGGATATTTTTAATGAAATGTTTAAATGTTAGTTAAATTTCATATTTCTGTTGTCTTAGAAAATTAATATGCTTTTTATAACGCATGGAATTATAGCATTGACATGTGATATATATGTGTGTGAATAACCAAAACAGAACGTTAGAAAGCGTTATGTATATATAACCTAGTCATAACATTTTAGGATAGGTATGTTATATATAATGATAATATTAATGTCGTTTTCAAATTTAGTGTTATATATAATTGACATAATTATCTCATTTTTAATAAGAAAGTGTCACATAAGTGTAAGTCATATATAACGGGTTTTTCTAAATTTTATAACACCCGTGTTCATGATGGTTGCTTGCTTTAAAAAAAAACCATCATAAATTGTCATATATGATAGTTTTTACCCGTCATAAAAAAGGTATTTTTCTTGTAGTGCTTGATCATTGAGGTCTAGACAGCTATGCCGACACCTCGGTGTAGGCTGACTTGCGCACGCACTTGCATCCCGAAAAAGCGGGTGCGGGTCGTGACAATCTAATCTAGTGAGTAAAATTCCTTCCGACGTCTTTGATCGTATGCATGTCCAGGGAACTCCGCCAGATCTATGATTTGGTTTATATAGGACATTTATTTGTGTTGTAGTACTCGTAGCAATTGTGAATGTTGTTTATGTACTTTGAATATTTTATTTGGACATATATGTGGATTAAAGATTTATTTTATTCTATTAGTTACATATCTTTTCTGAATTATGTCTCTTGTGTGGTTCCACCATGCGTTTGAGCCGCTGAAGGTCCACGTGGACGGGAATTCTGCAGTGGGTTGCGCTGGGTGGATGATATATTGATTGTGATTAATAGGTTATATATAAATCATGTATGCTGCTATGACTACTATATTTAAAAACTTTTTTACAGTTCTATTAAGATTAGTGATGTCTATCCGACGTCTTCGCGACATACAATGACATACGTGCGACTACCTAGCAATGTAAATATCCGTCGCCAGTATACATGGCGACGGATTAACGACATACATCGATGGAATAATGACTTATTTTCGACAGCAAATACTGTCGAGATTCCATCAACATGTAAGTATCAAACTTTTGTTCATAATTAGAAATCTGATTAATGTCACTTCCAGCCAAAATGTCATAAACTTTATCACAAATCCGTAGGTAATTAGTCGTCTCTTTTTTTAATCTATTTAAACATCACTATTCATTCACCAATTTGCTGTCAAAATTAACCTATCGCCAGGATGATGCATAAACGTCACCAAAAATGACGTTGCCATAATGTCAGCTTGATGTCGAGGATTCGACGGATTAGCGACATGTAATTTATCGACGACCTACATCCGTCTTCTTTTCGTCGCCATATCGTCGCTGTTAATAAGTAGCGAGAATTTGGCGACGAATGTGTCCATCTCTAAATCTATATATTTTTGTAGTGTTCAGTCAGGGTCATTTATCTAGATAACACAATAAATACATCTACTTCTCAATTCATAAGAATCAAATATCGTGAACAAGAAACATATGTTATGGTATGCAGCCACAAGCATATATTTACTCGAATAAACTCGAAAGAAAATACGTGTCTATAAAAACTAGGCTGTAACAACAGCTAAAGTTATGGTATTATATAAAACATGATGGAACAATAAGAATATACCATTAGTAATACCTGAATCCTGCAAAAGTAAAACTTTACAAAATTCTACTAATCTCAACAAAGCTCAACAATAAAATGAAAGAAAACCAAGTCCTAAGAGGGACCTGGCAAGATACATAATATATAAGCTGTATAAACTGAAATAAAAAACATAAAGTAGGCAAGGCTGTTTCTAACCTCCCAAATGTGCAATTTAGAGCACAACTTTCATACGCATGGGTGGGATTTAGGCTAACTCGAATAACCCATATAGCTCAAGGCTAGTGGTGTACATACACTTTCATCCAGGCATCTGTATTCATCCGTAATGATCCATAAACGTTAGAGGGCGTCTGCAAATTCATCAATTTTCATAGTTTCATCCAGAGAATATGGTGTACCAATTCATCTATCCCATACGCACTAGTGACTGTCCTCCCCCATAATCTCCATTGACTAAGTCATGTCCATAACCTATCCAGTTTGTAACTGCTTGAGTCTCTAAAACACTAATCATAGTAGTTACGTTTCTAACCGTGATACGTCCCATATGTATCAATGAACATTCGTATACAATGGACTGTGTCCTATCATTAATATCATATCGTGTTGGTGTGTATCAAGGTCACGAGGATAAGAGAATATCCGAAAAATATATGGTAGTCTGCTAGTAACTAAGATGATATACATAAAATAAAATGAATCCAATAAATCGACGAATACAGTCAGTCGCACCCAAGTCCAGCTAGGACACACAGTTCATGTTTATACAAGTAATTATTATCATGTAACATAACTAAATCAAAAACAAAATATGAAATAAAATATTAATACAACAAGGTATACTTGCATAGAGGTGGTACGATGATTTGACGATGTGCAGTCAACAAACTCGTCAAGTCAACGGTAGTAAACACTAAAGAATCATCACGAACATCTCCGAATGATAAAATAATATCACTAACATTTCCAAAATAAGCGAGAAAACTAAAATAGCCTACCCATAAGTCCAATTTGGACATAGAGACAAAAATGACAGTTTTGGGTCAAAACGGGTTCCACAAGTGGATCCACATTGCACGAAAAAACATGCCAAAATTGATGTTCACTAAATACAACAAACTATATATCTAACGTGATGACAACAACTATACGAAGTCAATAGAATGTCTAAAATTGGATTATGATGAGCCAGTTTCAAGATCGCTTGTCGAATCGGATGGTGAGGCTAGCGAAACGACAATCCGATCGACAGTCTCAAAATTGAACCAAACTTCGGTCATAGGACTAGCGTAATTCTGCGAGTCCAATGGCACAAGTTCGTCACGACACGACGAATGTGCACAGCGTAATTGAGAAAAAGGTCGATACAATAATTTTTTGACGGATAAGGGTAAAATTTGTCATGCACACTCGACCAAATTGAATTCTTTCAAAGCCCACACGTCCACAAAAAATTTACGCACCTTTTGATGTAATTAGTACGCAACAAGGTTGTCTGATTTGACAGAAACAACTCCGTATCGTAAAAATTTTAGTTTTAAAAATATTATTTTTCTGTGATTTCAAACTGAAATAACTTGGAACTAAAATCAAAAATAAATAAATATATTTGAAGGGAAATAAACCTGGTTATATAGGACATATACTGAAAAAAGGAAAGCCTGGTTTGATTCACAGGATATGGAGGTATTAGCCTCGAAATATTGGTACTTGGGATGATTTCTGTGTGATTCAAGATTCATCTTTTCTTGAAAATGTGTAATAAAATAAACTATTTGAAAATAATTAAAGAGGGTTAGGTTATCTACATGCTGCTGAAATTATTTCAGCTTTTGGCTAACTGTGGAGGAAGATATGAGTAAAAGGGACGTTTGGACTGATTTTTATAAACAGTTTACATGCAGTTGATCCTCGACTTTTAGTCGATTTCTTACTCAATTAAATTAGCTAGGAAATCTAATTAAAGGGATATCCAGAATGTTTTGTTGTGAACCAAACCAAACATACGGATCGAAAAACGGATGAGAGATAAGAAAGAAAACTGACTTTGAACTTGGCTTGTTGGATACCCGACTAATGTGCGATCCAGGCACACGAGGGCTGATCCGGTGGTCATGGGCGACCAACGTCTTGCTAGGTGGTCGCCTGAAGGTAGTTGAAAAGAGTTCAAATGTATGTGAGGAAGCTCCTGAAAAAGTTTGGTAAAATATCGCTAGGTCTCATTTCACCCGATTTGAAGAAATGGTATTCTGATTATGGAAAGTTTTAATGAGGACTTAATGATGGATGGATTTGGAAGGAGTTAGAATACCTTGAATTCATTTTTTTAAATACACAAGCAAAGCCAAAAATAAAGCTATAATTTGGACCATATTGTAAAACCCCTAAATTTCTCTCATATATATTTTTTATTATAAATTTGGTACTGATTATTATATTGTATTTATACGTCGCGTAGTAGCATTGACGTCGTGCGCAAAATTTTGTTTTTCGTAATTGCTCGACGAGTTCGAATATGTGCGAGCGTACATATTTTTAGAAAAATATTTTCCATTTTTATAGTTTTAAAATAATATATATATATATATATAATAATTCTTTGTATTTGTATTTTACTTAAAGTTGTAAAAAGTATCGTATCGGGATGGCCAAAACTTATTACTTTTATTTATTTATAAAAGGCTATCTATCTTATTTAATAGTGGTAATTTAGAAAACTATTTTTATATAAATATTCCTTGCATATGAGGTACATGAATTTGAATTCATATATATAATTCCATTTTTGAAATTTATTAATATTAATATTTTATTACTCAAAAAGATATCTAAAAATATTTATTATTTTCAAAATTATTATTATTAGTATTTTTAGAAAATATATTTTAAAATTATTGTGGCAATTTAAATCTTGATTTGATTTTATGGATTTATTTAAATAGTTAAATTAATATCTATATTTGAAATTTGATTTATCTTAATTGATTTTAAATTAAAGGATGAATTTTAATTAGATTTAAATTGATTTAGATTTGGATTTGAAATTTATTGAATTGATTTAAATTAATAGATGAATTATGTAACGGGGATTTGAATCATCCTAATCCATATCTATCTATGAGTCCACCTCCTATATAAGGAGAGCTCCTCTTTGCTCTTTTTCCATAGACTCCAATTAAACTCCACAAAGTCAACCTGAGTGCATCGTGTCCATGTCCATCTCCGTGTCCCATCTACTACATATTTTCCTTTATAAATACATTATCTTCATCGCGTCCGACACACTCGGACGCATCTCCTCGTCTCCATCATCGTGTCGGACACACCCGATATGTCCTGACAACATCCTTGACCCAACCCCAAATCCTAAACCTAGCTTTACCATTGACACCGTAGCCATGCAGCTCCGTCTTCTCTGCCACCTCCTCTTCTCCCTCCCGTTCCTCGACTACGGACTGTCCCACAGACAGACGCGACCACAACCTCTTCTCCGCCGTGCCCCAAAACACTGACGCACCACCACGACCCTCGACAACTCGGCCCTCCACGATTGCCAAATACCAGAACTCTCCGACACCGCTGCCAACACCCTCGACTCTCTCGTCGCCCTGCTTGCCTGCAGCGCCGTGCCACACCCCCAGAACCATCACCCTTCACCACCACCTCAATTAACCACTACCACCGCCATCGACTCCCATACCCCTGTCCGGTCGATCGCCACTAACCCGTGCTCCTCCACCACGGACCAGACCACCATGCCCCCTAGCCAAGACAACTACAACCACCACAACCCGAAAGGAAACCATCACGAATGAGGAGGGGAAAAAACCCTCACCTGACTCCTGCCGAACCGGCGACAGCCGCTCTTGCGCCACCGCGGACCGGTGCCTCCCCGTCCCTATGTATCTCGCGCCAGCGTAGCCTTCCGCCTGTGTCACCACCAGATTCCTCTGCCGGTGAGACCGACGCCACCACGAGAAGGCACGCCGGAGCCGCCGCGCCATCAGCGTCCACCCGCCGGTAGATCAGTCGCCCGCCGATGAGCCCCGTCGAGTTTCCCCTCACTCTTTCTAAACCCTCCCTCCCTCCGCCTCTCCTCCATTTCCCTTCTCTCTTTCATCTCTCTCTCTCTCCCTCGCTCACTCTCCAATTCTCTTTCTTTCTCTTCTTTTTTTCTTTTCTTTGTTTCTTATAAACTGTTCTACTTCTGTGTTTGTTTTATTTATTTTTGTTTTTTTTGTTGTGTTTCATTGTATTGGTTTAAATCACTATTATTATTATTAGTAGTAGTATTTTCATAGTGAATATCTATAATTTAAATATTTAAATATATTTTATTGAGATGTATTTTGGACAACTATCTAAATGTAAGCATGTGTACTTTACGACAACTATATATTAGTTATTATACCTTATTAATATTAGTATTACTGACAATATTTTAGTTGTTATTTTTATCATAAGTATTATTGTTATTTGTAAATAAATTATTTTAGTATTTTCATAGTATGTTAAATATATAGTACTAGGCCTGCCCTATGTTATTTTTTAAAAAACTGGATTTCGAAGGCTAGATATGTTGTTACAATATTAATACTTATTTTAGTATACTAAAAAATATTTTGATAAAAGTAGGTTACTCTAAAAATATGGTTTTCCAAGAATGTTTATCTAAGGTATTTTATTGAAATATCGTTTCTGTCAAAAATTAAATTTTATAAATTTACTGTTTTTAGGCAAAATAATTTTGTTGACTCTTAAGTATTTTTATGCTTATCTCGACTTATAATAGAAAACCAAATTTATTTTGAGTATTATAAAATAGTTTTCAAAATCATATATTATTTTATCCAATTTTCGTGATTATCCTTCTGTCCATAACCAAATCCAATATTTCTAAACCCTCACAAATTCTGTACTACCTTATGTCCACCCTAACTAATTCGACCCATCTGGACCCGATAGAACATCCCGTGCCACCATCCGAGGTCACCTTGTGTAGTTGTTACCCGAAGTCGCAGTTCGTGCCACATTGATCATTGCAGTACACCAGGCGTCCTACCAAGCAAGACACCTTGCCATTTGCTGTTTATTATTTTAGCTCATATTTCATGCATTGTTCATTATTTTTTATGCAAAATAAACTGTGATACATGGCATAACTTGTTAGAACTTACTATTCAGTTATATTTCCTGCTATGTATTATTTTTCTTACAGATTAAACCTAGATTTAAGGTACCACCTTGTGTGTTGCATTCATTGGCCTTGACATGTTGTACCACAAAGTTGTGTGTCACATGTAGAACACGGACATGCCTGACTGGCTGGCCACCGGTACGTATAAGCCGTGCGATAGGATTAACTGCTAATAGAATTGCATGCTAGTTTGACTTAGCTGTTATAGAGGTTTTGTGTTGTGGATACAACATAGTAGCCATTAGACGGGGAGGACAATACCTTGGCATATGGGCTACTATGCACTTTCCCTTTTGTAACCCGTGAGCTCCGCCGGAGACGCGGGTAAGATTACCCATGATTACTGACGGCCACTGGCGTTCTGCGGAACGTCATACTCTTATTGATTGGGCCTCTGGTGCCCAAGGGGGGAATATGCCTATCCCATTTTAGCCATAGCCCATGCGTAGGAAGGATTGTTCTTAACTACATTTCACTTAGAACGGTTAGGCACCTTTATCCGTTAGGTATGAGTACTTTTGGTTTGGGTACTTGTATCTGACCGTAGCTTGGAACTATAACTTGTCGCGGCTTAGTTCGTCACATCTTGTCCTTGTTTGGTTATAGGTGTGGCTTACTACTTCGATGAGAAGGTATTGAACCTTGTTGGGGTCTGGATACCATATTGGATTCATAGCATGGAAAGATACGTCATCGTGAATTAGTTTACCATCTCCTGTCCTTGTTCGGTTGGGAGGATGGTAAGCTAGCTCAATGGTGTATATTGGTCCATGTTATAATCCAATTGACCTATTTATTTGAGTAATTTATATTCAGTTATATTGGCATAATATTATGTGTCTTATTATGTCCCTCTAAGGACCTGGTCATTTTGCCAGGTGTGTGCTCTTGTCTTTTGTCGGTGTTCTAGCCATGGCCTTGATCGTATCTATCTCTTCAAGGATGATTGTACTTTGATCGTCTTCGCTTCGCTCGCCAAAACCTTTATTTTGTTATGTATTTCTTTTCATAGTTGGTAGTGGATTTGTCTCTGCCCAACTACATGTACCAAATGATAATTTCATAGTTGATTATATGATATCTTTTATTCTTTTATTTTGTGGATAAGATTAGTTAAACTTGGTTTTACTGTATTTTAAAGCTTACATATATTTATTATACGGCTGGCATGTCTACGTTCCTAGTCCTACGTATTTTGGGACTGGGGCGTTACATGTTTTTGTGGTGGCCCATACAGGTCAAGATATATAAATTGTTTGGTTACTTTACCGTACCAAGCAAGCTTGCGAATAGGATTAGAAGTCTAGGATCTCATCCACATACTTGACATCTTTCCTCGATTCCATACTCGAACTACCGTTCGACTCATCTATTGTATCTTGCTTGATTTCTTCTATCATAATTCTTATCTTCCCTTCGTGCTTGCTAGAGGTTAGACAAGTGATCCCTACTAGTTAGACATGTTTCTTTTGTCCCAAAACACTATTAGTTTAATTCTTTTAAGTTGGGTAGACTGCCATATGACCTAGCAATCCCTTTGTCCTTGTGACCTATATTCACAAGTTTACTTAGATTCTAGAATTTAGAGGAACTAACCCAACTAGTCAACCAAGGACTTGGACAAGAAGACTATAGGACGACTGTATAGAGACCAACACAGGATATGACTTAGAATCGTTTACACTAATTCTGCTTTCTTTCAACCTAAAACCTCATGTGCCTACGTTTTTACCATCTTGACTAATGATTCTAATATAGCCTAGTATTTGCAAGCCAATTCTTTATCGAGCTTGATCAAGGAATATGATATTGAGCGGCCGCTCACTAACATATTGTCCAATCAGAATCGGTGCATGATGGTCTGATCAACCGAGTGCACTTTGGTTCGCTTTTGCCTATTATTCTACATGGATGGAACATAAATAAACTTGGCCTTTAGAATCCCATCCACGACTGCCTTGATAATTCCATTGAAATTATTCGATCGTCCTTGAACCACGTATTCGTATTCGATAATATCGTCTTTTGAACTCCTTATTGCTTTCGCCTTTACCTATTTTAGAAGGACGAAGGCATTATACTAGAACTTCCACTAGCCTTCCTATCGATAATGACCATTATCACTCGAGGTTGCTATATCTGCTTGTCCTTTTCTCGGCCCTATCATGACCTTCTAATCGCTTAATTTAGGAGTGCATCTAATTCGTTCTCTTAATCGTGCCCTCACCTACTCTCAAGAAACCATAACTTTAAGGTCTCTAATTTATTTTTTTTGTTACCATAATATTCTTTATTGCCTGTTATCTTGTTTTAACCTTAACCCTTACTCATTTTCTTTCTTGCGCTAACCCATGATTATCCTCGCCATTATTGAAATCACAATTTCCTAATGCACGTTTTGTTGAACGTTGTGAGTGATTGTTCCTCACCAAAACCCCCTTATGCCTTCTCACCCCCTACAAATTCTTAATTTTGAGGACGAAATTCATTTAAGTTGGGTAGGATGTAAAACTCCTAAATTTCTACTATATATTTTTATTATAAATTTGGTACTGATTATTATTTTGTATTTGTACGTCGCGTAGTTGCATTGTATATCGTGCGTGAAATTTTGTTTTTTGCAGTTGGTCGACGAGTGCGAATATATGTGAGCGTACATATTTTTAGAAATTTTTTTCTATTTTTATAGTTTTAAAATAATATGTATAATAATTATTTGTGTTTGTATTTTACTTAAAGTTGTAAAAAGTATCGTATCGGGATGGCCAAAACTTATTACTTTTATTTATTTATAAAAGGCTATCTTATTTAATAGTGGTAATTTAGAAAACTATTTTTATGTAAATATTCCTTGCATATGAGGTACATGAATTTGAATTCATA
This sequence comes from Iris pallida, assembly GCA_029216955.1. Taxonomy (NCBI): domain Eukaryota; kingdom Viridiplantae; phylum Streptophyta; class Magnoliopsida; order Asparagales; family Iridaceae; genus Iris; species Iris pallida. The sequence continues at coordinate 77,563,347 of JANAVB010003400.1, forward strand.
TATAATTCCATTTTTGAAATTTATTAATACTAATATTTTATTATTCAAAAAAATATTTAAAAATATTTATTATTTTCAAAATTATTATTATTAGTATTTTTGGAAAATATATTTTGAAATTATTATGGCAAATTAAATCTTGATTTTATTTTATGGATTTATTTAAATAGTTAAATTAATATCTATATTTGAAATTTGATTTATCTTAATTGATTTTAAATTAAAGGATGGAATTTAATTAGATTTAAATTGATTTAGATTTGGATTTGAAATTTATTGAATTGATTTAAATTAATAGATGAATTATCTAACGGGAATTTGAATCATCCTAATCCATATCTATCTCGGAGTCCACCTCCTATATAAGGAGAGCTCCTCTTTGCCCTTTTTCCAAAGACTCCAATTAAACTCCACAAAGTCAACCTAAGTGCATCGTGTCCATGTCCCATCCACTACTTATTTTCCTTTACAAATACATTATCTTCATCGCGTCCGACACACCCGGATGCATCTCCTCGTCACCATCATCGTGTCAGACACACCCGACACGTCCTGACAACATCCTTGACCCAACCCCAAATCCTAAACCTAGCTTTACCATTGACACCGTAGCCATGCAGCTCCGTCTTCTCCGCCACCTCCTCTGCTCCCTCCCGTTCCTCGACTACGGACTGTCCCACAGACAGACGCGACCACAACCTCTTCTCCGCCGTGCCCCAAAACACTGACGCACCACCACGACCCTCGACAACTCGGCCCTCCACGATTGCCAAATACCAGAACTCTCCGACACCGCTGCCAACACCCTCGACTCTCTCGTCGCCCTGCTTGCCTGCAGCGCCGCGCCACACCCCCAGAACCATCACCCTTCACCACCACCTCAATTAACCACCACTACCGCCATTGACTCCCATACCCCTGTCCGGCCACTCCGACCGACCGCCACCAACCCGTACTCTGCCACCACAGACCAGACCACCATGTCCCCCAGCCAAGACAACCCCAACCACCACAAACCGAAAGAAAACCATCACGAAGGAGGAGGGGGAAACCCTCACCATACCCCGGCCGAACCGGCGACAGCCGCTCCTGTGCCGCCGTGAACCGGTGCCTCCCCGTCCCTGTGGATCTGGCACCGCCGTAGCCTTCTTCCATGTCCCCACCGGCTTCCTCCGCCGGCGAGCCCGGTGCCACCACGAGAACGCACACTGGAGCTTTCGGACCATCAGCGGCCACCCGCCGGTAGATCAGCCGCCCGCCGATGATCCCCGGTCGAGTTCCCCCTCACTCTTCCTAAACCCTCTCTCCCTATGCCTCTCCTTCATTTTCCCTCTCTCTCATCTCTCTCTCCCTCACTCACTCTCCAATTCTCTTTCTCTCTCTTCATTCTTTCTTTTCTTTGTTTCTTATAAACTGTTCTACTTCTGTGTTTGTTTTATTTATTTATTTTGTTGTGTTTCGTTGTATTGGTTTAAATCACTATCATTATTATTATTAGTATTTTCATAGTGAATATCTGTAATTTAAATATTTAAATATTTAAATATATTTTATTGAGATGTATTTTGGACAACTGTCTAAATGTAAGCATGTGTACGTTACGACAACTGTATATTAGTTATTATACCTTATTAATATTAGTACTATTGACAATATTTTAGTTGTTATTTTTATCATAAGTATTATTGTTATTTGTAAATAAATTATTTTAGTATTTTCATAGTATGTTAAATATATAGTACTAGGCTTGCCCTATATTATTTTTTTAAAAACTGGATTTCGAAGGCTAGATATGTTGTTACAATATTAATACTTACTTATTTTAGTATACTAAAAAGTATTTTGATAAAAGTAGGTTACCCTAAAAATATGGTTTTCTAAGAATGTTTATCTAAGGTATTTTATTGAAATATTGTTTCTGTCAAAAATCAAATTTTACAAATTTACTATTTTTAGGCAAAATAATTTTGTTGACTCTTAAGTATTTTTCATGCTTATCTCGACTTATAATAGAAAACTAAATTTATTTTGAGTATTATAAAATAGTTTTCTAAATCATATATTATTTTATCCAATTTCCATGATTATCCTTATGTCCGTAACCAAACCCAATATTTCTAAACCCTCACAAATTCTGTACTACCTTATGTCCACCATAACTAATTCGACCCATCTGGACCCGATGGAACAGCCCGTGCCACCATCCGAGGTCACCTTGTGTAGTTGTTACCCGAAGTCGCAGTTCGTGCCACATTGATTATTGCAGTACACCAAGCGTCCTATCAGGCAAGACACCTTGCCATTTGCTCTTTATTATTTTAGCTCATATTTTATGCATTATTCATTATTTTCTTTATGCAAAATAAACTATGATACATGGCATAACTTATTAGAACTTACTGTTCAGTTATATTTCCTGCTATATATTATTTTTCTTATACATTAAACCTAGATTTAAGGGACCACCTTGTGTATTGCATTCATTGGCCTTGACACGTTGTACCACGAAGTTGTGTGTCGCATATAGAATACAAACATACGTGACTGGCTGGCCACCGGTACGTATAAGTCGTGCGATAGAATTAACCGCTAATAGAATTGTATGCTAGTTTGACTTAGCGTTTATAGAGGTTTAGTGTTGTGGATACAACATAATAGGCATTGGGCGGGGAGGACAATACCTTGGCGTATGGGCTACTATGCATTTTCCTTTTTGTAACCTGTGAGCTCCGTCGGAGATGCAGATAAGATTACCCATAATTACTGACGGCCACTGGCGTTCTGCGAAACGTCATGCTCTTATTGATTGGGCCTCTAGTGCCCAAGGGGGGACTATGTCGATCCCATTTTAGCCAGGGCCCATGCGTTGGAAGAATTGTTCTTAACTACATTTTACTTAGAATGATTAGGCACCTTTATCCGTTAGGTATGAGTACTTTTGGGTTAGGTACTTGTATCTGACCGTAGCTTGGAACAATAACTTGTCGTAGATTAGTTTGTCACATCTTGTCCTTATTTGGTTGTAGGTGTGGCTTACTACTCCGATGAGAAGGTATTGAACCTTGTTGGGGTTCGGATACCATATTGGATTCATGGCATGGAAAGATACGTCATCGTGAATTAGTTTACCATCTCCTGTCCTTGTTTGGTTGGGGGGATGGTAAGCTAGTTCAATGGTGTGTATTGGACCATGTTATAATCCAATTGACCTATTTATTTGAGCAATTTATATTTAGCTATATTGGCATGTAATTATGTGTCTTGTTACGTCCCTCTGAGGACCTGGTTATCTCGCCAGGTGTGTGCTCTTGTCTTTCGCTGGTGTTCTAGCCATGGCCATGATCATCTCTATCTCTTCAAGGATGATTGCACTTTGGTCGTCTTCGCTTCGCTCTCCAAAACCTTTCTTTTGTAATATATTTTTTTTCATAGTTGGTAGTGGATTTGTCTTCGCCCAAATACATGTACCAAATGACAATTTCATAGTTGATTATATGATATCTTTTATTCTTTCATTTTGTGGATGAGATTAGTTAGCCTTGGTTTTACTGCATTTTACAGCTTACGTATATTTATTATACGGCTGGCATGTCAACGTTCTTAGTCCTACGTATTTTGGGACTGGGGCGTTACACATATCACCTCTGAACAAGCCATTCCATGATTCCACTATTATACTCACATTGTACCTATTAGTACTTCTTATCCTACCTTGCTACCCGTACCTAGTCTTAGGTGCGTCATGGGTAGCAAGTCCACCACAAAACATCCCTCTGAACAAAAAAAATCCTCAAATACATGAAAAAGAAGGGCCTAGGTCAAACAGTGGAAGCATGTACAACCAAGCAGTTAGTCCTGGGTGATCAACCCTGAATTTATAGAAGAAACTACTGACTCTTCGTAAACACCAGTTTAATGCCACTACAAGAAATTAGGGTATCTTCCAATGGTCAAAAAATATTGCAAAAACAATATAACCCGTTGCAAAATCAATCCACAACAATTATTGAAATTATTGTAAATTCTAGCGTTGTGTATTGCTCTTGCAACGGTTAGAGGAGAATTTTACAACATTTTTATAAATAGTTGCAAATAATGGACATTGAATTTGCAACAAATATAAACAAACTGTTGCGAGATCAGTATGTTGCAACAATTGTTTATTCTTTTGATAATAATTTTCACAAACGTTGTTATATAACAAAAAGATCACAAATAGTAGCAAAAATTATTGTATAATTATTATAAATAATAAGCCCACTTGCAATAGGTTACAAAAATTGTTGCAGAACTGTTGCTAACAATGAGCCTTTTTATAAGGCTTTATATAATTGTTGTAAAATATTAACAAATTTGTAACATATACTTAAAACCCTTGCATAACCGTTGCACATTCAACTCACTTTGATAATACTTTATAAAAATTATTATCCAACTATTGCTAATAATGAGCCTTTTTATTAGGCTTTATGTAATTGTTACAATATATTAACAAATTTGTAACAGATAATTAAAATCCTTGCATAACCGTTGCACATTCAACTCACTTTGACAACACTTTACAAAAAATTTGTGCAACTGTTGCTAACAAGGGCCTTTATGTAATTGTTGCACAATATTAACAAAATTGTAACATATACTTAAAACCCTAGCATAATTGTTGCACATTCCATTCACTTTGACAACACTTCTATAAAACCGTTGTTTGACAGTTGTAAAAAAAAATGTTTAGCAAACGTTTATGAGCCATTGTAAAAAGTGTATTAGGCAATGGTTAATCTCTAACCATTGCAAATATATTTAATTTAGAAACATTTATTTAAACTGTTAAGTAACCGTTGTAAATTATAGTTTCAGCAACACCCATATAAGCGTTGTGCTAAAACTGTTGTAAAATATGGGTATTTCTCGTAGTGCACATGGGGATATAAAAATTTTCGAATGATGAATCTGACTCTTTGATCTCCTCAAGACATGATTTGAATCGCTCAAATGGCGACAAATCGAAGCTCAAAGCAAAATATCTTTGAATGCAATAGTTATCATTAAAAGCATAAAAGCTTGGCAGAATCTTCTGTGCCATAACTGACAGTGTCATCATCAGTCTAACAGACAAGTCCAGATGACCCAAACTCTATGTGTTCATGCTTCTATTCAAAGTGTTCCAAACTTAATCCAAGTTTGAAAACTTTTAAAGGAATCTTGTAGAAGCATGAAAAATCACTAAAGGCCCACTCAGTCCAAACCGCATCAGGTCATGCAGTTACGAGGCTGTGAACCAATCCATGACTCTCCATGCGGCTCCCCAAGCGACCTTTCTTCCTATGATACTTAGAGCGTCCAGGTGCAGTGCTACGTGTATACTTTACTTATGTGGCTGTGCTCCTGAAAGTCCTCATGCGATAGGACTCATGCGGCTTAAGCCTTCATGTGACTATATTCCAGAAGGCAGATATTTTCAAACCCTGGTATGTGCCACGTGATCAATAAACCTGGCTCCAATTACACTGCTAAGGTAATTTAAATCCCATATTAATAGCGTGTGTTATTAACCGCCCCGTTAAACCAAGTGATTCTCTTAAATCTCAGTATATCCCACGTGACAAACAGATCAGGCATATAACCTTGACGATTTGATATCATATTTATGGCATTTTTGTTATAACTACCCTACTTAACGGGAAATCTTTCCAGATCATAATATGAGCCACGTATCACCATGATCGGGCCATATGATTAGCAGCTGTAATTGGTAAGTGCATTATACCAACTTCCATAACAGTGCTTTCAGAATCTCTGCAGCTGATCTCCTCCAATCAAAGCCACATGTCACCTTGACCAGGCTTTGCGGATAAACAACTATAGCAAATAGCCCGATGACCCAGATTGTGTGTTGTAGATCCCACAATTGATCACATCCAATCGCCGCCTCAGAATTGCTATAAATAGAGGCATATAGAAGCATAGAATTTTAGGTGCATCTTAAAAAATAGAATCCCTATGTACTATGCGCCCCAGACATGCGCCAAGGAAACTTAACAGAACACTTGGCACAACAAGACAAGAAAGAGAAGTAGGCACATGAAGAGGAGATTTTTATTCATAGAAAGTCTATTACATGACCTAAAACTCTTTGTTACAATAAAAAGACAACTACAAAAGCTTGAAAGCTACAACCATGCCCATTACTCAGGTGTCTCAGCTAGGAACATCACTTCCGTATCTCAGTGTAGGCGCATCATTCTTCCTTGTCAGAGCGAATCACTTTTTCGAGTGCTTCGGCCAATGAAGCATTTATTGAGCAGAATGCGGGTTAGAAATCAACCCGAACCCGATGGCCCTTCCAACATAACAAAAATTAGGGCATGACGACCTCGATCTTTGGATGCAACAGGCACCCAATGCCATAATGTAGAAGAACACTGTCGACAAGGGATTCAAAAATAAGCTATTGTGTCCATAGAAAACTCGGCGCATCTCAGTCTTCTGAAGGAGTTTATCATCAAAGCTTCTTCGAACGAAGAGATCTGCAACCCACAGCACAGCGTCTCGCCAAGGAGGAGGACCGGTCGAGTTGATCTCTATTTGAGAAGAAAAATGAAATGAGAAGCAAACTTCTCTTCAAGGAACTATTTATAGGCTGGGGCAACTCATACCCATGCGCCAAGTGGCTGTCTCTCCGAATACAGTATGATGAATTTGCATTAATGCCAATGAATCTGCCCCTTCGAATTTAGCCAAGTCAGAGACCATCAATGACTCGAAGAACTCAACAGATGGACCAATAAGGATGCGCCACATAGCAAATGCGCCCGTCAGCACCATGCGCTTCGTACTGATGTACCCAATGGAGCACAGACCCATGCGCCCAGTAGAGTACAGATCGATGCGCCCACTTAAAGCTTACCACCTGTCGAAGCATTTAATGCTGGAGTAACTGAAACGACAGCAGCCCATGCCTCAATGTCAGAAAAGTTAGCTTTTGCAGAAGACGAAGGGACATAATCATTATTCCTTTTGTATGTTATAGCTGGGCCCCGCCACGTAGCCGACTGATCACTCGCATTCGCCTCCACAGCCATGCGCCAAAAGTTCTGCATGCGCTTCAAAAGCCATGCTTTCCGACTTACTCCTGATCCCAAAAGACATAAGTCAAGTTCCTGCATGCGCCTCCACCGCCATGTGCCCGAAGCTCTGCATACGCCTCAAAAGCTATGCGTCCAGACTTGCTTGTGAGTCCTAAAAGCTCAAAGACCAAGTCTTCCCATGTGCTAGATACTACGCACATCCTGACAGATCACTCTCTGCCAAATCTGAGATCTTTGAGCCATAGACACATGCCATGTATCATTTTGACTCATTTATGTCTACGAATGTGTGCTAACCACCTAAGATCTCAGCAACAGTCGAATATCCAACTTTCATGTGTCAGCTCCATCACAGGCCAACAGTGCAGTTCAAACAGATTCAGCACCAACTTCAGGGCGCATCATCCATGCTCCCTACAGCATCAGCCACGTGGTGTCCCTACGTGCAAGATCTCATGGCGCATATCGCATATGCGTGCATAAGCAGATCATTCTGCTGCCTATAAATAGAAGGGTCATTCCTTCATCTACAGATACACAGACACAAAAATGTCCAATCCTACAAGTAAAAAAGGCCCAGAGCTTCTACTTGTGGTGCATTTATCAAACGCTCCGGCATCCCAAGCAATCCAGACCTTCAAAGAGTTCGAGATCATCGTCAGATCATCAATAGAGTCAACGTATTACCACTCGCTCCATCGACACAGTTCCCAGACAAAAACAAAAGTGTATTCCTAAGACTATGTCAAAATCCTACATTGTACTCTGTTCTATTTGTAATTAAACACAAGGTTCAATATAAGCCTGTTGTTCTCATTTTAATGGCAAACAAGCTGGCGACTCTGCTGGGGACTACTTTCTCCTCCAACAAGAAAGTTGTGTCACAATCTGACGACGACAAGCTCGGCTCCTCCCACAAGACACTCGTGGTGCGTCTCAATCAACAAGCGTATGAGGAGTTCATCTCTGAAAGCAGCACGAGTCCTTCGAAGCGCCTGCCAAAGCCGAAAAAGACTCATCAAGTCTGGGTGCACAAAGAAGATGCGCCGAGCACCACCACTAAAGGGGATGAGCTACTGTAGCCTACCCTTCCTGCTGACGTTCTCAGCAAACAAGATGTACCCACGGGTGCAGCACATATGCCAGGGAAATACAGTATTGAATGCAACTCCCAACCTTCTTCCCAGTCGAAAAAGATGCGCCGATGGAACAAAGGCGCATCTAGCCTCCCGTACATGAACTCTGGCATACAGGAGAGGACTTCTGTCTTTTGACAAAATCGTTCACTGTCATGGCGAGGATGTATTGGATTCTAAGTACTATGCACCTTCGCGGGCTAGTACGAAAAAGTCCAAGGCAACACGGGCTATGCGCCCTAAACGTGCTATGCCAGCAGTAAACCAGGGATGCACGCTAAAAGTCATGCGCACAACCAACGGTAAGCTATACAGGGTTGACTCCGGTGCCTCGGCACTAGCCACGAGTCGACTCTCTACGTCCCCTTCCTGCTTGGGCGCATCTTCTGCGTATGGAAACAAGTCTGGTAGGGCAAATCTTGTGACTTTGAACCGATGAGCCCACATAGGCCGTGTGCATGAAGTAGGTTCAAGCCGCAATACATGTTGCTCTCCCACCGATGATCTAGGTGCATCTCATGCGCTAGAACTAGTGTCATGACCCGCACCCTAGAGTAAGGGCACGAGATGTGGGTACGTCCAGCCTACGCCGCAGTGTCGGCGGTAGAACGCTGTCCTAGGTCTCATGCATCTAACAGTATAAGGCAAAGCAGTTTATACTCCCCGAATGGAGGTGACATAGCAGAATATAAACTTAATCACATCTAAGATAGAGCATAATGAAAGATAGATAAAACATGAAATCCACAAAGAGATACATCAGATAGAAGTCTAAGTGTCTAAGATACACAACCTAGAAAACATCTCAAATCTCAAATACAGTAATCCATAAATACAACTCAAGACAACTGAAAATAAGCTATAAGCAAAATCCTAGCTATCTATACAACCTCTACTGTGTCTCCTCTAGGCTAGCAGGCAACCTCCAGGCTAATTGTAAAATTTATCAACAGGTCCAGTCAGGACAGGAGCGAGCACAATATATCTCACGCAGATCATAACATGTTAGAAAATATAACGTGCAATAGAGTAAGATACATGAAACGCTGAAAGAAGATGTATATGAAAAACAGAAGTATATGATAATAGAAAATATCTATATATGATAAGTAAGAACTGTAAGCAATATGTGATTTAGAGTATAATATGGTTATGTAAACGGGTTAGGTTATACAATAAAATAGGACTCCTTTGTACGTGGGTGTACAATGGACATATACAATTCTTATACAATAGGATTGATCACATAACCATTTCTACTCTCCCTCCCCAATCAATACACAAGGATCCAATTCAGTTACGTTACCTTATATAATGGCTTGTACAATGGCTTGTACAATAGAGCTCAATGTGATAATGAGAGTACAATATGCACAATGAGTGTACAATGATAAGGGTATTCAATAAATACAATATGTTAGTGAAACGCACATCACAATATACATGTATTTAGTGAACATAAGGAGATAACATCACAAAAGAAGATCCATATAGTACCAATCCGTGTTACCAACGTGTCAGCATCAAGTAAATTAATCTATGGCAAGAATAGACGTTCTAGCAAGTATGAAACGTTCAGAGAATGTACTCGCCTGATAACTGAATGTCCGAAGAGGGTGTACTGCCTGAGGAGAGGTGTCTGCCTCATAATCAGAGCAACACAAGTTACAACATGTCTAAAATAAGGAAATAGACTGCTACAATGCATCTATATGCTGTCTAGGTCAAACTAGGCTAAAGTCAACACTTGGTCAACTCTAGTCAACTATCTAGTCAAAGCTAGGTCAACTGGGTCAACCTAGACTCAAAGAAGTCTCACTAGGCCTAACCAGTCTACCCTAGCTAGTACACACCATACAAATCTAAGGCGATACAAGCCAACACAAGTCATATATCAAGATACATCACATTCATGCATATTCAACATTATATACATATATATATATATAAGAGAAAAGAACTACATGTAAAGCTATGTGTGTGTGTGAACATGGAGGTGTACATGAAAAGAGAAATCAACACTAGTTATGAGTTTACACTACACATGGCACAAAGCTAACCCATCTACATTACACATGTATTATACTTAACATGCATGCCTACAAGTACACATCTATATACATTAGAGTAGAGACTATTTAAGTTATAACTAACATGTATCTATACTCTACATAAATCTATATACATTATAGCAATCATTTAGAGAAGGGTTACATGGCATGGTGGTTGATATAGAGTGGGGTGTCCTTGTGCAGAGGGTGAAGTTCATTCTCAGTTTAGTTCCACATTTGCATATAAACTAAAGTGAGCTATCCCATAAACTGGTGTAACTAACCAAATAAAATAAACCATGTTATCTGAAATCTGTCATTAAGCCAACACCCCATATACATACAGCTCATGCATTGTCTAATACTGAAATTAACTAACATTTCGAATTAAGGGGTTGAAGGTTAACATTACATTCATAGACATTCCACTATATTGAAAATTAAAATTGGCTTGGCAATAGGAAAAGGAAGGTATATATGCTTACATGGACAGTTCAGTGTTCGAACAACCTAAAATGAACTAACATTCAATCTAAATATCAGCTATGCATTGGTTCTATGTCTACATATGAAATCTGATATTGCATTTACAATATTTATACATTATGCATTCATATCTATCATTACATATATACCCTGTATTTATATCTAGCATTCATTATATACTTTCATGCATGCATTGTATATCATTCTTTCATTCATGCATTTATGCATTGCTTACATACATTACATTAATTGCATTCCTACATGCTTGCATTCAATCATATATATACATTAATGTAAAGAGGATATATATCATATATATATCATTTCATTCATCTAACATATCATGCATTACATACTCTATATTCATTTAATATCCATACTACATAGGCTCATAGGTTACACAAAATGCATATATCGTATAGTCACCCTTCTACTTAAAACTAATACTGTACCAATTGGCCTTCACAAAATTCTAGAATTAAAGTATGTTATAGCTCTTCGTGTTAGATTTCCGAAACTTCAAACGGATCGCATTTTCGTGTCCGGAAGCTCCCGGAATCGCGAAAATACCGAAACGCGTTCGTCTTTCGTACAGCTAACACTCAAACAATTCTACAGAAAGTTTTAAAATGAATTTGGCTTATTAAAATATATATTTGGAAAGCTAACTTCGATACGCTTCTTTTAAAAAAATAGAAGGTTAATTGGAGTTATGAGCTAAAAGTTATGGTATTTCTAAGTTACTCTAGGTACTAAAAATGTGGATAAATATTATGACGAATTTAGGTAGTTTGAGACAAAAGAAACACAAGTATATAACATAATATATCAAAACTCACTCTCTACACTAATATATATATATATATATGAGACACTATAGAACACATCTCCAATACAAAAATATGAGATTAAACATGTAATAATTCATTCACACATAACAACAACACAATGTGTCCAAATTTGGGGTTTTTCCACATGGACACAACCACAACACAATGGACACTCCTATGACCTCCAAATGGACACGAAATGGACACAAATGGAGATACAACCATGGGGGTCATTCCTATGGGTTCAAAATATTCCTATATGCATGTAGGAATGGATTAGAGGAGAGATTATACCTTCCGGGAGAGAGATTCAAAGGAAAATCCTTCCGACATGACACCGACACGTAGAGATTCCAAAAGGACACGAACGAGCTCCGAATTCTCCCAAACTTGGCTAGCACCCTCTAACCACGGAGTAGAAGAGAAATAAAGAATATTTGATGGAAGAGGGGGTTGATTTGGAGATAAAATTAATGGAGGTTCATCTCTAAATTAATTTGGGGAAGAACAAGAGAGAGAAAGTAGATGAAAACAAATGAATGAAGGAGTGACTCACTCCTTATCCCCCCCATAAGTGGCTGCCCAAAAAAGGTGAGGTGTCCCCTATTTGAATGTCCAAAATGCCCTCCACTAATATATTTGATTTAAATTAGGAATGGGTTAAAGGTTGAGGTCATTTTAGTCTAGTTTTAAGTCTCTAATTAAACTAAACCTATCCATAAATAATTAGTCTAACTACTAACTAAAATTAATATCATGTGGACTTAAATTAATATCATGTGGGCCCTGCCTAACTAGTGTACGGGTCCCACTAGAGTCAAACTACCTCCCGGGTCCCCGTTTCAAGTCGGATTGAGTTGAAATTCGAACCCGACTCAAATAACCCCAAAACAATATCATAAATAATAAAATAAATTTTAACCACAAAATAATATCATAAGTAATAAAATAAATTTCAAAAGTATTTTAAAATGTAAAATGACAAAAATATCCCTATTTCTGAAAATTGGGGGTGACAATTAGATCAGGGGGTGCAGCATTCACATAACCATCATGGCGCTTGGCCTTGCCATGCACCTAAAGAGGATGTAATGTGAAACTCTCCCCTCACGATCTGCGTAATGTGATCACTCACAAGCGTGGGCTAGGAGAGATGACCACTACGCACGATGCGCTCCTCCCAGGGCATACTTGTGCCATGGTAACCATCAATTGCTGCTGTTGTAAAATAACGGCTCCATTACCCAGGCAGTCTGTGTTCCAGCGATTACAACCCGCTGTACCCTTCCGACGTCATCTCGGAAAGAGGGTGCCAATTGAAGACGAGACAGAACCCTTGGTCGCCTCTTGCCATGTTGTCTCCAACTCCCACTCATTAGGGAGAAAGGCAACCACCAACTCCTCGGCCTCCACAGGATCATCAAAGAGTCAGTCGAGGAAAAAACAAAACGATAGTCTCGTCAACCGGTGTGTTTAAGGGTACTCGCTTGAGAATGAAGACTCCAGCAAAGGAGCAAGCCGGGGGTGATCAAACTCCTGCTATCCATGACATCCTTCGTTCGAAGATGAGGATATCCACCAAAGAACCGACACTGAGGCAGCTGGGGGTAGTCAGTACGAGGCCTCAGAAGAAGAAGCTCCCCCGTAGGGGAGTGAGGTCGAGAGCGAAGCCTCGACCGATCCATCCACTTCTACCTACGTCATGCCCGTCTACATGGCAGGGGGTGGCGATGAAGAAGAGATCGAAACTTCAGCTCCGGATCTCGTTCGGCATATAGATACCCTAGAAGATGGCCTCAAGACCCTCTCCAACACTATGCAAACCTTGACCCAAATGATGTTTGAGATTTGGAATACTCTGACCTCTCAACCACTGACAAGTACGCCTATATCCACCAGCCTTGACCATGGGGCTAACGGAGAGTCTAGTATACCCCCCAAACGAGTATCTTTCAGAACAGATCATCACACTGCCCCTCGAACATCAACTCCGTCAAGGGCTGAGCTTCATACCTTACCTCGCTCACCTACTCCTAACTCTACAGCGAAGTTAGTTGAGATGGTAAGGGATCTACGCGATCGCTTCGAAGCACAGAATAAATAAGAAGAACGTCAGAAGTTCGAAATCCCGCAACCATATCCTCTCGAGTGGAACAAGGTGGTTTATCATTCCAAATATAAACCACAAATGCTGATGCCCTACAACGGGAAGGATTATCCTCACCGATACCTGACCTAATTCCAGTCTTAAATGGGACATCTCCCGAAGGAAGACGCCCTACTCACTAGCCTATTCGTCGGGGCATTGAAGGGCGTCGCTTACGACTGGTACTACAGTCTCCCTAACAACTCCATATCGTCTTTCGATGACTTGACGCACCTCTTCCTCAATCGATTCTATGACGAGGGAAAGACATCACCTTGTCATCTCTTATAGAAGTGCGCTAGATGGAGAAAGAAACTGTCCGGGCCTTCATCGAACGCTTCCGTCAGGCAAGCTTGAGATTACCAACTGGCATCCTAAAACATGTGCTGATCAACTCATGCCGCATGAATATGACGTCAGCCATCAAACTCTGGCTCGACTCGGCCCAGCCTCCCGATTGGAGTTCGTTGATCATCGGAGCCGAAGCCGTCGAGAAAAAGGCACGCAATGCACGGCTTCTGGGGGTTAGCTTCCCTGCGTTCGATGACAAGAGAAAATGCGTTGCCACCAACAACATTAGTCGCGAACCCAAAAAAACAGGCATTGACTGTCAATGCCTCGAAGAGCACACATAGGCCCGCTCAGAAACCCCCACCAGTACGAAAGTCGAAGGAGGTCTACTTCTTCAACGACGAGGACACTTTACAGCTTTTCGAGATGCTAAAACAGAGTGACAAGATCAAGTTGCCAGATCTAAAGCATCCTGACGAGGTGGACAGGGTAGGCGACCCGAGGTACTGTCACTACCATCGGTTCGTCGGGCATCCAACTCGAGATTGCTACATCCAGAAGAACTACATACAATGCATGATCAATGCGAATGTCATCTCGATTAATTACGAAAAGAAGACAGTCTCGACGAACATGGTGTCACTCCAGTTCGGCACCATGTCGTCCACTGAAACTCAAGATGGCATCGTCCCCATGCCGAAGATGACAATGGAAGTGATCAACCTTCTGCCAACTCGTGACAATGTGAGCGGTCTGATACCACTCACCACATCTAGGGGAGAAATCATGTGGGTTCACCCACATCTCGCTCCAGAATTGATTCAATTGGGGGTACATCTCACCTCTAAAAGAAAAGGCAAGAAGACCAAGTCTTGCCGAATGGTGACTTTCTCTCCTGAGGAAGCACTACACGTACAAACGTGCTCACAGCAGGAAACTCATCAAGAGGAGGCTCCAGTCGAAGTGACGCCTCCAGTCACCACTACAGCCGCCCAATGAGAAGGTCCATCTCAACCTCCCGTAGCCGACAAACAAAATTAGAAGGAGGCCCGTTTTGACAGGCCTCTATGAAAAGACAATACTTTGGGGTTGACCAAACCCCACAACTTTGATATACTGGCCCAACTCGCCAGTAATCCAACTCGGCTGTCCCTATTCGAGCTTCTTCGACTATCCAAAGATACTCAAGAGGCTCTATACGAAGCACTAAAGGACGATGAGTCCTTCATTAGCCAAGTCAAACAGCTTGAAGATGATTCGACAACATGTTCGTACTAACACAGTTTAGGGGAGATCATCCCCAATATCACTTTCACTCAGCAAGACATGCTGCTCAAGAACAACCGACACAACAGACCACTGAATTACACAGGATATATTGGTGCCATCAAGGTGGATCGAATGCAGATCGATCCTGGGTCTTCTCTCAGCATCGTCCCTCAAACTTTGCTCCAGACATTGGGGATCCCGATGCATCGTCTGACAGCATCCCACACTATAATAAGTGGCTTCAACGCTAGTAAGAGTAAACCACTGGGCAAGATCTGGCTCAAATGTCATATCAGTGATCTCCAAACCAAGGTGACCTACAATATCGTGGATGCGGACGTCAACTACAATATCCTGTTAGGGTAGCCATGGCTACACGAATACATGGTGGTGCCATCAACTCTCCACCAATGAATGAAATACGTATCTACCAATGGCATAGTCAGAATGGAGTTTGCTGATGTCGATCCCTTCAGAGGGATTGAGACCTTCTTCACCGAATCTGATCTTTACAAATTGATCCATCTGGACGATGAAGCCAATGATGAGGCCAACATTGAGGCAGAAATGATAATCAGCGCTCTTAGAAAGTGTGACTCAATGGAAAACCTCATCAGACATCATCCTCTATCATAGTCAAGCTTCACAGGAGAGCACAAACCTCTCTGAGCGGAACAACCACTGAAGCCCCTTTGAAGATACGAATCAAGGGAAAACCTCCCCAAGTGTCGACACCTCTTGTGGCAAAGCTTCGCAAGAAAACACCTTTCCCCGAAGCAACAACTAAGGCACCTCTCAAGGTGCGGCTTAAGGGCACACCTCCTCAGTCATCAACCCCTCTGTCACTACCACATTTTAGTTTGAAGGTATTTTGGTCATTTTGTTTTTTTGTGAATTATTTTATTATTTATTGCATTGGTGTTGTGATTTTTAACTTTTGCTAGTTGAGACTATAGAGACTAGCCTAGAGTTTGACTTTGACTTTGGTGACTTAGTTAGCATGGTAGAATGGTGTGGGACCCTAATCTAACTTAAGTTAACCCAAGTTGACTTGGGTATAGCCAGGTTTCATGGAGTGATTAGGTGCTTAGAGTTATTGGGCTTTTAGCTAGGAGGTTGAGCCAACTAGCTAATGTGCAAGGCCTATGGCCTATTTCCTAAGAAACCCTAACCCTAATCTCTACATGGCCGGCTACATCACGGCCATATGGAGACCCCAATACCCCTATATAATGCATCTTAATGCTCACTTGCCTCTTTTAGAAATCTCCCTTTAGAAACCCTAATAGTTCTTCCCCAAATCATCAAATCTCACTATTCCTCCACCAAATTGATCCCAGTCACTTGCATTGGAGGTCATTTCTGGAGTAAAGGTTGAAGGGAGCTTGCTTGCTAGGTTTGGAGCTCACTTGGCCATTGGAGGAGGGCTTCTCATTTTTGGGCTTTTTGAATGAGATCTCTCCCAATAGGTAAATGTCCCCAAATCCAATTAAATTTATGTTTTCTCTTCATGAATGCATGCATCTATGTGTTCCCAAGCTGTAGAGTGAGTTTGGTAGGAATTCGTATTATTTTGATACGCGTATCGAACACGTATTAGTGTCCTAGGGTAGGTGTTCGATGAAATACTACAATGGAATTTTTATTGATATTTTCAAAAGTATTTGAACAGATTTGTAGTGCTATATGTGTTCGTCGATTCTTCACTGAATGAGTTGGGAATCGACCTCATGTCGTGTCCAAATGGGGACAGGACACACCATACGACCATGCGGTCAGTGTCCTACTACTCGAGTACGATTTCTCTGTATCCGTGTAACTTGGACATGTGATACTTGCCATACGGCGAGGGCACGTGACTGAGACGCTGTCATGACCCGCACCCACTGTGAAGGTACGAGTACGTAACGATGCCCAGCCTATGCCGCATTGTCGGCAGTAGAATGGTGTCCTAGGTTACTATCTAACCAGCAACTCACGTAATTATAATGTACTCATCATGATCAACTCCGAACGGAGGGCAAGTATAAGATATTGTAACTCAATCACAGTCTAAGCACGATAAGATAATCAAAGAAGAATTAACTAAGAATAGAAGGACAACTACTAAAATAATAACCACTCTCAACAAATCTCAAATACTACACAAGTCTCAAATCTTCTACAACAAGTTCAACATGAAAACATATGCTAGTCTTCTAAACTAAATTCCAATCACTCCTGAGTGTCGGGGCCAAAGGTAGCCATCCCGTCTCCGGGTCCACAGTATGTAGGGCATGTGTCCTTAGGACAATCATCTGTAAAATTTTAACAGGTCCAGTCAGGACAGGAACGAGCACAATCTCATCTAGAAAACCTAAGTAAATGGCAGAGAACTATAAAGCAGTTATAAGCAGTTATATTGATGAATCATAGCAGTTTTATACAGGTAATGATATAGAGAACATTTAAGGTACAAGGAAGGGAAAATACTAAACAAGAAGAGAAACATGGCAATGAAGACTGAAAAATATAATCTAGCTGAACTAGAGTAGCATGATATAAGTCCAGACAGAAATGTAGACAAGTGTAACTCCAATGTAAGTCCAGTACAAGACGAATCTATTACAAGATGAATCCAGTACGAGACGATTCCAGTCATAGTGATCAATGGTTCCAGGGTGAGTCCAGTCTATACTCTAACAGTGTGTTTTAAAATATCAAAATTGACATATGAACGGCTGTAGGTAATACGACACACTGCACATTCGGCCAAGTGTGGGATGGCTATCATTCCAGTATAATTCCAAGGGAGTGGTTCTAGTATTTGGGTATGTTCGCATACCTATTCCAATATTTTCCCGCCCAGCAAGTACAAGTGAATCCATAACCCGACACGAAAATAGGTATAAGTCCAGCCAGTACAGGAATGGTTCCAGTAAATAATTCTAGGATGATTCCAGTAGGTGGTTCCCGAAATAGAGACCAGACACGAATAAGTGAGTGTCACATGAAATAGATCCAGTAATATCAAATCGTGTTTGTAATATAGAATCAAATAGAACTAGCTACAACTGAAGTATAGTAAACGACAAGTAAATGGAAGAACTATCAGAGAATGTACTCGCCTGCTACTCTGAAATGAGTAGTATAATATCAGATGGCTGCACCGGAGTCACAATGTCCTAAACAGAGTAATATGGATTATAATATATTTAAAATAAGGTAAATGAAGTCTACGATACAATCTACATGATTTCTAGGTCAATCTAGGTCGAAGTCAACTCTAAGTCAAACCTGGTCAACTGTCTAGGTCAAACTTGGTCAACCCTGGGTCAACCCAAGTCAACTACACTAGTCAAACTAGGTCAATTGGTCACATCTAGACTTAATGTTGACTTTGGTCAACTTCAGTCAATCTAGGTCTAGGCCAGTCAACTCAAGTCTAAATACCACCCATAGGTCACTCTAACACTAGGCTATATACCAACTAGATACAATATATAAATATATACATAGGATATTAACATGTGTGTGCATATAGGGAGAGCCATGTATGTGTGGTGTAATGAAAGGTGCAGTGTCAAAAGGGAATGTGAGCAAAAGTGTGTGTGGAGTAGGACATGTGAACCATGTATAAAGAGTGGACATGTGCCAGGAAAACAAATGTGTGTGTGTGTATTAGGGACAACAATAGGTTAATGAAGAGTGTAGCTCAGGTCTTAATAAGTGATAGGTTAGGGTAATTGGAATAAATACAATGTGTCAATATGTGTTCACAGTGACAGTGAAACAAATGGAGAGTGTGTCAATGACAGTTGTGTCATATGAGGGTGTGATACCACATGTGTGTGTCAAGTGATAGTGTTCTCAGTTTACAAACTCATTTAGGTTTTGCATAGTGCTCAGATTTAGTGAATGGGTGCACCAACTCAGGTTATACTCAGGAACAGAGCAAAACAGTGATAGGGTTTTTCAGGTTTTTAGCTTGTGTGTGTAGTGAATATATGTGACTGAATGTGTGTTTCCCAGCAAACAATGAACAATTTCATGTTTAAGTGGACTTATGCAAATGGTAGGAAAATGGAAATCAGTGTACACAATCTCAGAAATTAGAAACCAAAATGGCAGTTCATAAATCAGTGAGTGAGTGAGTGAGTGAGTGAGTGTATCATGTGTTTAGGGGTATAGGAATCAGCATTATAGTTAGGTAGGGTGTCAAAGGACTGAAATTAGTGTACATGAACATTCAGCCATTCTCAGAAAACTGAGATTAAGTCTCAGGGATAGTGTATAGCAATGACAGTTGTGTACGTGTGTCTGTGACAGTTAGGAGTGTCGAGTGTGTGTTTGCATTACAGTTGTGTCAACTCAAAACAGTGAGGGGGAGTATCATGATAGTTCAAATAATAGGTTTTTCAGGATATGAAACCAAGTGACAGTTTCATAACCCAAACCAACCATAAACCCATTTCGAAAACCATTCATCCATGATAATATCTAATCTAGCAGTTAAACCCAAATGGAAAAAACCCAATCTAACATGTAAATTAACATTAAAATCAGTTTTAGAAAAGAAAACCAAAAATCAGAAATTAAACCATCAGTTGACAGTTCATATATATCATTCAATACCAATTCGAAATCCTTTCCCCAACTCAACACCAAATCAATAAGTAATCTCAAAACCTAATACACAATATATATGAATTAGTATGTTGACTTGATCATGGAAAAATAGATTGAACTCATTTATGTATTAGAAATTCAAAACAGTTCACCAAGGCATTGACAGTTTACAAATATTAGTTAACTGTTACAACTAACTCATAGTTCAAAACCAAATCGAATCCTATCTGGAAATCAAAACAGTGAAATGAAATGTTGAACTATCTCAGGAAATTCAGTAATTGACAGTTGGTGCAAGAGGAAATCAGTGAAACAGTTACACATTCAATTCCAACACAATTCGAACCTAAATCCTAACACATATCATAACCCAACATTAAAGTAACTAACACACATGTGTAATCGAATTAATCATGGAAATTAAACAGGGAAATCAGCTTAGAATAGGATTTAATTTCAGAAATTCAAAATAGGAACACAGTGTATCAGTAATCAGTGAAACCCCTCCTCGTGCAGCCATGTCGAGGAGGACAGAGCTCGACGCGTGGCACGAGGAGTCTCGTGCTCATGCACATGGCTAGGGTAGGTCTAGGGCTAGGTCTAAGGGTGCCAGAATCTAGTTAGGGTCGTGTTGTGTCCGAGTTGCAAAGTAGTATTAGTGGCACCTTTGCGCGCGTGTGTACATGTGGTCGAGACACTGCGGTCGGGATTTCTTCCAATCCGCTTAACGAAATCATCTCAAATTTAACGTGCATGGTGTTAGTCATTGCCCGCAGGTGTCCACCAATTTTGGTGTCCAATCGAGTCGTATCGTATCGGATATGAACGTGTGGCAGTAGGACACTACACGGGGCCTGTGCGCGGTGTCGTGCACGAGATACGTATCCGTTTTGGACACAAAAAATCGACAGAATCATGCTCAGTCATATATATTCATGATCTACACATTATTAGCTACCCAAATATATATTTTGTTTTGAAAACCAAGAACGAAAAGTTCTAAGAGATATTTCGTCGAACACCTATGTACATACGTTGATACGTGTCCGATACGGACATCAAACGGACACAAAATCCACCCAAATTTGACGTACAGCTAGGGGACTCCTATATCTAGCCCTAAATGCAAAGAAGACAAAATTAAAAGACAATTTATGGGGTTTTACCTATAGATACAAATAACAAGAAAAAGCCCCAAAATGAAGTGTTCCTCATTGCTAGCTCGGATCCCCAAATTGCTCAAAATCTGGGATTACTCTCCATAAACAGGAAATAGAAGGGTATTAGGCTCTATTGCAAGAAATTAGAGTTAAAAAGGATTTAAAATGAGAAATCTATGGATTGGGGAAGAATGGACAAACCTTTTTTTTTTCCTATGTGCTCTTTCAATACAAAAGAGGCAAGAACTATTTAGGAGATTATTTATTGGGAAGGGAATGACCTAGTGGCTGATCATAAAGGAAAGAATTAGGGTTAGGGTTTCACTAATGGGCTATGGGCCAAGTTGCACTAGCTAACTAGCTCAAGTCCTTAGCCTTTGGTCCAATGCAAAAATCCTCCTACTCTCTTCATGAAACTTAGCCAACTTAAGTCAACCAAGACCAACTTGAGTTAGATTAGGGTCCATACCATGTTAGCTAAGTCACCAAAGTTAAGGTCAAAGTCTAGGACAGTCTCCTAAGTCACAGCTAGCAAAAAGTTAAATTAACAATCACCAATGCAATAAATCCTAAAATAATTCAAAGGGGACAAATGACCAAAATACCATCATGCTCAAAAGTAAAAATAAATCATCCTAACGACGTGGTCAGGCTCTAGGTCAGGCAGTCTCCCAAGTTACACTAGCAAGGTATCAAAATCACAAGCCATGACTTAAAACAGTTTTAAATTGATTAAAAATGATTAAAAATCACCAAAAATCATAATATGAAATAAATGACAATAAATAATAATTATAATTATAAAATTTAAAATTACCCTCATTTGGAAAACTGGGTGTTACAATCCTACCCCCTTAGAAAAATTTTGTCCTCGAAATTAAAATGGTTGTACTCCTTCTAGGTTAAACCCCCATCAATCAAGGTCAAGAAAACTATATCTAAAATATACAAATTGTGGTCCTACTGGTCGTGATATCACGGTCTTGATCAGGGTCACTATACTATCTATCACAGCACAAAATATCCTGATAGATACTAATGAAATCACACAACAAGATGGAAAGAAGAATAGGAAAGACAGACCTGCAATCCCGTCACCCATAGCGTCGGTCTACTCGACTGTCAGTACAAAGCCCTGCCCCTCTGGGGGTATCCCTCTGATGGTGCACGGCACGGTGCTGCGCTACAGGGGGCCTACCTCCCTCTATCTAATCCATGACACTCAAGTAATATCCATCCTAATATTCCACGCAATTATACTAGGGCACCATCTATATGGTATCTATTCTGCAATCTGATAATCATACCCGTCTATCCAGAACCATGTTACCAGAATCCTCGTCACACCAGTAAGTATGGTTGCGATAATCCATAGAAACCACAACTAATGTATATACCTCTAGAATCATGGTATTTAAAATTTTTGTATTGCCGCTAGCTTGGCTGCAAAAATCTTAAATTCCCACACCCGAAAAATATATCCAAAATCAGACTCTATCTCATTGCCCAACCAGCTGATATGGCTGTAGAAGACTCTAGATTCCATGACTGAGGCAACCTAGCCCATAATGTTATCTTGGTAGGAAATCAAGTCAATAATGAATACCAAGAAACAAATTCAACGATGAACAAGAAAGATAGACAGATACTGTCAGAATCGAATTTCGAGATAGTTTATAATGAAATTCTCAAGGGTCATCCCAGGAATCTTCTCAAGTAGTCCTAACTGTGATTGAGTAACCTCTCTGCTAAAGCCTATTCCTTAGTTCCTATCACAGGCGCGCAGCAGTACAACTAATCGTTACAATACCACGACATCGTACTAATGCGACTCTCGACCTGCATGGGCTACCACTAAAAAAGTTTCACGACCCGCACCCACTGTGAGGGTACGAGTACGTAACGACGCCCAGCCTACGCCGTAGAGTCGACGGTAGAGCGCTGTCCTAGATTACTATCTAACCAGCAACGCACGCAATTATAATTACTCATCATGATCAACTCCGAATGGAGGACAAGTATAAGATATTGTAACTCAATCACAGTCTAAGCACGATAAGATAATCACAGAAGAATTAACTAAGAATAGAAGGACAACTACTAAAATAATAACCACTCTCAACAAATCTCAAATACTACACAAGTATCAAATCTTCTACAACAAGTTCAACATGAAAACATATGCTAGTCTTTTAAACTAAATTCCAATTACTCCTGAGTGTCGGGGCCAAAGGTAGCCATCTCGTCTCCGGGTCCATAATATATAGGGCATGTGTCCTCATGGCAATCATCTGTAAAATTTCAACAGGTCCAGTCAGGATAGGAACGAGCACAATCTCATCTAGAAAACCCAAGTAAATGACAGAGAACTAGAAAGCAGTTATAAGCAGTTATATTGATGAATCATGGCAGTTTTATACCGGTAATGCTATAGAGAACAATTAAGGTACAAGGAAGGGAAAATACTAAACAAGAAGAGAAACAAGGCAATGAAGACTGAAGAATGTAATCTAGCTGAACTAGAGTAGCATGATATAAGTCCAGACATAAATGTAGACAAGTGTAACTCCAATGTAAGTCCAGTACAAGACGAATCTAATACAAGATGAATCCAACACGAGACGATTTCAGTCGTAGTGATCAATGGTTCCAGGGTGAGTCCAGTCTATACTCTAACAATGTGTTTAAAAATATCGGAATTGACATGTGAACGGCAGTAGGTAATACGGCATACCGCACACTCGACCAAGTGTGGGATGGCTATCGTTCCAGTATAATTCCAAGGGAGTGGTTCCAGTATTTGGGTATGTTCACATGCCTATTCCAATATTTCTCCACCCAGTAAGTACAAGTGAATCCATAACCCGACACAAAAATAGGTATAAGTCCAGCCAGTACACGAATGGTTCCAGTAAATGATTCCAGGGTGATTCCAGTAGGTAGTTCCAGAAATAGAGGCCAGACACGAATAAGTGAGTGTCGCATGAAATGGATCCAGTAATATCAAATCGTGTTTGTAATATAGAATCAAATAGAACTAGCTACAACTGAAGTACAGTAAATGACAAGTAAATGGAAGAACGATCAGAGAATGTACTCGTCTACTACTCTAAAATGAGTATTGTAATGTCAGATGGCTGTACCGGAGTCACAATGTCCTAAACAGAGTAATATGGATTATAATATGTTTAAAATAAGGTAAATGAAGTCTACGATGCAATCTACATGATTTCTAGGTTATTCTAGGTCGAAGTCAACTCTAAGTCAAACCTGGTCAACTATCTATGTCAAACTAGGTCCAAGTCAAACTTGGTCAACCCTGGGTCAACCCAAGTCAACTACACGAGTCAAAGTAGGTCAATTGGTCACACCTAGACTCAATATTGACTTTGGTCAACTTCAGTCAATCTAGGTCTAGGCCAGTCAACTCAAGTCTAAATACCACCCATAGGTCATTCTAACACTAGGCTATATACCAACTAGATACAATATATAAATATATACATAGGATATTAACATGTGTGTGCATATAGGGAGAGCCATGTATGTGTGGTGTAGTGAAAGGTGTAGTATCAAAAGGGAATGTGAGCAAAAGTGTGTGTGTGGAGTAGGACATGTGAACCATGTGTGAAGAGTGGACATGTGCCAGGAAAACAAATGTGTGTGTGTGTGTGTGTGTGTATTAGGGACAACAATAGGTTAATGACGAGTGTAGCTCAGGTCTTAATAAGTGACAGGTTAGGGTAATTGGAATAAATACAATACGTCAATGTGTGTTCACAGTGACAGTGAAACAAATGGAGAGTGTGTCAATAACAGTTGTGTCATATGAGGGTGTGATACCACATGTGTGTGTGTCAAGTGATAGTGTTCTCAGTTAACAAACTCATTTATGTTTTTGCATAGTGCTCAGATTTAGTGAATGGGTGTACCAACTCAGGTTATACTCAGGAACAGAGCAAAGCAGTGATAGGGTTTTTCAGGTTTTTAGCTTGTGTGTGTAGTGAATATATGTGACTGAATGTGTGTTTTCCAGGAAACAGTGAACAATTTCAGGTTTAAGTGGACTTATGCAAATGGTAGGGAAATGGAAATCAGTGTACACAATCTCAGAAATTAGGAACCAAAATGGCAGTTCATAAATCAGTGAGTGAGTGAGTGAGTGAGTGTATCATGTGTTTAGAGGTATAGGAATCAGCATTACAGTTAGGTAGGGTGTCAAAGGACTAAAATTTGTGTACATGAATATTCAGCCATTCTCAGAAAACTGAGATTAAGTCTCAGGGATAGTGTATACAATGACAGTTGTGTATGTGTGTCTGTGACAGTTAGGAGTGTCGAGTGTGTGTTTGTATTAAAGTTGTGTCAACTCAAAACAGTGAGGGGGAGTATCATGATAGTTCAAATAATAGGTTTTTCAGGATATGAAACCAAGTGACAGTTTCATAACCCAAACTAACCAAAAATCCATTTCGAAAACCATTCATCCATGACAATATCTAATCTAGCAGTTAAACCCAAACGGAAAAAACCCAATCTAACATGTAAATTAACATTAAAATCAATTTTAGAATAGAAAACCAAAATCAGAAATTAAACCAGCAGTTGACTGTTCATATGTATCATTCAACCCCAATTCGAAATCCTTTCCCCATCTCAACACCAAATCAATAAGTAATCTCAAAACCTAATACACAATATATATGAATTAGTATGTTGACTTGATCATGGAAAAATAGATTGAACTCATTTATGTATCAGAAATTCAAAATAGTTCACCAAGGCATTGGCAGTTTATAAATATTAGTTAACTGTTACAGCTAACTCATAGTTCAAAACCAAATCGAATCCTATCTGGAAATCAAAATAGTGAAATAGAATATTGAACTATCTCAGAAAATTCAGTAATTGACAGTTGGTGCAATAGAAAATTAGTGAAACAGTTACACATTCAATTCCAACATAATTCGAACCCAAATCCTAACACATATCATAACCCAACACTAAAGTAACTAACACACATGTGTAATCAAATTAATCATGGAAATTAAACAGGGAAATTAGTTTAGAATAGGATTTAATTTCAGAAATTCAAAATAGGAACTCAGTGTATCAGTAATCAGTGAAACCCCTCCTCGTGCAGCCATGTCGAGGAGGATAGAGCTCGACGCGTGGCACGAAGAGTCTCGTGCTCATACACATGGCTAGGGTAGGTCTAGGGCTAGGTCTAAGGGTGCCTGAATCGATTCGGGGTCGTATCGTGTCCGAGTTGCAAAGTCGTATCAGTGGCACCTGTGCGCGCGTGTGTACATGTGGTCGAGACATTGTGGTCGAAATTTCTTCCAATCTGTTCAACAAAATTATCTCAAATTTTACGTGCATGGTGTCAGTCATTCCCCCAGGTGTCCACCAATTTTGGTGTCCAACAGAGTCGTTTCGTGTCGGATATGAACGTGTGGCAGCAGGACACTGCACGGGGCCTGTGCGCGGTGTCGTGCACGAGGTACGTGTCCGTTTTAGACACGAAAAATCCACAGAATCATGCTCAGTCATATACATTCATGATCTACACATTATTATCTACCCAAATATATATTTTATTTTGAAAACCAAGAAAGAAAAGTTCTAAGAGACATTTCGTCGAACAACTATGTACATACGTTGATACGTGTCCGATACAGACACCAAACTGACACAAAATCCACCAAAATTTGAGGTACAGTTAGGGGACTCCTAGATCTAGTCCTAAATGTAAAGAAAACAAAATTAAAATATAATTTAAGGGATTTTACCTATAGATGCAAATAGCAAGAAAAAGCTCCAAAATGAAGTGTTCCTCCTTGCTAGCTCCAATCCCCAAATTGCTCAAAATCTGGGATTACTCTCCATAAACAGGAAATAGAAGGGTATTAGTCTCTATTGCAAGAAACTAGAGTTAAAAAGGATTTAAAATAAGAAATCTATGGATTGGGGAAGAATGGACAAACCTTTTTTTTTCCTATGTGCTCTTTCAATACAAAAGAGGCAAGAACTATTTAGGAGATCATTTATAGGAAAGGGAATGAACTAGTGGCTGGTCATAAAGGAAAGAATTAGGATTAGGGTTTCACTAATGGGCTATGGGCCAAGTTGCACTAGCTAACTAGCTCAAGTCCTTAGCCTTTGGTCCAATGCAAAAATCCTCCTACTCTCTTCATGAAACTTAGCCAACTTAAGTCAACCAAGACCAACTTGAGTTAGATTAGGGTCCATACCATGTTAGCTAAGTCACCAAAGTCAAGGTCAAAGTCTAGGACAGTCTTCTAAGTCACAGCTAGCAAAAAGTTAAATTAACAATCACCAATGCAATAAATCCTAAAATAATTCAAAGGGACCAAATGACCAAAATACCCTCATGCACAAAAGTAAAAATAAATCATCCTAACGCCGTAGTCAGGCTCTAGGTCAGGCAGTCTCTCAGGTTACACTAGCAAGGTATCAAAATCATAAGCCATGACTTAAAACAGTTTTAAATTGATTAAAAATGATTAAAAATTACCAAAAATCATAATATAAAATAAATATCAATAAATAATAATTATAATTATAAAATTTCAAAATTACCCTTATTTGGAAAATTAGGTGTTACACACGCCAGCCCCCAAGTGGCATGACGTGTCCTGTCGTGTCGGCATTAGAATTTGGGTCGTACCATTTTTGTGCATTGTGCGACCAGACTGTGTCTGTGCTCTGATACACGTGTCGTACAGGGTATAGACACATCGTGGACACGTTGTGTCATATCGATGGTGTAGCCCTACATATGGGCTACATGTGGACACAACCACGTGGCTCTACGTGAGCCGTGTCGTGTCCACGAGGCGTTGGACTCGTCGCTCGAGACTGCACTGTGTTGTGCGTGTCTGTGAGTGCTTTCGAGTGTTTGGATACCTCGTATCCTAGTGTTTGGACACGAGTAAACTTGTGAGACACAAGAACATATGCACAACTCGATATTACACACTAATTTGGCCTTTGATTGGATTTCGAATGTTGATTTAGGGTTTGAGGGTTTTTTCTGATACTATGTTCATAGCAGTGTTTTTCTGAGTTTGAATTGTAATTAAACTATTAATTAATGATAATTTGATAATATTTAACATGTGTTTATGTCTGAGATCATGTTTACATATATGGGATCATTGGGATATTCGATTTGGGTTGATATGAGTTTTTTGAAACTAAATGTCTGATAGATATAGTGTTTGTAGGTTTGGTCACATTTATTTTCCTGAGATTGAAAGTTTATATGTACATGATATATATACACTACTAAAATAACACATTTTAGCGACGTCAGAAGATGTCGCTAAATAAGGAAAATACGTCGCTAAAACCAATTTGCGACGTATTTAGCGACAAAAACCGGACGTCGCTTATAGGCAAGTCGCAGATGAGGTTATACATGTGTTACCCTGAGAAATGATTCCCTTGCTGCCAGTAATCACATGTTACACTAAAACTGAACCCCCTTTCCTACTGTCCAGTCCTAAGTTGACACTCTTTACATGTACACTATGCATTGACACTTCACATTTATGTACACTCACACACCCTTACATTGATACATGTACACTCACCACTTGTGATACCTTGTCACAGTTTACACCCCTCCCTACATACACATATATATGTTGACACATTATGTAATTCACCTACACAGACACTAACATGTAAACACTATACTTTCAGTCCATATTACCCACATGACACCTCTATGTAATGTATAGATACATGTATATTGTTATGTATATATATAAGATATATGAATATAGATGATATGAATATGTGATATCAATGAATGTATATATGTATATATACATTAATACTTGTAGTTAGGCATTAGCCTAAGTATAGTGTATTAGTATATATATATATATATATATATATATATATATATATATATATATATATATATATACATACATACTTGTTTTGTGTTACATGGGTAATGTGTTGATTGCTAGTATAGGCTTGGTTAGGCCTAGTTAGACTTGTTGAACTAGGTTTAGACCTAGTATGGCTTAGTTGACCTAGTTTGACTAGTATAGTTGACTAGAGTTGACCATGAGTTGACTTTAGTCTAGAATGACCAAGAAATCATGTAGAATGTATTGTAATCTTCAATGTTACGATTCTGGACATGTTGTGACCTGTGTTGCTCCAATTAGGACTCATCTACTCTGTCTGGACATCTATACTCATCAGATACTCAGAATATCAGACGAGTACATTCTCTGACCGTTTTATACTTGTTAGGATTTATATTTATGCTCTAGATTACTTTACTTGATGCTGTCACATTGTTAACACGGATTTGTACTATACGGATCCTTTCACGAGATGTTATCCCCCTCGGGAGCATCAGGATACGTCATGTCATATGCTTTTCACGTACATCATGTATTCTTGTACTTTTATCATTTACGTGCACTCTTGTGATTCATGTACTCTCATGTTCATAGAGCCCCCCATGTATACTTCATGTGCACCTATTTATGGGCCCCCATGTGAAATCATGTGCAATAACATAACTTGTCTTGATCTTTATGTATTGATTGGGGTACGGAAGAGTATAAATGGTCATGTAAACAATTCCAAATTAGTGTAATCATGTGCAAACTCTTTAGTGTAATCATGTGCAAATTCAAGCAGTTCACATGTCTATCTTATACTCTACATCAGTAGCCACTAATAGTTCTTCACTTATAGTGGATATTTTCTTATAATCATCTCTTTTACCTCATGTATATTCATCAGCGTTCCATGTATCTTACTCTGTAACATACTTACATTTTCTGTCATGATATGAACTGCGTGAGATGTATTGTGCTCGTTCCTGTCCTGACGGGACCTGTTGAAATATTACAGATGACATTGAGGAGTTCTGTCCTACGTACTATGGAGTAGGCCTAGATGATACCTGCGAGCTGGACTCCCAAGAGGACCCAGTCCTTGCAGAGGATATTACCCCAGTAATCTAGGCTAGTTAGCTAGACTAGTTATCTTACTTATTTGTCTTGTCTCATTAGGATACATTGATGTATATATTTGGGATCTTGTTGTTATTTTGGATATTTTGTAGAGATGTTCTCTTAGACACTTAGACTTCTTCTCCTGTTGTATTTTATTTGGTGATTTTTATATCATATCTATCTATCTTACCGTACTTCTACCTTAGTTGTGATTGAGCTGTACATTTCTGTATTGTCCTCCGTTTGGAGAGTTTATACTGTACATGTACCTTATAATTGTTAGATATATGTGACCTAGACAGTATTCTACCGCCGATACTGTGGCGTAGGCTGGACGTACCCACTTCTCGTACCCCTACACTGGGTGCGGGTCGTGACACCCTCTCACTGTCAGGCTACAAGGGAAGGCCCCGGCGTCTCTCTCAACACAGACTCAAGAGCCGATACGGGTCAAACTCCCGATGAACTCTTCTAAACTGCCCAAGGCTGCTCCAGTACTCTCTGAAGAAGAACTGGAAGCATACATATCGACTAATGTCGGTGCCCCATCCCTCGATGATGTAAATTCACCGGAATAAGATCCCGTATTTGATCAATAAAAGGCTGTCTTTGAATTAGTTTAGTCTTCCACAATGGTGTAACACCCAGTTTTCCAGATGAGAGTATTTTTGAAATTTTATAATTATAATTATTATTTATTGATATTTATTTCACATTATGATTTTTGGTGATTTTTAATATTTTTTTAAACTATTTAAAAACTGGTTTAAGTCATGACTCGTGATTTTGATGTGCTGCTAGTGAAACCTGAGAGACTGCATGACCTAGAGCCTAACCATGTCGTTAGGATGATTTAATTATTATTTTTAGCCTAGGAGTATTTGGTCATTTTGACTTATTTGAATTATTTGATAATTTATGGAATTGGTGAATTCTAGGTTGACTTGACTTGTTCAGACCTAGTGAACTAGCCTAGAAGTTAACCCTAGCCATGGTGACCCTAGTCTAACTTAGGTTAACCTACTTTTAGTCATTAGAAACTAATTTTAGAATGAGGGGACTTGGTTTAGTGGATTTAAGTCATGGTTTATGATTTCTTGAAATGACTTATGCCTTAATGTTTTATTTGATCAAGACTTGGCCCATGGCCCATAACTAGAAGCCCTAACCCTAACCAAACCCTAAATGACCAGCCATAGGGATTCCCACCCTATATAAACACTTATTCTCTAGGGCTTGCCTCCCTCTTTCATTCATTTCAACATTGGAAAAAGAAAGGTATTGTCCCTCTTCCAAAAATCCCCATAAATCCATTTTAATTCCTTTTTAATCCTAGTTTCTTGCATTAGAACCTAATTTTCTCCTATTTTCTGAATGTGGAATTTAATCCCAGCATTGGGACAATTTGGAGCTTTTGGCACCAAGAGGAAGAATCCCCTATTTGAAGCTTTTTCAAGCTTTTTGCACACATAGGTAAAACCCTCTAAATTGATTTATATTTTAATTTTATTTGCATATAGGACTAGATCTAGGAGTCCCCTAGGTGTCCCCAAAATTTGGGTAGAATTCGTGTCCGTTTGGTGTCCGTATCGGACACGTGTCATAGTGTCTCTTAGGTGTTTGATGAAATGCTTGAATTAGATGAATATTGTTAATTTTCAAAACAAATTTCAGTTTTGGGTAGCCTAATCGGTGGGGAATTCATTTGTAATTGACTGAGTCAATTTTAGGTAGGTTTGGACACGGTTTTTGGCTCGGACATGCAGCACGAGACACCGTACGGGGCTCGTGCGGCTGCCCTGCTGCTCGACACTGATTGCGGACACGACACGCTATGGTTTGACACCAAATTTTGTGGACACGTTCCTCTAGTGAATGACATGACACCTACAAAGTTTCGTAGGATCTCATTGTGTGTGCACGAAGGAAATTGACCCGCACTGGGTTTGCACACTCACACGCGCGTGCACAGACACGCTCGGATATGCGTCTCGTGCATGCGACACGATCCACGTGGACACTGTGCAGGCTGTGGGACACACTCTCCTAGTCCTGACGAACACTTAGACACATGCACGAGGTGTCTAGTGTAGGGAGTCGTGTCCACGAGAGCTTGACACGACTGCACGAGCCTGTCTGTAAACACAGTCTGTCATAACCTGTTTTGCATAATTTGGACACTTCGTGTCCATTGTTTGGACACGTGAACACCCCCCACTTGACACGTACACGTGTGTCTAACCTCGGGGTGTGACTGAATGGGATTTTATGGTATATTCGAATGTCAATTTGGGTTCCTGAAAATTCTCTGATACATGTTCTGTTGTTCTGTTTCTTACATAGTAATTAATTAAATGGTTAATTAAAGTATTTAATGTTCAATTGTTAATATGTGACATATTTACATGCCTAGAGATGAGTTTGTGATTTGGGTTGAGTTTAGAGTTGATCAATGGGTTTCAGACACTCGAACAGGAATTCCTGAGAGTTGGGGGTTCGAATTTCTGATACTCTCAGTATCATAAGTTTTTGGAGATTTGAGCAATGTTTAATATTCATGTTGATTGGTTTATGGATAATTTGATTCGAATTTGGCATTTCCAATGGGTTTTTGATTGGTTTGGGTGAATAAAACTGTCACAACCTGAATACTATGTCATGTGGACACAAGCTCACACACAGAAACTGTCATTGACAGTACACACACTGTTAACTGAAATTGGATGGGGTTTTGTGTAAAAAACTGAGTTTTTCACCACATATCAAAATCCTGATATAACTCAGGTATTGATTCTCTGTTAAGTTTTGATTCACTGATATTAATCTGAGAATATGGTGTTCTCCCATAAACACACACACACAAAAATTGACCTGAGATTCACATGTATCCACACTCTCTAAAATTCCTAATTCATGTCTTCCTATTGACACATATATTTGATACACTCACACACCCACAGACTTTTCCTCACCACACACACACACACACACACACACACACACACACACACACACACACACACACACACACACATATATGCATTGATGATATTCTTTAAACTAAATGTTAGGGCCTGTGTTGTAAATGTTAGGTATTGGAATGTTGAGGGATATCCTAGTTGCATATGTTATATGTGAGTTGTGTGTTCAGTTGGGGGTTGGTAGCAGAACATTAGATTAGATAGGACATGAGTTAGTGTTTGGGATATTCATGAGAACTGTTATACTTTTTCCTAAGTTTTCTTTTGACTGAACCTGCAATCCTGAGAATTCCTATGACTGTCACACACTTAACCACCCTTTCCATTTTTTTTCCTGTGATATTTTCCTTCATGGTTGTTTGAGTTGGTAGGTGTCCTCAGGTTTTGGGCACTCCAGTTTGGGTCCTTTGTATTCATGTATGGCTTTAGATATTGTTAACCATTTCAGTTTTAGACTGGTTAGGACAGTCCCTATCTTCCTTCTTTTCCTTCCCCTTCCTATTTAGAATGAATGCTAATGTATGTATCCATGTATATATATGTAAGGCTGAAATGAGTATATAGAGTGATATGTATGTGTATTCGACTGATGTGTATGTGCACATGTGTGCTTGGTCCATGAGCTGTGTTAGTTATAAGATAGAATGGGGAGCTATATGAGTCGAGGGGGGAGGAAACAACAGCCAGGTTGCAGCCCCTTCAACAGCAAGGCAGCCTGTTGCTTGTGCATTCCTGGCTGCTTTGAAACCCCCCCTGTAGCAGCATTAGGCTGCCACTTAGAGACAGTAGAACCCTTTCTTTTTTTTTACATGTTCTAGTGTTTTGGTTAGTTCAATTAGGATGTGATGTGAGGTACTAGTATTGGGATATGGTATTGTATATATAAGGATGAAATAGTGATGAGGAAAGGAAAAGAGACAGTGTGGAGTTGTGTGTGAAAGAGAGTTTAGATTTGAGGCTGTGTGTGTATATGTGCATGAGAGGTTAGGGTGTACCTTACATATGTAGTTACATATTAGTATTAAGGATATTTAAGATATGGGCCTTATATATAGGTAATGTTCTGTAGTTAGACATGGTTGTAGGAAGGGTAGTGAGTACATGTCATCTATGTTTATGTGTAATGCTCTATATAGTTATATATGTAATATACCTTAGATGTGTGATATGATATAGGTAGAGTTTGATTAGATAGTGTGTGTGCTTGCTAGAATGGACTGGTTAGGCCTAGTGAGACTTGTTTGGCTTAGGCTTGACCCAATTGACCTAGTTTGACTAGTGGGGTTGACTTGGGTTGACCCAGAGTTGACCAAGTATGACTTGGACCTAGTTTGACCTGGACAGTTGACCAGGTTTGACTTAGAGTTGACTTTGACCTAGATTGGTCTAGAAATCATGTAGATTGCATCATAAACATCATTTGTCTTATTTTAAGCATATTATAACCTGTACTGCTCTATTTAGGACATTGTGACTCTGGTGCAGACATCTGATATTTCATTACTCTTTTCAGAGTATCAGGCGAGTACATTCTCTGATAGTTCTCTCATTTATTTGTCAATTACTGTATTTTAGTTATAGTTAGCTGTATGTGATTCTCTGTCACAAACACGTACTGTTATTTCTGAATTCATGTATACGACACACATTTATTTTCTGGCCTCTATTACTGGTATCATTATTCCTGTCTTCTATTACTGGAATCACTTACTGGAATCATTTACTGGAATCATTTACTGGTATCATTTGGCTGGACTCATCTTGAATCATTGTGTCAGAATTCTGGATTCACTTGCTGGAAGGAAAAATACTAGAGTAAGACATGTAGAAATACCCCATTTCTGGAATCACCCTTTTGCTGGAATCATACTGGAATGATAGCCATCTCACACCCGGCCAGGTGTGTGATGTGCCGAATTACCTATAGCCGTTTACATGTCAAACTCGGTATTTTAAAACACACTGCTAGAGTATAGGCTGGACTCACCCTGGAATCATTGATCACTATGACTGGAATCGTCTCTTACTGGATTCATCTTGTATAAGATTCATCCAGTACTGGACTTACATTGGAGATACACTAGTCTACATTGTTTTCTGGACTTTATATCATATTACCCTGGTTCAGCTAGTTCTATTTTTACAGTCTTCATTGCTATGATTCTTCTCTTGTTTAGTTATTTTCTTTCTTTGCACTTTATCTATCTTTCTTACCATCATCTGAATATAAACTGCCATTTTCATCAATACAACTGTCTATAACTGCTTTATTGTTCTCTGTCATTTACTTGCGTTTTCTAGATGAGATGTGCTCGTTTCTGTCCTGACTGGACCTGTTGAAAATTTTACAGATGATTGCCCTGAGGACACATAACCTACATTTTACTGAGGAGATGGCTTAGCTACCTATGGCCCCGACACTCAGGAGTGATCAGGAGTTTAGCTAGTTTGTCTTGTTTTTAGTTTTCCTGTTTAGAACTGGAGTTGTATATAGAGATTTGAGACTTGAGATGTATTTGAGATTGTTTGAGTTTGTTGTTATTTTATTAGTAGTTTTTGTTGTCTTTAATTTCCTAGTTATATTCGGTGTTATCTTATCGTGCTTAGACTGTGATTGAGTTACACCATATCTTATACTTGTCCTCCGTTCGGAGTTGATCATGATGAGTACATTATATACTGCATGAGTTGATGGCTAGTTAGAGACTTAGAACAGCGTTCTACCGCCGATACTGCGGCGTAGGCTAGGCGCTGTCACGTACTCGTACCCTCACAGTGGGTGCGGGTCGTGACACGTTTTTAGTGGTGGCCCATGCAGTCGAGAGTCGCATTAAGTACGATATCGTGGTAGTACGGCGACTTAGTTGTACTGCTGCGAGCCTGCGATAGGACTGAGAGATAGGCTTTACCGGAGAGGTACTCAATCACAGTTAGGAAAAATTCTGCTTTAAATCATGCCATCTACATATCGTACTGATTTGCCTTCTTTGAAATAAACTGTCCTCCTTTGATATATCGATTCCTGCTCAGTATTGACTTCCTTGTTCGATCTGTCTTCAGGATGGTAGAGACACGATCACATCGCTCTGGTGCAGCAGTTGCTGTAGAGGGTACTGCTACCTCTCAACCAGATCAGCAGGGTCAAGAGGCTGCAGCTCCTGCCACCTCTGCCCATATTGAGACTTTAGCAGCAGCAGCAAGGGGTATGCCTTCACCAGCTCGGGGGCAGGACACAGTCATCCCAGAGATGCAGTTCCAGCAGCCGCCGCCTACAGGACACGTACATGCGGCACAGATGTTCACTTACTTCCAGCAGTTTATGGATCGGCAGCAGGCCCGGCAGGACAAGAGCATGGAGTTGGCCCTTACGACGGTCGCAGCTCGACCAGTAATCCAGCAGCCGAGGACACCAGGGATCGAGCAGTTCCAGAAGATGAGCCCTAGAGACTTTCTGAGGACAGAGGGAATTTTATATGCTGACGAGTGGATCGAGCATATAGAGGAGATCTTTTGCCTTGCTCGGATACCGTCAGATCTTCAGATAGAGGCAGCAGCTAGCCGGATGCGAGATCTTGCTCGCACCTGGTATCAGTCAGACCCCAGGGTGGGGGTAGCTGGACAGACTTGGAAGGAGTTCAAGGGCTTCTTCAAGAAGAAGTTCTTTCCAGATTCAGCGCTCAGAGCCATGGAGTCGCAGTTCGAGAGCCTAGTACAGGGGAGCCTGTCAGTGGAGGAGTATGCTGGGGAGTTCGGCCGCCTCAGCAGATTCGTAGAGGGCTTGATCGAGGCGGCGAAGGCCCAGAGATTCTGAAAGGGTCTGGTCAAGGAAGTCAAGTCCTTGACCAAGGGCAACAGCGATGCCACTTTCGAAGATATTTTGACGGAAGCTTTACTGGCTGAGGATGACCTTGAGCTGAGGCTCAAGAGGGGACGGGATGCTCACGGTACCAGCAGCAGCGGAGGCCAGGCCAAGAGGCCTCACGTGCAGTTTCAGCAGACGCAGGCACCAGTGGGAGTTCAGCAGGTGCAGCATCAGTATCGGGGTCAGCACCTGAAGGCGATCAGTTGTTCCTACTACAAGAAGCCGGGACACATTTGGGAGCAGTACAGGAAGAGGTTGAGGGTTTGCTATTTCTGTGGGTCAGCTGCCCACCAGAAGATAGATTGTCCTATTGCACCTCCTTTTGAGGGATCTAGACCACCTGTAGCTCAGCACCAGAGGGGTGGAGCTTTTGCGATGGCAGCCGAGGAGACTGACGTCGCAGGTGATGGATTAGCACGTTTGACCTTCTTGTTCTTCCTCCCCACTTCCATGTGTGATTTCCTTTAGTACCTGCCAGGATATTGCTTGCGTTTTCTAGATAGTATAGTTAACCTGCTCGAGACTGTGGAATCATGACCAGTAGGATTGTATTGCTTCAACTTTGTTGATTGGGGCTTTGACCTAGGCAAGGTGCGATCATCTTAATTTCGAGGACAAAATTTTTATAAGGTGGGTAGGATTGTAACACCCAGTTTTCCAGATGAGGGTATTTTTGAAATTTTATAATTATAATTATTATTTATTGATATGTATTTCATATTATGATTTTTGGTGATTTTTAATATTTTTTTAAACTATTTAAAAACTGGTTTAAGTCATGACTCGTGATTTTGATGTGCTGCTAGTGAAACCTGAGAGACTGCATGACCTAGAGCCTAATCATGTCGTTAGGATGATTTAATTATTATTTTTAGCCTAGGAGTATTTGGTCATTTTGACTTATTTGAATTATTTGATGATTTATGGAATTGGTGAATTCTAGGTTGACTTGACTTGTTCAGACCTAGTGAACTAGCCTAGAAGTTAACCCTAGCCATGGTGACCCTAGTCTAACTTAGGTTAACCTACTTTTAGTCATTAGAAACTAATTTTAGAATGAGGGGATTTGGTTTAGTGGATTTAAGTCATGGTTTATGATTTCATGAAATGACTTATGCCTTAATGTTTTATTTGATCAAGACTTGGCCCATGGCCCATAACTAGAAGCCCTAACCCTAACCAAACCCTAAATGACCAGCCATAGGGATCTCCACCCTATATAAACACTTATTCTCTAGGGCTTGCCTCCTTCTTTCATTCATTTCAACATTGGAAAAAGAACGGTATTGTCCCTCTTCCAAAAATCCTCATAAATCCATTTTAATTCCTTTTTAATCCTAGTTTCTTGCATTAGAACCTAATTTCATCCTATTTTCTGAATGTGGAATTTAATCCCATCTTTGGGACAATTTGGAGCTTTTGGCACCAAGAGGAAGAATCCCCCATTTGAAGCTTTTCCAAGCTTTTTGCACACATAGGTAAAACCCTCTAAATTGATTTATATTTCAATTTTCTTTGCATGTAGGGCTAGATCTAGGAGTCCCCTAGGCGTCCCCAAAATTTGGGTGGAATTCGTGTCCGTTTGGTGTCCGTATCGGACACGTGTCATAGTGTCTCTTAGGTGTTTGATGAAATGCTTGAATGAGATGAATATTGTTAATTTTCAAAACAAATTTCAGTTTTTGGTAGCCTAATAGGTGGGGAATTGATTTGTAATTGACTGAGTCGATTTTAGGTAGGTTTGGATACGGTTTTTGGGCTCGGACACGCAGCACGAGACACCGTACGGGGCTCGTGCGGCTGCCCTGCTGCTCGACACTGATTGCGGACACGACACACTATAGTTTGACACCCAATTTTGTGGACACGTTCCTCTAGTGACTGACACGACACCTACAAAGTATTGTAGGATCTCGTTGTGTGTGCACGAAGGAAATTGACCCGCACTGGGTTTGCACACTCACACGCGCGTGCACAGACACGCTCGGATACGCGTCTCGTGCACGCAACACGATCCACGTGGACACTGTGCAGGCTATGGAACACACTCTCCTAGTCCTGACGAACACTTAGACACGTGCACAAGGTGTCTAGTGTAGGGAGTCGTATCCACGAGAGCTTGACACGGCTGTACGAGCCTGTCTATAAACACAGTCTGTCACAACCTGTTTTACAAGATTTGGACACTTCGTGTCCATTGTTTGGACACGTGAACACCCCCCACTTGACACGTATACGTGTGTCTAACCTCGGGGTGTGACTGAATAGGATTTTATGGTATATTCGAATGTCAATTTGGGTTCCTGAAAATTCTCTGATACATGTTCTGTTGTTTTGTTTCTTACATAGTAATTAATTAAATGGTTAATTAAAGTATTTAATGTTCAATTGTTAAAATGTGACATATTTACATGCCTAGAGATGAGTTTGTGATTTGGGTTGAGTTTAGAGTTGA
Organism: Iris pallida; assembly: GCA_029216955.1. NCBI lineage: Eukaryota > Viridiplantae > Streptophyta > Magnoliopsida > Asparagales > Iridaceae > Iris > Iris pallida. The sequence continues at coordinate 77,602,724 of JANAVB010003400.1, forward strand.
TCAACGGGTTTCAGACACTCGAACAGGAATTCCTGAGAGTTGGGGGTTCGAATTTCTGATACTCTCAGTATCAGGAGTTTTTGGAGATTTGAGCAGTATTTAATATTCATGTTGATTGGTTTATGGATAATTTGATTCGAATTTGGCATTTCCAATGGGTTTTTGATTTGTTTGGGTGAATAAAACTGTCACAACCTGAACACTATGTCATGTGGACACAAGCTTACACACAGGAACTGTCATTGACAGTACACACACTGTTAACTGAAATTAGATGGGGTTTTGTGTAAAAAACTGAGTTTTTCCCCACATATCAAAATCCTGAGATAACTCAGGTATTGATTCACTGTTATGTTTTGATTCACTGATATTAATCTGAGAATATGGTGTTCTCCCATAAACACACACACACACAAAAACTGACCTGAGATTCACATGTATCCACACTCTTTATAATTCCTAATTCATGTTTTCCTATTGACACATATATATGATACACTCACACACCTACAGACGTTTCCTCACCACACACACACACACACATACATATATGCATTGATGATATTCTTTAAACTGAATGTTAGGGCCTGTGTTGTAAATGTCAGGTATTGAAATGTTGAGGGATATCCTAGTTGCATATGTTATATGTGAGTTGTGTGTTCAGTTGGGGGTTGGTAGCAGAATATTAGATTGGATAGGACATGAGTTAGTGTTTGGGATATTCATGAGAACTGTTATACTTTTTCCTAAGTTTTTTTTTGACTGAACCTGCAATCCTGAGAATTCCTATGACTGTCACACACTTAACCACCCTTTCCATTTTTTTCCTATGATATTTTCCTTCATGGTTGTTTGAGTTGGTAGGTGTCCTCAGGTTTTGGGCACTCCAGTTTGGGTCCCTTGTATTCATGTCTGGCTTTAGATATTGTTAGCCATTTCAGTTTTGGACTGGTTAGGACAGTCCCTATCTTCCTTCTTTTCCTTCCCCTTTCTATTTAGAATGAATGCTAATGTATGTATCCATGTATATATGAGTATGTAGAGTGATATATATGTGTATTCGACTGATGTGTATGTGCACATGTGTGCTTGGTCCATGAGCTGTGTTAGTTATAAGATAGAATGGGGAGCTATATAAGTCGAGGGGGGAGAAAACAACAGCCAGGTTGCAGCCCCTTCAACAGCAGGGCAGCCTGTTGCTTGTGCATTCCTGGCTGCTTTCAAACCCTCCCTGTAGCAGCATTAGGCTGCCACTTAGAGACAGTAGAACACTTTCTTTTTTTTACATGTTCTAGTGTTTTGGTTAGTTCAATTAGGATGTGATGTGAGGTCCTAGTATTGGGATATGGTATTGTATATATGAGGATGAAATTGTGATGAGGAAAAGAAAAGAGACAGTGTGGAGTTGTGTGTGAGAGAGAGTTTAGATTTTAGGCTATGTGTGTATATGTGCATGAGAGGTTAGGGTGTACCTTACATATGTAGTTACATATTGGTATTAAGGATATTTAAGATATGGGCCTTATATATAGGTAATGTTCTGTAGTTAGACATGGTTGTAGGAAGGGTAGTAAGTATATGTCATCTATGTTTATGTGTAATGCTCTATATAGGTATATATGTAATATACCTTAGATGTGTGATATAATATAGGTAGAGTTTGATTAGATAGTGTGTGTGCTTGCTAGAATGGGCTGGTTAGGCCAGTGAGACTTGTTTGGCTTAGGCTTGACCCAATTGACCTAGTTTGACAAGTGGGGTTGACTTGGGTTGACCCAGAGTTGACCAAGTATGACTTGGACCTAGTTTGACCTGGACAGTTGACCAGGTTTGACTTAGAGTTGACTTTGACCTAGATTGGTCTAGAAATCATGTAGATTGCATCATAAACATCATTTGTCTTATTTTAAGCATATTATAACCTGTACTGCTCTATTTAGGACGTTGTGACTCTGGTGCAGACATCTGATATTTCACTACTCTTTTCAGAGTATCAGGCGAGTACATTCTCTGATAGTTCTCTCATTTATTTGTTAATTACTGTATTTCAGTTATAGTTAGTTGTATGTGATTCTCTGTTACAAACACGTACTATTATTTCTGAATTCATGTATACGATACACATTTATTTTCTGGCCTCTATTACTGGTATCATCATTCCTGTCTTCTATTACTGGAATCACTTACTGGAATCATTTACTGGAATCATTTACTGGTATCATTTGGCTGGACTCATCTTGAATCATTGTTCAGAATTCTGGATTCACTTGCTGGGAGGGGAAATACTAGAGTAAGACATGTAGACATACCCCATTTCTGGAATCACCCTTTTGCTGGAATCATACTGGAATGATAGCCATCTCACACCCGGCCAGGTGTGTGATGTGCCAGATTACCTATAGCCGTTTATATGTTGAACTCGGTATTTTAAAACACACTGCTAGAGTATAGGCTGGACTCACCCTGGAATCATTGATCACTATGACTGGAATCGTCCCTTACTGGATTCATCTTGTATGAGATTCATCCTGTACTGGACTTACATTGGAGTTACACTGGTCTACATTGTTGTCTGGACTTTATATCATATTACCCTGGTTCAGCTAGTTCTATTTTTACAGTCTTCATTGCTATGATTCTTCTCTTGTTTAGTTATTTTCTTTCCTAGCACTTTATCTGTCTTTCTTACCATCATCTGAATATAAACTGCCATTTTCATCAATACAACTGTCTATAACTGCTTTATAGTTCTCTGTCATTTACTTGGGTTTTCTAGATGAGATGTGCTCGTTCCTGTCCTGACTGGACCTGTTAAAATTTTTACAGATGATTGCCCTGAGGACACATGCCCTACATTTTACTGAGGAGATGGCTTAGCTACCTATGGCCCGGACACTCAGAAGTGATCGGAAGTTTAGCTAGTTTGTCTTGTTTTTAGTTTTCCTGTTTAGAACTGGAGTTGTATATAGAGATTTGAGACTTGAGATGTATTTGAGATTGTTTGAGTTTGTTGTTATTTTATTAGTAGTTTTTGTTGTCTTCAATTTCCTAGTTATATTCGGTGTTATCTTATCGTGCTTAGACTGTGATTGAGTTACACCATATCTTATACTTGTCCTCCGTTCGGAGTTGATCATGATGAGTACATTATATACTGTATGAGTTGATGGTTAGTTAAAGACTTAGAACAGCGTTCTACCGCCGACACTGCGGCGTAGGCTGGGCACTGTTACGTACTCGTACCCTCACAGTGGGTGCGGGTCGTGACAAATGGAATCCCATGTATACTCTGGATAGCACTTTGTAGTCATTACAAACAAAAATAATGACTGTCAATCATATAAATCGAGTCATCCTGTACCAAGGAGTCTGTTATATAGTTCTACCCTGAAACCTATCATCTTTGTCAAAGTCGAGCGTTATCAAGACCTTCTACCGGCAGAGCTAGAATTTGACACCGATAGAATGCAAATATATCGGTACAACGATCGAGCTAAGTACCTCATCCAAAAGATGGGTTACAACCTGAAAAACGGCCAGGGTCTGAACTATGGCAAAGACCGACGTCCTCCTTTGCGACTCCCTGTTCCGAAGAGAAGCCACAGGACTATCACCATCGCACTCGATAGGGGGAAGGCTACATCACGCCTCTGACAATCTCGGAAAGTTCAGAAGCAGAAGAGGCCATACACTCTCACTCTTCTGAAGCTTCAACTTGGGATTCCGACACCAGTATCGGCCCGATCTTCAGGAAAGCATTCTCAGTCAACATGTCATTCGTACATCCCTCAAAAAATGAAGACGATGATCAGATAGTAGAGTTCTTCGATGAAGAATCCTAGGCTCAACGCCTAGGTACACAATGGGTATCTCGCTTCGAACTGCGAGAACCCCCTACTGAGGGCGAAGTTGAGCAGATCGACCTCGGGGATGGACCCTCTTCCAAACCTATCTTCATCAGCAAAAGCTTGACAGGGGATGACCGAGAATCCTTGGTCCAACTGGTCAAAGAACACATCGATGTCTTTGCCTGGAGCTCTGAAGACATGCCCGGTTTAGATCCACAAGTCGTAATGCACAAGCTTAACATCTTACCTAATGCTAAGCCTGTTAAGCAGCAACAGCGACAATGACTCTTCCGTCCTAACATCATGGAAGCCATTGACAAAGAAGTGGATAAACTCTCGGTCAACGGGTTTATTCGCGAAGAACAATACCCAGATTGGGTGGCCAATATCGTTCCCATCACTAAAAAGAATAGAAAATTTTGAGTCTGTATCGACTTTCGGGACCTCAACTCAGCTTGCCCGAAAGACAAATTCTCTCTACCGATCACCGACGTAATGATCGACAACACATGTGGCTTTAAATGCATTTCCTTTATGGACGGGTACTCAGGCTACAACCAGATCAAGATGTTCACGGATGACGAGAAACACTCGTCGTTCAGGACTCCAAAGGAGGTTTACTGCTACACAGTGATGCCCTTTTTCTTGAAGAATCCAGATGCCACATACCAGCGAGCTATAAGCACCATCTTCCGCCAACACCTTTGCAAGACAGTCGAATGTTACGTTGATGACATCGCTCTCAAGAGCCATCTACGCGGTGATCATCTACAAGATCTGAAGACAATCTTCGATCTTATACGAGCACATCAGCTTAAGATGAACCCCGCTAAATTCTTCCTTGCGGTTTCCAGTGGTAAGTTTTTGGGCTTCATCATCAGTGCAAAATGCATCCATATTGACCCCAAGAAGACCAACGCCATCCTTGACATGGACCCTCCAAAAAACCTTAGAGAACTTCGAGGCCTATAGGACGTCTCGAATATACCCGAAGTTTTATCGCAAATCTTTCCAAAAAATGCCAGCCCTTTACTAAACTAATGAAGAAGGGAGTCTCCTACGTCTTGACGGAGGAATGTCAGAAGGCGTTCGACGACATCAAAGCTTATCTCACGAGTCCCGCAGTTCTGGTGGCACCCGTTGTAGGCAGACCTTTCCTACTCTATGTCCGCACTTTGGATCATTCTCTCGGTGCTCTATTAGCTTAGAACAATGATACAGGATACGAGCAAGCTATCTACTACCCGAGCAAGACAATGATCGAGGTCGAACACCGATACAACCCCATCAAAAATGAATGTCTAGCTCTGATATTTGCCATCTAGAAGACTCATCATTATGTCTCGGGGCAGATAATTAATCCACGTCATCTCCTGACTCAATCCACTGAGAGTCCTCATGACAAAGCCGAGAGCGCTAAACTCTCAATTAGCTACTTGGACAATACTATTGACACCATATGATATGGTATTTGTTCCAGAAAAAGCTGTCAAGGGACAAGCACTGGCCGACTTCTTAGCCGCACATCCGATTTCGGAATCATCTAAACTTTATGAAGACATTCCAAATAAGGTGTTAGAGTCTAATATTGCCAAAGAAAACCTCGTTTGGCGAGTTCTTTGACAGCTCTTCAAGGACATGCCCTAAAACCTAGATTATCACAGGAGTGGGGGTAGTCTTGATCTCTTCCGATAAGTTGGCCATCTAGTATGTTTATTCTCTTTCAGAGCCGTGCTCCAACAATGTTGCAGAGTACAATACCCATATCATGGAACTCCAGTTAGCAAAACAACTGGAGGTAGAATATCTCGAGTCGTACAGAGATTCATTGCTCGTCGTCAATCAAGTTCGAGGACAATACGAGGTGCGCCACGAGGACCTCGTCCCCTATCACAAGGTAGCCTTGGGCATCATCAAAACCTTCATCGAGTTCTTCATAGAGAATATACCTTGGCTACAAAACCTGGAGGTTGACACTCTAGCTGGCCTCACGGCTTCATTAGCAGCTCCTATTGGCACTCAACACTTTGTTACAATGGTTGGTCGAGATTTGGCGTACCCTAAAAATAATCTGAGTATGTGGTCGAACCATGCCAACGTCAATGTCAGAGACTGGAGGTTCCTTTTCATCAACTTTACAATCTACAAAATCCTCCAAGATGACTCGAAGGAAGCCGTCTCGGTTAAAAGACGCTTTCTCGGGTTCTACTACGATACAACCATCAAAATGCTATACTGACGCTCCTACGACGGGCTTCTCCTCCTATGTCTATCGAATGAGGAGGGAGCCGAAGCTCTTTGAGAAGCTCATGACAGAACATGCAGAGCTCACCAACCTGGTCCTAAGCTACAGGACCGACTCCGACGTATGGGATATTACTGGCCCACTATCATGGCCGATGCTATTGAGTTTGCAAAGAAGTGTCGTGCTTGCCAGCTCCACGCCGACTTCATCTACAGACCATCAGAACCTCTACAACCTATGGCCGCCTCCTGGCCATTCGAAGCCTGGGGTATGGACATAGTAGGACCAATCACCCTTCCCTCATCCAGAGGACATCGCTTTATTTTTGCGATAACTGACTATTTCTCTAAGTGGGCGGAAGCAGTACTACTGACAGAGGTTAAAAGCTCAAAGGTGGTCAGCTTTATCAAACATCACGTCATCTACCATTTCGGTATACCCTAGAGGATCATCCCCGACAATGGTCGTAATTCCTCAGCCATGTATTCAACAGATTTTGTGACAAAAATCGAATTCAGAACGTGGCATCAACCGCCTACAATTTGGCAGCAAATGGATTGGCTGAGGCTTTCAACAAAACTATCGTCAAGCTACTCAAAAAGGTTATGTCATCTAACAAACATGACTGGGGCAAAAAGCTGGACGAATGCCTTTGGGCCTACCGTACAATGGTACGGACTCCGACGGGCAATACACCATTCTCTCTGGTCTATGAGAGCAAAGCAGTATTGCCTTTGGAGATCCAGATCCTCTCACTCCGAGTGGCGATCAAAAACCAGCTGACGGAGGAAGACAATCAACGTCGTCGTCTGCAAGAGTTGGAGGCGTTGGACGAAAAATGCCTCTTCGCTCAACAACGTATAGAACTCTATCAAGCCCGTATTTTACAGGCTTTCAACATAAAGGTCAAACAGAGGACCTTCCTAGTAGGCAACCTGGTTCTGGCAGTCAGATGGCCAATGGTAATGACTTATAAGACACCGGAAAAGTTTGAATCTAAATTGGAAGGACTCTTCATCATAGAGACGGTATACTCTAACGGTGCTTACCGCCTCGCGAAACCAAACGGGGACTTGTTCATGATGCCGATCAACGACAAGTTCCTAAAGAAGTTCTATTCTTGAAAACCTTTTAACATGTATTTCCTTCTCCCCAGCAAGAGAATGTATGAATTCGACAACCATGTTCACTCCCCTTCTTTTATCGATCATATGCTTCTGGATCCTAGTTGTTCCGTTGTATTTTTCCCCAGTAGAATAACAACCATGCCCATATCACCTCTGAGTTGCTTTTCTACACCCTACAAGGCTAAATCTTATATTTTATAAGATGGCGCTAAAAACTATGTTTACCACGTCCACATTACCTCTGAGTAAACATCTCATCCAACAACCCCCGTATTGTTTTACCTCAAGCATAGAACATCCACGTCCATATCACCTCTGAGTTATTCTATGTATCACCACCGAGTTCATTCCTACCACGTCCATATCACCTCTGAGTAGGAAAACTCTACCAGTAGCCCCTTATTTACCATGTCCATATCACCTCTGAGTAAATATGTCGGTTTTTCCCTCTTAACTTATTATTTGTACCTAGAAACCAAGGTACGCAAAAGATAATAGGTCAACAAAAATCACAAGTTCATCACAAAAGTGAACAAAGAAAAAGTTCTTTATTTCTTCATCTAATAAGGAGTAAGGGACTACATTTGCAAAATAAAAGTAAAGATAGACAGCTGCATCTCAAACTAAACGCAATAAAAAGGACGAAGGAACTAAGGGTCAGTGGACAGCTCGTCAATACGACGCTTTAAAGCTTCAGTCCCGGTCTCTACAGTCGCCAAAATACGACGCTCAGCTTCATAATGCATCGTCTGCCTAGCCTCAGAGGCGAGATCAGCTTCATGTTTGGCGTCCAATTTTTTCTACTGACGGAGCAAGAAGGCCACATGGTGAGTAAAATTCGTCGTTTCTTCCTTAAGATGGATATGTTCAGCCTGCGCCCGTTCATAATCAACCAGAAGTTGAGCCCGCTGCTCCTGAAGAAGGTGAATCTTGGAGTCAACTTCCGCTATGCTAGCATTTAGAGATTCCTGCAGATTGGCCTTTTCTTCCATAGATGAGGACAATCTCTGCTCCTTGGCCTCGGCATCGGCCAGCTCTTGTTCCCAGATAGCTATGATTTTGGAGTAGACTGATTCAATCTCAGCCACTAGCCTGTTTTGTTCCTCCTCTATCAAAGCAGAAAAATCATTATGTCGAATGTCCTGGAGCTCAGTAAGGTGTTGATCGAGCTCAACAACAGAAGCCTCCAACATCACAGCCATGTGGTCGTGGCCCTGATGAGATCGGATCAACCGGATGTGCGGGATCGCCATTGCCTTCGCAGTCGTAAAACACCTGCCTTGATCTAGTACAACAGATACTCCTCTCCTCAATATCTTGTACATAGCTTCAACGATGAACTTTACATATTCATCTGCGTCAGCCAATACTTGAGGCATCAAAGCAGGAGCTATTGGAGTCACCACGTGAGCCTGGAAAGCAGTTAAATTTGCAGAGGCTGTCACGCCCTGGCCTGACGATGTAGCTACTACCAGGCTTGTAGAGCCTTCAGCCGTCGCACCTTTAAGGTTCAAGACCGGGGCCTCAATATTTGCAGCCTTCGTCCCACCGGCGATGTCGACAGGACCACCAAACGCCGGAGCCGAGTCTCTCGAGGAACTCAACACCGTCCCCCATGTAGGAGGAACGGAGGGGGATTTCTCCACCATAGGGCCCTTGACCTTTGTAGAAGCATGGAAAAGAACAGAAGAAGCCCATGCGGCTCAAAATAAAAGGAGCCTCATGCGGCTCAGGAATCTATCAGAGCCTCATGCGGCTCGGAAACTCTTCAATAGCCTCATGCGGCTCAGGCAAAAATCATGTGACGCTATGCAACTTGCCTTTACAGCTGGCCATAAAGTGACTGCTCCCATTAAATGCTCTGACATAAAGTGATAACTCTGACATTAAAGCTGAAATGATGAACATCGACATGACGGCGTATTCTCTGGAAAACGAAGAAAATCTCCTCTGTAGCTAGCACGATCCACCAAATACAAAGCTCCCTATACGGCTGCCACCACCCCATGCGACTGATGCTCGCATGCAGCTCGGAGCGTGAAGACCCTCGTCATGCGGCTCAAATTATGAACAGTCACCCTATGCGGTCGCTGTTCTCATGCGGCTCAGATCATGGGGATCATCTCCATGCGGCTCAAATATTGACAGGCCACGCCCATGCAGCCTTGACACGGGGCTAGTCCTATGCGTCTCAATTGGAAAGCACCCCTATGCGGCTCAGATCTCGAAGGCTACACCTATGCGGCTGCCACCTTCATGCAGTTCAAAACCTAAGAAGCTACCCTCATGCTGCTGTGGCTCGCGGTTATGATACTTGGCAGAAGATCAGTTTTCCACGTGGCACTAAATCAATCAAGAGTTATCAACAAATCCCAACAACCAGATTTAGTGCAATCATCATAATTACTCGAATCAAAACAGATTTATGGCAATCACATGGATTAAACACGTGGCAGGAGGTCCGAGCTTCCCAAGATTCATGACAATCAACATTGATTGCCTATACGATTCTACATAATCAGCATTAATTGTCTAGATTTGTTGCAATCAAGATTAGTAGGCCAAATTAATTGCCCACAAAATAGGATCAAGGAAAATGGCAATTAAGTCCCCAAGCTGCCGACTTTTTTAGGATGATCATTGCAAACCCTAATGATGACATCCCACTCCTATAAATAGCAAGGTGCCATTCCCTTGTAAAAAGATCGGATCCAGAGAAACAAAAAAATATAGCAAGGTGCCATTCCCTTGCAAAAGAGATCCTACCCACCCGACTGGACACACAGAGAGACAAAGACGCACACAGAAGAGTCTTCCCATCTTGAGAGCAGTTCTTCACCGGAGCTAAAGCTACGTCTGATCGTCCAAGGAGTAAGGCAGAGCGGCCGTCGCTTTCCCGAGCCTCTACCGTCACCTCCCAGAATCAAAACTAAACAATCGTGCTTAGATTACTGTACCTAGGTTTTCGCCCCTAGGCTTTCTTTGCACGAGCGAGTTTGTATTGTGAAGTAAAAGTTCAGTCCTCTCATATAATTGTTCTGTTCTTTTATAATCAATGGCAAACAAGATGACGACTCTGCTGGGGACCGACTTCTCTACGGCTGAGGAGTTGGTGACGCAATCAGATGCAACCAAACTTGGCTCCACTCAACAAATACAGGTCGCCCGGTTCGACCAACAGGCGTTTGAAGAAATGCCCTCCGACGGAAGCGCTGGCCCGGTCCAGCGGCGAGCCCGCACAAAGAATGCCTGCAGGGAGTGGAGACCCAAAAATTTTGCTCCTCCCCAATCTCTCGAAGAAGTACTCTCTGTTGCCCGAAACAGCGAAGAAGTCTCGCTTGTGGCCCCACTTCAGACCACAGAGGACTCTGCTGTCCCCAAGTCCGGCAGAAGAAAACACTATGATGTCAGACTTGCAGGGGTAAAAAGGAACTCTGTGCGAGCCAAGCCGCATAAGGGTGCCAGCCGCATGGAGGCTCATGCGACCGTAACTGTCAACCGTATGGAGAAAACTCGTACGGCCACACAAGTCAGCCGCATGCAAAAAACCCATGCGGCCAGAATTCCAGCCGCATGCAAACAGCCTGCACAGCCATGACATCTAGCCGCATACAGAAAGTTCATGCGGCCACAAAGGATAGCCGTATGCCGACAGCCTGTACGGCCATGACTCCTAGCCGCATACAGAAAGGTCATACGGCCACACATACCAGCCGCATGCAGACAGCCTGTACGGCAACCGATCCCAGCTGTATACCATCTATCCCATGCAGCTCGCGGTCAGTCTTTGATCGCCTCTCATACGGTCCTGACCATGAAGGCTCTCTGGAGCATATACCAGACTCTTTTGTGACCAGCTTGGACTCTTCCTACTACGTACTCTCAAGTGCTAGGAGGAAGAAGTCTCGGGCAGCGCGGGCTCGACGAGCTCAGTCGGCTGTCCCGACTTCTGACTACCAGGGCATCCCGATAACTATTACTCGGGCCCCTGATGGAAAGTTGTACAGAACTACCCGTGCCCAGCCCCCGGCGGCCAACGAACGGGATAGTTATCAAGAATCTCCTAACAAGGATCAAGGGTGAGTACTTACGCTACCTCCACATCAGGGAGCAGGCATGAGACCAACGCACTCATCAGCCCACAAAGTAGGTGACCAGCGCAACGTGATTCTTCACAAGCGCAAGGAAAGAGACGAAGATTTGACGTACAAAGAGTCCTGTCAAGGACATCAATGCACCCAAGTCATAGTCCACTGCTGCTACAATAAGGCAGCAGCACAAAAAGACCGACGGTCCATCTTTCAAAGGCTGCAACACCCAAGCTCAGAAGACGAGACGCTTCTCGTCGCCGCTTGCAATTCTGCTCTGAAGATTCCTGGCAGCGAAAGAGGGAAGAAAACAAATGTCTCCAGCCCAAAAATTTCAACCGACGTAACCAAGAAAATTTCTTCTAAACGGCTGTCTACCACCGTTGCATGAGGAGTTTACCAAGGTACCCGCTCAAAGACGAAATCTGCCACACTTGGAGATTTGTCCACATCTATGGGAGACACTGGAGCCGAGGGTAGCATTCTTCCAAATATCCACAATAACCCGGTATTCCAAGAAGATAGTCCGGGGAAAATGGTTCACCCAACAGATGCAGCAGATCCCGACGTCCCCGAGGACGTCCATAATTCCCAAGATGAGGTAAGCTCTAAAGCTGGGGGTACCACTCTTTCTGAGTCAGAACCAGAGGAGAGCATTTCTACATACCCGAACGACTTCTCTATACAAGGGTATAACTCAGAGGGCACGTCCTCTACCGTTCCTTCCATCTCCTCTCATGTGAGGACGGTGTTCATGACAGACAGCAACCAAGAAGGTTCCAGTGATCGTTAACACATCAACACTATGGAGGCCATACTACATGCTTTGGTCAAGTTTGTGGACGAGATCAAAGCAGCCCTTCTAACTCTGTATGGAAGAACGCCTGGCTAAATAAGCTTGGGTCCCGCGGTCAATGCGGACCCGAACTCAGCTGCACCAAACTCGGGCGATAGTCCTCCTAAAATATCTGCTCCTACCGCTGCAAACGAGGCCAGGGAGGCAAGAAGAGAGGTCCAGGAGCTCCGGGCCATCTTCCATGCCCGAGAAAACTGCCAAGACCTCAGGAAACGACAACCGAAGCCCGCTGCGTGGAGAGATGTTCCCTTCCCACCAAAATATAAACCATTCCACATCAATCCATATGATGGGAAAACATCTGCAAGCAGGTACATCACCTACTTCGAAGTCACAACCGACCATCTGTCTCATGACGATGCCATCCTTACGTGGTTGTTCATCGGAGCCTTGGAAGGGGTCGCCTTCGACTGGTACCGCAACTTGTCGGACAATTGCATCCACTCCTTCACCGACATCAAACGTATGTTCCTAGAGAGGTTCTATGAAGTAGGACAAGACGTGACAATGTCCACTCTCATGGACGTTGTTCAGGGAGAAAATGAGCTAACAAAAAATTATATCGAGCGGTTTCGCCAAACCGCGATGAAGCTGCCTTCTGGCAACCCTGATTCCTCCTTGATTGAAATTTGCCAAAAGAGACTGCTTCCCACAATCAGCCTCTGGATGGGCAAAAGTTAATTCAAGGATTGAAAGACGTTCATCATCAGTGCCACTAGCACAGAAGACAAGGTAAAGAAACCTGCCAACTGGGATTGCACATCTCGGAAGAGGAAGACAAGGGCAAACACCCTAACATCAACAACAACAACGGTGGTAATTTCTCCAGCAACCGAGACAACAAGGGCAAGCAGGCTATAGTGACCGACACAGCCCTAAAGCCTGAATCAACACCGACATAAAAGCAGTGGCCTCAGATGACCTACTTCTTCGAGGATGGCCATGTTAAATCCATCTTAGACATGCTCATCCAAGGAAGACGAATTTAGCTCCCTCCTTCCAGGCGTGAGACTCGTCCTGCAGATATGGAGAGCCCCAAGTACTGCCATTACCATCGCTATGTTCACCATGCTACACAAGACTGCTATCAGCTGAAGTGATACATCCAACATTTCATCGATTCTAAGGCCCTGGCCATTGATTTCGAAGAGGTGACCGTAGCAGCCAACATGGTTTTAGTACAATTTGGCAACTTTCCTCTGACAAGGACTCAAGACAGAGTAGTACCTGTCCTCCGAGCAAGGATAGAGGTCGATAACCTTCCACCTCCCCGAGACCAAGCGGCTGGTCTAGTATCCCTTACTATATCACGAGGGAAGATCATGTGGGTCCATCCGGACTTAGTACCTGAGGTGACTCAGTCCGCGTCTCCCTCCACCAGCAAGAAGAAGAATAGAAAAGTCAAATCATGTCGCACGATCTCGACAGAGGTCGAAGAAGCTACTGCTGTTGTTACCCGCTTCGGCGCACCAACCCAACCTCCACTGGGTAACACGGCTGAAGATCAGCAGCCGACAGCTGCTGATGCTCCAGGACCTCCACAGCCTTCAACGACCGACAAGCCTAGGCCGAAGGAGACTCGCTTCGACAAACCACTCCGAAGAGAGACGCCTCATGGGCTAGAGAGGCCATACAACTTTGACATCCTGGCACAATTGGCCAACACACCGGCCAAATTGTCCCTATATGAGCTCCTGAGACTCTCCAAGGATGTCCGCGTCGCACTAAGCAAAGCACTCCAGAATGCCGACGCATACCTGGCTCAGTCCAATCTCACTGGAGAGGACTCGCCGATAGACCTCCAGGACAGCGCTTGCACAGGGTCAATGCCAAACATTATCTTCACTCCATAGGATATGCTTATCAAAACTAACCTGCACGATCGCCCTCTGTATTATACTGGGTACATTGGCGATATCAAGGTCGATCGGATGCATATTGACCCCGGGTCCTCCATAAGCATCATCCCGAAGTGCCTACTACACCATCTGCGCATCCCGATGCATCGCCTGATGCCGACAAGCACCGTCATCAGCGGTTTCAATTCGGGCAAGGGCTACCCGATTAGAAAGATCCGCCTAAAATGCCAAATCGGCGGCCTTCAGTCGAAAGTGACCTGTTATGTAATAGATGCGGACACCTCCTACAATATTCTCCTGGGGCGTCCTTGGATACACGATTATATGATCTTGCCCTCTACACTGCACCAGTGCTTCAAGTACGTCGATAAGTATGGCTTCGTAAGAAAAAAATTTGCCGACATCGATCCCTTTAAAGGGGTCGAATCCTACTACTCAGACTCATGCTTGTACGAGAAGTCGAAAAACCATCTTACTGAAGGAGATATTCAAGCTCAAACTGAGGCTGCAACCAGATCAGAAGAACCTCTGACGATCCACCTCCAAGCCCGCAAGCCCGACATAACTGTGTCCCTTACAGCCACTCTGCATAAGGACGCAGTTAGCCTCTTTGCACCGGAGGAACAGATGATAATCCGACTGCCAAGGTGTTGCCAAGCACCAAGACCCACAACAGAGCCACTGACAATCAGGCTGTCTAAAGCTAGCCGTCCACAAGCAGAGGAGCTCAATCCCTCTGTCAAATCGATGATAATTCGTCTTTCCAGAATGAATCGACAACCGAGCAATAAGCCAGGGACTGCTAGCCAGCCAACAACTCCCTGCCCAGCACCGAGCACCAAACTGAAGGTAGCTAGTATGCTAACAAATCCACGTTCTGCTCCCCCATGGAGTCCCTGATAATCAAGTTGCCCAAGTCATCCTCTCAGTCTCCATTTACACAAGGGGTAGCTGAAGAAGAGTCAGAGCTGGCCAAGTATGTGGCTGCTTATAATGATGTTCCATCCGCAGATGATGCAATCCCACTAGAAAAGATACCTTATTTCATCAATAAAGGGCTATCTTTGAATTACCTCGAGCTTAATAAACTTTGTACAATGTATGCTATAGAACACGGTATAGGCGCTCACCTGTACACACAAGTGACTAATGTCTACACCGGAAACCAACTTACCCCAGTGGAAGACGCTTACCGCATAATCGAGGGAGGGGATCATCCAATCATCTTCGTCCGGAAGAATGATCCACAGCCCTTCAAGATAGAAGAAGTTGAGCTCAAACCCGACACCGGAAGATAGCCCCTTTATCTGTATAGTCCCCAATCTAAGTACCTAATGCAAAAACAAGGGTATGATCTGGAAACTACACCAGGCTTGAACTACGGCACTGGACGACGATTACACTTACAATTGTCGGTCCCGGCTGGAAAACCATGAGACTACAACAACAAAACCAGATGTGGGCTAGGTTTTGTCATACCCATAACGGCACCTGAAAGCTCAGTCGAAGAATGCGACTGGTACTCATACTCAATCGGATCACCCACTTTCGATTCAGATATCAGCATCGGGGACATGCTCAGGCAAGTCTGGTCCATCAATATGGCACTTGCTGATGCCTACGAAGAAGATGAAGACATTCCCGAATTCTTAAGCTAGAGACATGGACACAACAGCTAGTTACGCAGTGGAAGAAGCGGTTCAAACAAAGAGAGCCTTCTACCGAGGATGAGGTTGTATAAGTCGATCTAGGTGATGAATCCTCTTCAAAGCCCATCTTCGTCAGTAAGAATCTGACCGATAAAGAGCGAGAATCACTACTACAACTCGTCAGAGAATATATCGACGTGTTTGCCTGGAGCTACGAAGATCTGCCAGGACTGAACCCCGAGATTGTACTTCACAAATTCAATATCCGTCCAGACGCAAAACCAGTCAAGCAACAGCAACGTCGGTTCCGTCCTGACGTCATGAATGCTATTGAAGCCGGGGTAAACAAACTAATAGCCAGCGGCTTCATCCGTAAGGAACAGCATCCTTACTGGGTCGCCAACATAGTTCCAGTCCTCAAGAAGAGTGAAAAGATTCGAATTTGCATCGACTTTCGTAATCTGAATGACGCTTGTCCTAAGGATGAGTTTTCTCTCCCTATCACAGACATCATGATCGATAACACCTACGGCTTTAAGCGTTTGTCATTCATGGATGGTTTCTCGGGGTACAACCAAATCAAGATGTTCCCTGACGACGAAAAGTATACATCATTTCGAACACCGATTAGCACGTTCTGCTACACAGTCATGCCTTTTGGTTTAAAGAATGCCGGCGCCACCTATCAAATATCTATGAGCATCATCTTTAGAGACCACTTACACAAAATAGTGGAATGCTACATTGACGACATCGCCGTCAAAAGTTGCTCTAAGGAAGATCATTTGCATGATCTAAAGATAGTATTCGACCAAATGCGAGCGCACAATTTGAAAAAGAACCCCACAAAATCCTTCTTGGGCGTATCCAGCGGGAAGTTCTTGGGTTTCATCATTACCTCCCAGGGTATCCACATAGACCCTGAGAAGACGAAGGCAATCATGGAGATGGGTCCCCCGAGAAATCTTCGTGAACTCCGAGGCCTTCAAGGGAGGCTAGCCTATATCAGGAGGTTTATCTCCAACCTCTTCGGACGATGTCAGCCATTCACCCACCTTATGAAGAAGGGTATTTCATTCGTATGGGACGAAGAATACCAGCGCAACTTTGACAGCATCAAAGAATATCTGACGAACCCTCCAGTTCTGGTAGCCCCGATTGCTGGAAGACCATTTTTGCTCTATGTACGAGCGATGGAACATTCTCTCGGTGTTCTGCTAGCACAAAACAATGATGCAGACCACGAACAGGCTATATATTACCTCAGCCGAATGATGGTGGGGCCGGAACATCGATACACTGCCGTAGAAAAAGAGTGCCTAGCTCTGGTTTTCGCCATTCAGAAGACGCGATACTACGTCACAGGACAAACCATCTACGTCATATCAAGAGTCAACCCCTTCAGGTTCCTCATGACTAAGCCAGGTGCACTCAGCTCTCGCCTCGCTACCTGGGCGATATTACTGTCCCCCTACCACATGATCTTCGTCCCACAAAAGACTGTTAAAGGTCAAGCTCTGGCAGACTTGTTAGCAGCTCATCCAGGTTCGGAGTCAACCAAAATAGACGAAGAGATAATAGACGAGGTCGCTAATTTAAATATGGCCTTCCGTTGTACAGTATGGCAAATGTTCTTCGACGACGCTTCTAGAACTGTGCCCAAGGGCAACATTGTCGCTGGAGTCGGAATAGTGCTGATTTCTCCCACCGGGTTGGTGATCAATCGAGCTTATTCCCTCACGGAGCCCTGTTCAAACAACGTGGTCGAGTACAACGCTTTAGTCATTAGCCTTCGACTTGTAAAAGAACTGGGGGTAGAGTACCTTGAAGCATACGGCGATTCGCAGCTAATCGTCAATCAGATCCGGGGCTCATACAAAGTTTGCCATGAAGATATGATCCCCTATCACCAAATAGCAGTTGACATCATCTCATCCCTGGAGGTGTTCTTCATAGAGCACGTTCCCAGGCTCCAGAACATTGACGCCGATGCCCTAGCAGGCCTAGCCGCTTCCTTAGCAGTTCCAAATTATGCTCACCACTTGATTGACATCATAGGCCGTGAGTTGGTCTGTCCCAGGAATAATGTTCAGTATGCCGAGAGCTACTCTTTCCTCACAGTCGACGAAGCACCAGACTGGAGACAACCGTTCATTGACTTCATAGTCTACGACATCCTGCCGGAGAATCCGAAGGAAGCTACTTCTATTAGAAGAAGTTCCCTCAGATTCTTCTACAATACAGAGACAAAAATGCTATATCTGCGATCATACGATGGATTACTTCTTCGATGCCTGTCAAATACAGAAGCCAAAGAAGTCGTGCGTGAAGCTCACGATGGCATCTGTGGGGCCTATCAGCCTGGCCCAAAACTACAAGATCGCCTTCGTCGAATGGGTTACTATTGGCCCACAATGGTTGTAGACACAATAGACTATGTACGAAAATGTAAAGCCTATCAAGTCCACACAGATTTCATCTACCATCCATCCGAGTTTCTACACCCGACGGTGGCATCCTGGCCCTTCGAAGCATGGGGAATGGACATCATCAGTCCGATCACTCCGCCTTCGTTCCGAGGACATCGCTTCATACTCGCAATCAAATATTACTTCTCCAAATGGGCGAAGGCTGTTCTGCTTGCAGAAGTAAAGACTTTAAACATGATCAGCTTCCTCAAGCATCATGTCATCTATCACTTTGGACTGCCCCGAAGGATCATCCATGATAATGGTCCGCAGTTCGCAAGCCATGCCTTCTATCAGTTTTACGACAAACACCGAATCCAGAATATTGTTTCAACACCATACAACCCAGCGGCTAATGGTCTGGCTGAAATATTCAACAAAATAATTATCAAGCTTCTCAAAAAGATCGTGTCATCAAACCAATGCGACTGGAATAAAAAGTTCGGCGAATGCTTGTGTGCATACCGCACTACAGTACGGACCGCCACCGGGAACACACCATTCTCTCTAGTATACGGAAGTGAGGAAATTCTCCCACTGGAGACTCAAATCCCCTCACTCCGCGTTGCTCTCACATACAGATTGACGACGGATGATAATCACCATCGCAGACTACAAGAATTGGAGGCTCTAGATGAGAAGCGCCTACTAGCTCAACAAGGAATCGAGCGACACCAGGCACGTATCTCCGGAGCCTTCAACAAGAAGGTTAAAACCAGAACATTCCAAGTAGGCGATCTCGTTCTGGCAGTTCGGAGGCCGATGGTTATGACTCACAAAACCGTCGGCAAGTTCCAGCCAAAGTGGGAAGGCCCGTTCATCATTAATGCTGTATTCTCCAATGGAGCTTACCGCCTCGCAAAACAAAACGGAGGCTTGCTCATGTTACCCATCAACGGCAAGTTCCTAAAGAAGTATTCCATCTGAAATGACATCCTCCAGGGTAATGAGTTACGTACCCGCTGGTACCGCTGAACTCACATCCCGACTAAAAATCTTCTAGAATGACGAGTCATGTACTCTCTCGTACCGCTGAACTCATATCCCGACTACAAATCTTCCAGAATGATGAGTCATGTACTCTCTCGTACCACTGAACTCACATCCCGACTACAAATCTTCCAGAATGATGAGTCATGTACTCTTTTGTACCACTGAACTCACATGCCGACTCTAACTCTCCCAGATTATTGAGTTATGTACCCGCAGGTACCGCTGAACTTACACTCTGGACACTACAGATAAATCTATATCACCTCTCCTAGGTAGTAAGTCATGTATGATCATACCTCTGAACTTTCCTCCTAAAAGAGCTTCCTCCTTGTGATCTAATACCCGCACTTTCAGTACACAAAAAGGGTAACAGATCCACAGATTTTTTAAAACGACCACGTCGATGTTACCTCTGAGTTATTTTCCTTCCATCAAAAACAAACCGCCCCTCATATAGAACCTCCATGTCCTCATTACCTCTGAGTTGTTCTATATTCCCTTCATGGAGCCCACTCCTGCCACTTCCTCATTACCTCTGAGTGGGAAGGCTCCATCGAAGAAACCCTCATATTTACCACGTCCTCATTACCTCTGAGTAAGTATGTTGGTTCTCTCTCGACTTATTATCTGTACCAAAAAAAACCCCAGGGTACGCCAAGGATAATAGGTCCACAAATGTCTTTCGACGACCACAAATGTCCTCTTTTGACCACCAATGTCCTTTGTTGACCACAAATGTCCGCAGTCGACCACAAATGTTGTACTAAATTTCCTAGTACATGCCACTCTTTTCTTATCATGTCTTGGGAGCCCAGCTGCTCCCTGGCATTCTTTCAATACCAAGAACTTCCACAAATCACAAAGTTGTTCTTGGTATCCCTCTCAAACTTGTTGTCCGTACCTAAAACCAAGGTATGTCCAGGATAACAGGTCCACAAATAGTCCCCCTAGTGGGACAAAATGCCACAAATACGACAAATACAAGAAATAAAGGATGAGTCAAAACATGCTCATTTATTCAGAATCCAAGGTACTACATTATCTGGGACTATGTCCCTATTACAAGATAAAAAGAGAAAGAAAAAGAACGAAAATGAAAAGAAGGAAAAAAGCCGACTATTGTTCGGTGATACATAGTGCCCTGAGACGATCCCTCAACAAGGCAGTCGACCGCTCAAATCTCTGCTTGGCCCGACGTTCAGCCTCCTGAGTCAGTAGCGCCGCATCTTCCAAGGGCGCGTGAGCCCGCTAGACCTCCTCAAGCTTCTCCAGAGCACGTTCCAGGTTAGCAGAAGCTCTGGAAATCCTTTCGGCATCCTGAATAATCAGCTCTTTGTTCGTACGAGAAGCTTCAAGCTCAGGCTCCAAGAAGGCCAGCTTCTTCTGAAGTTCGAGAATCTGCTCCCTTGTATCGATTACTCCCTGGGAGGCGACTGCTTCTCGAGCCCTGCAAATCTCGCTCCGGTGGCTCAACTGGTCTTACAAGAGAGACAGGTCGCCGAGGTCCTTTATTATAACTGGTTTAGATGTATCCCGCGTGAGCCTTATCTTCTCCAAGGCGGTGGTGAGGAACCCCCGCTCCTGATCAATTATTGTGGACAGATCAGCTTATCGCAACACTTGAAACTGGGCCACGAGCTGATCAGCCTCTAATAGTTTGGGCTCCAGAAGCGCAGCTATCCCTGTCCCGCCGTGTAGGGTTTTGAGAATGTCAATTTGGCCTTGGGCGCATTGTCGGGTCATGGCAAAAGGGTCCCCCGCTCCACAGCAGCTTCTACTCCTCTCTTCAAATGGCAGTAGAAACTATCAACCACATCCTGCGATGCCTCGTCCAGAACTTTCGTAGAGGATGGTGTCAAAGGAAGTGTGGCTGGCAGTGTCGAAAAAGACACAACAGAACTTGCCGCCCCTGCCACAAGGAAAATAAATTCTGAATGAAAGGACACTTGAACAGCGGCCAATTCTTCCTCCGCGGTCCGAACAATCTGGATACTCGGTAAAGCTGAGAGGTCAACCCCCAAAGTCATACAAGCAGAGGAAGATATAGGGACCATTGCTCCCTGTCCAGGCTGTACCGCCATATGACCTCCCGAACTCGATCCGGCGGGAGGCCCCTCAAGATAAGTCAGAAGAGGAGGGGGCACGCTCCCTTCCACCAAATCCCCGCTAGCAGCGCCTACCTTAACAATGTCCATCATCGGCACTAAAAGGGCAGGACCTGTATGTCCAGAGCAACCATCAATCAATATAACCCGAAGAATGTGATAATAGAGCGAATAGGCCTTCTCATTAGTCAAAATTTGGCTTATCTTACCAGGGGAGGGTTGTGGAGGCTGAGATTCGCTCACAACCGCCATAGTCTCTCACATGTAACCCCCAAGCTGAATCCGGCTGGATCTTCTGCCCCGGCTGCCTCGGAAGGAGGTACGACTGGATCAGCGTCACCTTGATGGAATTCAGCAGTTTTGGGGACAGGTTCATCGGAGCCCCCGTTATCTCGAGTTGCGACATCAGCACCGTGAGATCCCTCAGCTGCAATCGAGAGAGCCCCGACAGAAATAATCCCAGCACACATGTCATTGATCAAAGTGTTCAGGGCTGGATCGACTTCAGAAACAGTGGCTGGTTCAAGAGATTCCTCTTCTTCAGACGTCTACGAGAGGAAAGGAAAATGATTAAGGTCAAAGTTTAGGAGAAAGGAAGAACTGAATAAAAAAAATAGTAGCTCGATTTACCTCTGAAGCGGGGTCGACGTCCTTGCTTCTCTCCTTTATAGTTAACTTGCGACGTCTGGTCGCAGCCCGTTTCTGGGAGTAAGGAATACCGCCAACAGGGAAGATTTGCCTGCTATATTTTCGTACAGGACCAGGTGTAACAGAGGGCTGATCCTCCACCATCTCATCTGACATAATAGGCGGCTGATCTGCCACAACATCTTCCACCGGAAGGGAAGAGTTATTCGTATCATGTTCATCATTCTTTTTGCCCGCAGTGGTGGACTCCGAGTCAGGCACGGGAACTGTGTTCAAGTTTCTCTTCCTTTTCTTAGACCACCTGGGCTTCTCCTCCAAGCCAGTACCCACGATAAAACTGGTACTCGGATCGAAATTAACGGAAGGCTTGTTCGCTGTAACATGATATAAGGCCGCCATAAATAAAATCTCCTCTGGCACCTCGCCATCAGGGACTGAAAAGGTGGTTCGAGTATGAACCGTGTCGTAATAATGCCATGCCCTGATACCGTCTAGGACGCTACCTTCAAAGCCCAGGCAAGAGCTGGGACTGTCCGAAAATAGTTGGCTATACCCGAACTAGCGAGAAAACCTGCTGGGCAAGTAGGGCTCCAAGTAGACGTTGTTACGATTACGATATATCAGGTGCGTTGGGCAGATATTACACAGCCAAAGGAGCATTTTTTAGGTAAGAGAAGACGGGGTTCGGTACCATCAACATGTGCGCTACTCACCTCTTCAGCAGTAAAATAAGGTACGAACACAAAAAAAGTCGTATCCGTCCACTCTCGCCAGCGCTCTCCGACTGGCTGGCATGGTACTGTACTCCCAGGGATGATGGTGGAATCGGAAAATGAAAGCGTCATCAGTCGTAACGTCGTCCTCTCCTCCAGGCCTCATCAAAGACCGGCAGTGTATTAGCAGCCACCCCATTAGATAATGGTATGGCAGTTCTATGCGCTCAAAGTCCATCGCCGTGTCACGGGCGATGACCTTGGATGAAAAGGCGCGAAGGCCATGGTATATGCTGCACACCATGGCCAGAAGAAGGGCCAATTTGACCAAAAAACCAGCTTTACGGCGGGAAGGATAAAGTGGCGACTAATCCTCTCAATAGAACCCGCCCCTTCGGAGACTACGCAGTTCCGCAGCCACACCATCAGAAATCCCGCAAGGTTCGCCTTCTCCGACAGTTGCTGAGTACCATGATAAAAATAACTAAAGGAGTCAGTCTTACTCCCAAAGGTGTCGTCCTTAGACCTCGATCTCTTGGCAGTCGACACCAAGTATTGTACCTCCTTATGAGTCTGAGGATTTCGGGAAGAAACCCGGCCTGAGGCGCCAAGTGTGAAAAGATATACGACCCAGGTGGTGGTGTGAGGAGTGCTCCCTTCCGAGCTACCGTCTTTCTTGATAGCCGTCTGATGACAAGTACTGTGGTGACATAACAATTCCCGATACACGGCAAGAAAGCCCGGGAACTGCCGATCCAAATCCTCGAGCTCTTCGCTCGTAGGGGTGTACACTTTAAAGACTTCCTCCCCCCAGGCAGCTTGGAGACAACGTACATCTCATGGAGAGCAAGTCCCAGCTCCCCTCCGGGCGTAAAAAAGGTACCCGTCCTTCGGTTGAACATCTCAAGGAGAGCCGTGAACAACGGTTTATTTATGGGCAGACCATGACAGGTGCCCCGAATGGCGTGGTAAAGGCCGATCTCACGCAGGAAAGCCTCATACTTTCGCAGAATCCACGTGGTCAAGTTAGCCCTCAAAGGGATAGGGTTTATCCAGTTCACCAATGCCAACCGGCCGACAGGATAAGACCCTTTCCGAGCAAGCTGGTTCAATAAGGTATCAGCTTGGGTAAACGTGAAATTGGGACCCGTTACGTTTATGAAGGTACCCGGAGCAAGTCCCATCACGTACCGACTGACCGGTTCCCTTCCCGGATACGCTGACCCCAAATTCCTATTGTAATGGATGTTTCCCACAAACATCCCCGACTTGCTTGGAGTCAAGGAGTCTACCATCTTTCTGTCTAGCGGTAGCATATTGAACCAGGACAAAGGAAAATGACGCTCTATCGGAGGGATATGGATCGCCACCCCATCAAGAGTAAAGTCCCAGCTCTTGGATATATCTAGTGCCCGGGTGTTCTTCACAGACAAAGCATCCCCAAAGAGGAATGCAGGCTTCAGGTATTCTCCCTCCAATTGTCCCGAGTTTATCATGGCAAAGAAGAAGTGAAAGGACTATTTCTTGATAGCATTCAGCCCCCCCAAAGGCTCTTTTGGGAGCTGGTTCGTTATCTACTCGACTATATGATCGTACCTATACCCCATAGCAGATTGGGCACGCCCCACCTGAAGTTCTCCAGCAGCATTCACTGGCAGATTCACTTAAGAAGGAAAGAAAGAAACAAATCAAAAGATGGACAAAACGAAACTACTGAGTGCTTTGGCTTACATGAGTCTATGCTACTTTATTTAGAGACAAGCTTATGCGGCTCTATTTCAAAACGAGCTTATGCAGCACCGAGTAGCATAAGCCTATGCGGCTCTGCTTAGCGTGGGCTTATGCGGTTCTACTTAGCGGAGCATTATACGGCTCATTTCAGGGGAGCTCATGCGGCTCGATGCAGCACAGCCTCATGCGGCCAAATTCAGACGAACTTATACGGTCCTGTTTGAGAGGGACTCATGCGGCTCTGTTCGAAGGGTCATCATGCGGTCCAGTTTGTGAAGCGTCTAGGAGGCTACTGGACAACTCCCATGCGGCTCGGACATGGGACGCACATGTGGCCCAAACAAATTGAACAGATCCGACGAGAACGAGGAACGCATTAAAGGCTTGTGCATAAAGCATACAACAGAGCCGTCTTTGTTTCAAAAGATACGATCTGCCCCAAACCCTTACCAGCAATGGGAGAATGAACGTCGGGGTGGACTTCAGGCGCTGGGGCTGACAAAGAAGCCACACCCTTTCCCTTCGCCGTGGCTGTGGAAGCTTTGAGGGCCATTGGTGATGATGATCGGAGAAAGAAGAATAGCAGCTTAGGACAAGAGAAGAGGAAGATAAAAGAAGGCAAAGAAGTTTCTCTATCCTAACAGCACCCTATTTATAGGCAGACATAGGGGGCACGTGGACCGATAAACCGCTTCGGGTCATGTGCTGCAGGCAAAACCGACTCTTCGAATTTTGCCCCCTCTCTCATAAAAAAGATTCATCCAGGGCATAAATTCCAAATATTTAATGAGCCAACTCTTGGGACTCCCCCAAAAAATGGTTCAAAAAAATAAATTAAGGGCAATTAATGAGACGCACGTGAGGCAGGGAGCCCATGCGGCTAGGGAGTCTATGCGGCCAGATAAGCCATGCGACCAAGAACATCCTATGCGGCAAGCGGAGCTCATATAGCCATGCTTCTTATTCAAAGTATTCCAATTTTTCAAATTGAAAACTTTGAAGGGGGTCTTGTAGAAGAATGGAAAAAAAAACAGAAGAAGCCCATGCGGCTCAAAACAGAAGAAGCCCATGCGGCTCAAAACAGAAGAAGCCCATGCGGCTCAAAATAGAAGAAGCCTCATGCGGCTCAGGAATCTATCAGAGCCTCATGCAGCTCAGAAACTCTTCAATAGCCTCATGCGACTCAGGCAAAATCACGTGACCCTATGCAGCTTGTCTTTACAGCTGACCATAAAGTGACTGCTTCCATTAAATGCTCTGACATAAAGTGATAACTCTGACATTAAAGCTGAAAAGATGAACTTCGACATGACGGCGTATTCCTCGGGAAATGAAGAAAATCTCTTCTACAGCTAGCACGATCCACCAAATACAAAGATCCCTATGCGGCTGCCACCACCCCATGCGGTTGATGCTCGCATGCGGCTCGGAGCGTAAAGACCCTCGTCATGCGGCTCAAATTATGAACAGTCACCCTATACGGCTGCTGTTCTCATGGGGCTCGGATCATGGGGATCATCTCCATACGGCTCAAATATTGACAGGCCACGCCCATGCAGCCTTGACACGTGGCTAATCCTATACGGCTCAATTGGAAACCACCCCCATGCGGCTCAGATCTCGGAGGCTATACCTATGTGGCTGCCACCTTCATACAGTTCAAAACCTAAGAAGCTACCCTTATGCAGCTGTGGCTAACGGTTATGACACATGGCAGAAGATCAATTTCCCATGTGGCACTAAATTAATGTGCCATTCCCTTATAAAAAGATCGGATCTAGAGAAACAAAAAAATATAGCAAGGTGTCATTCCCTTGCAAAAGAGATCCTATCCACCCGGCTGGACACACAGAGAGACAAAGGCGCACACAGAAGAGTTTTTCTATCTTGAGAGCAGTTCTTCACCGAAGCCAAGGCTACGTTTGATCGTCCAAGGAGTAAGGCAGAGCGGCCATCGCTTTTCTGAGCCTCTACCGTCACCCTCCAGAATTAAAACTAAATAATCGTGCTTAGATTGCTATCCCTAGGTTTTCGTCCCTAGGCTTTCTTTGTATGAGCGAGTGTGTATTGTGAAGTAAAAGTCCAGTCCTCCCATATAATTGTTCTGTTCTTTTATAATCAATGGCAAAAAACCTTATCTGAACCGACCCCGGAGGGTCCACCAACATCTGGGTCTGCCGTAACAGACCCAAAAGCAATATGGACAGCTGAGGCAAATCCTTCCACCCATGACGAAAGGACAAGATTGGTATGAGGGGGCAGATTGGATGCTCCCGTCTCTTTTTTAATCAAGACAGGAGTAGGACTCGACAAGTGAGTCATTTCTCCCACGTCAGCACTTGTGTCCAGAACTGGAGAAGGGCCCGACAGATGAGTCATCCCTTCCACCTTAGTCCCTATCACTGGGCATGATTAGGGCTCGACAACAAAGTTTTCTGTAAAGCCGATTCCTCTATATCTCGATTAGGAGAAGACTCAGCCGCCAACTCTCCAGTCTCTTCTTCTCCGCCTGTCACGGAGTTTTCTTCAATATTTTCAACATCTTATTTGGGGACATCATCCGAAGAAAACGAGGCCCCCTCACACTCCTCACTCGGTGGGTCTTGCATGGTAACTTCCTTCGGGGCCTTCATAATAGTCTTTGGGGCTCCTACGGTTGTCTGCTTCACCGCCTGTGAAGACTCTGCTTCATTCCCCCAAACAGTCGACGGGGATGGCTCAATGTTCTCGAATGCCACTGTTTGCAAAAACAGAAAGTTTATGACAAACTTACAAAAAAGAGTATAAAAGTAAAATTGAATTCTGGGGAAGTACAACTTTAGGAATCTGATCAGAAGACGATCACTTTATCCCTTTGACGATGTGAACTTGAAGACTAGAGCCTCTGCAGAATGCAGCAGCACTTTTGTAAGAGTACTTGATCTCTATGATGCCTTGATAATGATTGAAAACTCTATTTATATAGTTCTGGAAATAACTGTTTTAGCAGTTATTCTGATGTGCGCAAGGCTGAATTGTGCCACTTTGGATTGCGCCAACCTTATGTTGTGCCAACTTCCATCTAATTACCCAATCGTGTACTAACTGTATTTGGATGCATGGCATCATGTGATTGAGATGCGCATAGTCGTGTACAGAGTAGTGGACACATTTTGAGATATTAGTGGCATCTGTGCCACGTCATCCTATTTTAGAATGTAAGTTGTCTCAACTTTATCAGGTTGTACGAGCTTCAGTCAACAAGTCAAACTATACCTGATTGGGTTGTGCCTAAACACAACTCAGTGTATAGGCACATGGCAGCATTTGAATGGATGAAGAGAATTTATTCAGATTGCGCCTAGGCACAACTCACATAGTATGCAGGGAGTCTATTCGGATTGTGCCTAAGCACAACTTACAGGGTGTACAGGACAGCTGTCAACCAAATCTTCTCGAGCGGCACGCTTTGATGGATTCGAAGAGATTTTTTTCGTTTATGCTGTCAGCTGTCAGTGCTGTCAGGCAATGATGGCAATTAATGGCAGATGCCACGTAAGCTTGGGCTCAATATGATTTGGGCACAGTATGTTGTCAGGCACAACCTAATCAGTGGCGCAGTTTGATCCTCTAATCTTTAAATCAGTGGCACAACTTGATTTCTGGGGCGCAACTTGATTGTTGGGTAATAAAAACATGGTACAACTTGATTTTTAGGCTCTACAAGACCCCTTCAAAGTTTTCAAAATTTAAAATTTTATAAAACTTCAAAATACATTGAATCATGATAATGACTGAGTCAAGTTGCGCCTATCTTGCGCAGTTTATTGCAAACTATTACGATTTTCTATGCGCAACTTAAGGTGACTGTTAGGATTCTGTCAGCTAGGCTATAAATAACCCTTGATTAATTGATTGTAACTCTTTACGTTTACTTCTAATCTTCTGTAAATCTTTGCGATTTTTCTTCTCCGACGACTCTCTCAACATTATGGCCCCCAAAAAGACCGTCGCCAACAAAGGGAAGGGTGTCGCTGCCCCATCAACTCATGCTCCATCGACTCGTGTACCTCAGTACGTGCCACCCTCTTCTCGACGAGAAACTGTGAACCCAGCTTTGGAAGGTGATCGAAGATGAAAATTTTGAACTTACGAAGGATATAACTGACTTGCGCCCCTCTTCTTAGAGTGTGGCGCATCACAAACTTTGTGCCACCCCTTCTTAGGGTGTGGTTGCTTGAACACTATTCGTTTTTACGAACTGTGTTATGCATGCTATTGCACA
Source organism: Iris pallida (assembly GCA_029216955.1). NCBI lineage: Eukaryota > Viridiplantae > Streptophyta > Magnoliopsida > Asparagales > Iridaceae > Iris > Iris pallida. The sequence goes on from JANAVB010003400.1 coordinate 77,631,318, forward strand.
ACTTAGTTTTTTACGCAATCAAAAATATTGTAAAACTAAGTTGAGGCGCAATTCAGTGTGTGGCACAACCTGAGATGTTGCGCAACTTAATTGTTGGCACAACTTGGGATGTTGCGTAACTCAGAATTTCATGTAACTCCGGATGTCGTACAACTTAATTATTGGCACAACCTAGGATGTTTGTGCAATTTAATAGTTTGTACAACTTTTTTTTATTAAGTTGCATACTCTTATTGCTTCTAATATTTGTTTATGTATTTCTTTGTAGTTGATCTTAGGGAAGACCCCTAAATGCTGAAAGATTTACTTCAGCAATCAATGTCCCGGAGTAGAGAAGAATTTTTTCCATGTTACATTCCCTCAGTACGACGGTCCTGAAGCACGAAGAACTCTTCTCATAGCTCAAGGTAGCCAAACCCTACTGAACTTAATGAACGGAGAACCCTTTGAAAGTCTGGATACTGTGGTCCACAAGAAACCTATCTTTTTATTTGGGGATGCCATCAAGAAAACTTTTTATCCCAAGACAAAAAAAGAGCAGAGAATTTTCACAAAGGAGGACAAAGTCATATACCTCACGGACATATCAAGGTCTATGGCATTATCCCAATATGCTTTTGCCAGCTATCCCAAAAGCATGTCATGGGATCTGATTCCCATTCAACAGGCGAGAGTCGACAAAATCTGTTATAGACTGGGTCCGAATAATAGGGACCTTTTTTATAGTACCTCTGAAAAGTACAGTGCTTATTTAAGAGGTTTGAAGCCGAGCTGCATCCCTCCTAAGGATTCCTCTCTGTTCCTTCCGGTCAGAATACCCATTTTTGCAAATACATTTGCAAAAGTTGAAGGAAGATATCCAGACCGTGCTATGCGTGTGACAGGTCTGGTTAACCCAGAGATGAAGCGCTGGAGCAGCTTATCTATTTGGATTTTGGATCAATTCAAAGACAAGCTCATTGACCTGGGTCTCTACAATGTCATCTGTACTACAGTATATGGCATTCGCCCGAACGCTCATATGTTCTTAGCTCTAGTAGAGAGGTACAATGAAAGCACTGGGACTTTCATGACTCCCCATGGAGAAATAGGATTTGCTCTTCATGAGATGTAATATATCTCTCGCCTACCAAAGGACGATAATCCATACGAAGAGTATGTGCCTACAAATGATGAATTGGATGCTCTGGCAGAGGAGAATCCTCAGATGATCGTAGTTTTCCAAGAATTACTGTATCACTACAAAATTTGCTCGCTCTACTACGAAAGTGCCACTGCGGGTACTTGTTACATCACCAAGTGGATGCCATATATCTTCTTCGGTCATGTACGGGAGGACAAGCCACTGGACAGTCAAGCATGTGCCCCTCGTTTCTTTGAACCTTTTGATAAGAGTGATATGCAATATCTGATGGAACAACATGATCATGGAGATATCACAATAGCTGAGGACTTGGATCCGTTCAAAGCTGACGACACTCTCCCGAGTTACCTTAGACAGGGTTACAGACCTATGACTCAAGAAGCCCAGCTAGCGAGTTTTCTATTTTTGTGGCTACGACACTTTATAGTTCCAGGAGCCAGTGTAGTCGACAGATTCCATCGGAGCATCTTGTTCGCTACAATACGTCTTGTCTTTGGATACAAGATAGATCTTTTATCATCCATGACCTGCCGCCTGAACGCAGGATTGTGTTCTTTTGTACAGACTATGCTGAATGACAAAGCAGCAAGGCAAGATTTACCTCGTACTGAAATGCCATACACCTATCTATTTGGATGGCTATTGCTTCACCATCCCTGTTTGATGAACCCTGATATGGGAACTGTTGACGGAGACTTCATCAGATGCTTCTCTAATGCTCACTGGCAATATACTGCTCTTTCAGAGTGCAGACTTGCCTTGAACCGTGGATCAGGATAGAGTTTTCAGTGTGTTGGGCCTCTTCATGGGTATGAAACTATGCCTCCACAAATGATGAACTTAGCTGAAGGATCACGCCGTTTAAGCCCAACCACTTTTTCATGGCTGAAGGCGATCCGTCCCTCTCACATGGTCTATAGATTCGAAGAAAAATGCTATTCGTTTTCGTACTTGCCGAGTCAATTTGCACGACAGTTCGGATATGATCAGCTTCATGTAGGTAACACCACCAGTTGCCTACAGGCCAAGGGTTATCTCGTCGATGGGGCTAGGGCATGGAGCTATTACAACGCCCGGGGTACAAAAGCTATCTTTTCTATGCCCTACAATCTTCCACAAGGCCCGCGTATGTTATATACATAAGCTAACTTCTATACTTCTGTAAACATATTTGCTAAAAATTTCCATCCTGCACATAGCTTCGCAACTGAAAAGACATCCAAACAAGGAAAACATAATCTTCAGCCTTTTCGAGATGTCGAAGACAAAGATCCTGCCGATACACCACTGGAGGCATCAATTTTAATAAACTATGTTGATCAAGTTCAAGATCCTCTGGACGTATCCATAAAGGTGCGGAAAGAAAAATCCCCTGTTAAGGATTTGAAGAAAAGAAAGACTAAGGAGACGACAGCACCTCCTCAGCGGGATAATATACCCGATTCTCCAAGGGCTCCGGAGAAGAAGAAAAGAACGTCACTGGTTATCAATGAACCAGTGACCACGAGAACAACACGTTCTCAATCAAAATAGATGCTCCTTAGTTCTTCCTCGGGAAAGAAGGATATCACTCCTTCTTCTATTCAGAAGCCGGGGAGGGGTCATAGAGGGAGGAACATCTACTTCTTTGATCGATCCGGAGAGTGATCGTAATAGGGCTGTTGCAGAACCGATCGCATCACTACCCAAAGAAGTCAGAAGAAAGTTGGTAATTACTGAAAAAGAACTATCTCAAGAAGGTAATATCGAAATTGTGACATACCCTAATATATTATTTTTTTTATCAAAGATATATATTTAAACAGATCTCTTTCTTTATATTGGTTACTTCAGCAGATGTCCAGCCTCCTACTACCACCGTAGAAGCTTTAAGATTAAAAAATGTGATGGTAAATGTTCCCACAAATTTACTTGCTGCTGCGGGGATAAAAATTCCATCTCCAACTCCCATGAGTCCAGAAGCCTCCTCTCCAAAGCAGGATTTGCCTCTATAAGATACTCCGAAAGCTCAAGAGTCTACTCATTCAGAAGAGGTGATGATTGAAGCCTTGGCTGACTGTGACTTTGGTGATGGAACATATGATGATAATTGGAATAATATCACTAAAGAAAAACAAACTTTAGTGAATACACCATCACCTCAGAAACTCTCGGTGATGAAAATCCTTCAACTGCTGAAGATGAGGAGAATGAGGTCGTCGATGACGAACAGATCAATCCTCCTGAGGTCGATGAACCAACAATTACTGAGAAACCTGAGACGTCTAGGGTGGCAGCAAAATTAGTAAATGAAACTCCAATAATTCTGCCACCTCAGACTGAATCGGAAGCAGGGAGTAGTCAGGCTACTATGTCTGCAGAGACCCTATCGAAGCTTCAGTCAGAGATAGTGAGACCTCTTGAGACTCCTTATGATATACCCAGCTCAGGTAAATTTCTAAGCATGATCGATTTATCGTAGCGTCTTCAGCATTATAGGCTACTAATATAAATAACATATGTGATTTGCTGAAGTACCTACAGGAAATGTAGCAAGGGAAGGAAGCTCTTCTCATATTAGTGCTCAAGATGAAGTGCCTCCACCTACTAAAGCTGTAAAGACTCCAGCGAAAGTAGTAGCCACTCCAGGAGCTGTGACAACTAACAAATTCGTGCTGGCCTCCTTCACAAGTGTCTTCTTTACATCCATAGAGCCTCTGGTCCATAGAGTGATGGAGAGAGAAGACGTTCCTTTTAGTACCGTCAGAAGTCCCTCTACATTCTTGATCGGAGGCATCCGCAGTCAATGAGACGAGGCTCAAGCTTTGTTTTTGGAACATATTTTGGATGAGCTGGAGAGCTCAATTAAAGCTTACAAGGAGATAAAAAGAGGAGACATCGAGCAACTAGTAAACACAGAATATGAAACTATGGCTCGAGAAGCAGAAACTAGAAAAGCCAATTTTGAAACATTTTTGCTGGCTTTCACTAGACAATCCTCCGAGTTAGACATCCAAGTCTCAGATGCAGCTGGCATTGCTGAGAGTCACCAGACTAAAGCTGCAGAAGAAGAGAAAAAGGCTGCTGACCTAGAGGCTAAAATTGTCCAGCTTCAAGTAGAACTCTAAACTGTCAAACAGAGCTTAGAACAAGAAAACTAATTGCACCAAGCTGTTGTTAATCAAGTGGAGTCCCTGAAGCATCAGAAGGAAGAATTTGAACGTCTGTAGAATGAAGAATTAGCACGACAAGCTGCTGCTCTATAACCTTTTGATCCTGAATCAGGAAGAGTTGAAGCTAGACAAAGAGTGTTAAATTCTCGTGATGAAAGAGTTCAAGTTCTGAAGAAGCAAATTGCAGAACTTATCACCTATCCTTCAGAGTAGAATAAGAAAATTTTGTTGTCTCTCTTTTCTTTTACAATGTACTTCTTTTTATAAAAAGAAAATAAAATAAAAAAAATATATGTGGTTCTGTTACTTGTTGCATATCTTGTTATAGATATAAGTAATAGAATAGAGAAAATATATTCAGAGGTACTAGACATGATATATTTCTTGATTTAGAAAATAACAATATTTATTATATCTGCTCAGAGGTAATGTGGACGTGGCAGAATATAAAGTTTTAGCAATACTATTATTTCAATAGACAACTTTATCATAGGAAATAGGGACGTGACAAGTTGCTGATGTAGATAATCAGAATTCAGAGGTATGGAGGACATGAATTCTAGTCATTTACAATAAAGTAACTAAGAGACAATAAATGCTAAGATTAATTGATGATAAGTCAAAGAAAATGAATGAATGAACAGTCACTTCGGTTTTTGAAGAAGAGACAATGAATGAATGAACAGTCATTTCAATTCTCGAGAAAGGGAGTGAATGAATGAACAGTCATCTCAATTCTCGAGAAAGGGAGTGAATGAATGAACAATCATAAATGAACGAACAGTGACTTCTTTTGAAGAGTAAAAGTCGCATCGGTTCTCGAAATCAACTATCTAGTCGTTCTGTCTATAAATAGAGCAAAACTTTCGTAGATACCATCAACCTCTTTTTCTTTCTGTACAAAATGTCTTCCAGAGACTTGCTCACTCCGAAGATCGAAGGAACAACCGATACGTCTCCTACTAAGCCTCCGGTGCCTCCTCAAAAAGAAGTGGGTGAAGGCTCCACTGTTCCTGCACCAGTGTAGGACTTGATTGCCAAGCTGGTGAAGCCTGGAAAGACTGCCAAAGAAGAAGCAGTAAGGGCGGCTGCCTGTGAGTTGCTAGTATGTTTAGACAACGACATGTTTGAATTACTGGCAAACTACGTATTTAATCAAGAAGGATCGGGCCATCGTCCCCGTCCTTAATATTATATAACTCTTTTCTGCTTTTGAATAAAATGAACTTTATTTACATTATTTTTATGAAATGAAGTATATTTTGCTTTTATACATAATATTTATTAGGAAATTTGCCATTGATAGGCATCATAGCAACTCTGTCGTCCATATCTGTTAATTGATAGGCTTCATTTGAGAAAACTTTATTTACCACATACGGACCTTTCCATTTCATCTCGAACTTGCCTTTGCTCATGTGAGTCATAGTCATAGGACGTCTAACTGTAAGAACTAGCTCCCCTTCTTGAAATGTTCGCACGTTGACTTTGCGATTGAAAGCTTTTGAAATTCGGGCTTGATAAAGTTCAATATATTATTGAGCCAGCAACCTTTTCTCATCGAGCGCCTCCAATTCTTGAAGCCGGAGACGATCATTATTATCTGTGGTAAGTTCATTAGTGATAGAAATTCTCAAGGATGGAGTTTGAATTTTCAGCGAAAAGACAGCTTCACACCCATATACCAGAGAAAAAGGTGTACATCCTGTGGGATTACGGACTGTAGTACGATAAGCCTATAAATATTTTCCAAGTTTCTTACTCCAATTACGTTTGTTAATAGAAACAAAATTTTTAAGGAGTTTGATAATAGTTTTGTTGAATTCTTCAGCTAACCCGTTAGCTACAGGGTTATAGGCTGTAGAAGCAACATTACTGATTCTGTTGTCATCACAGAACCTATTAAACATCTGGCTGACAAATTGTGGCCCATTATCATGGATAATTCGACGAGGTACACCAAATCTGTATATCACATGATGTTTGATGAAGTTGATGACACTATTGGTCTTCACTTCGGCTAAGGGTATAGCTTCAGCCTATTAAGAGAAATAATCGGTTATAGACAAAATGAACCGATATCTTTTAGATGAAGGAGGATTGATAGGGCTAATTATATCCATGCCCCAAGCTTCAAAGGGCCATGAGAAAGCAGTCAGATGAAGAAATTTCGACGGTTGGTGAATGAAATCTGCATGAATCTGACATGCACGGCATTTCCTTGCATAGTCAATGGCATCTGATACCATAGAGGGCCATTAATAGCCCATACATCGAATACGATCCTATAACTTAGGACCAGGCTGATGTGCTCCATAAACGCCATCATGAGCTTCGCGTAATATCTGCTTTGCTTCATCACCGGTAAGACATCTCAGAAGTAACCCATCAGAAGTTCTTCGAAAGAGAGTTTTAGTAGTAAGATTATAATAGAATTAAAGCGATCGGTGACGAATACTTGTAGCTTCCTTATGATCTTCTGGCAATATGTTGTGTACTGTAAAATCGATGAAAGGTGCTCTCCAGCCTTCACTAATGACATTGACTTCAGTTGAATTACTGAATTCAATATTATGGTTGTTTTCAATACAAAATAGTTCTCTGTTAGAGATAACAACCATTTGTTGTCTTTTGACTGGAACTGCCAATACCGCAGTTAGGTTAGCTAAGACATCAGCTTCTATATTGCATGCTCGACGTATATGTTCGATAAAGAACACTTTGAACGAAGAAGCTATTCTTATTGCTGCTTCGTAGTATAGTACTAGATCTTGATGTCGAACTTCATATTTGCCTCTAACCTGATTAACAATCAACTTAGAATCACCATATACTTCGAGATATTCAATATCTAGTTGTTTGGCTAATTGGAGTCCAATGAGCAAGGCATTGTATTCTGTTACATTGTTGGAGCACGACTCATCTAAGGAATAAGCTCTCTGAATAGCTAATCCATCTGGTAAAACAAGAATAATTCCTACTCCAGCAACAAGGGTGCCTCCGGAATGTTTTGTCTGGAATCTTGTCATAGAGTTTAGATATTTCAGGAACAGGATGAGCTGCTAAGAAATCAGCTAATGCTTGGCCTTTCACAGACTTTTGGGGAACATAGACCATATCATATTGTTCTAATAATATAGCCCATGTAGCAAGCCTAGAATTGAGTGTACTGGGCTTTTTCATTAAGACTCGAAGAGGATTGACTCAGAATATAACATGAATAGTTTGACCGATGATATAATATCTCGCCTTTTGAACAGCGAACATTAAGGCTAAGCATTCCTTTTCTACCGGACTATAACGATGTTCAGCTCCAATCATCGTTCGACTAAGGTAGTAAATAGCTTGTTTATGACCTTGTTTGTTCTTCTGAGCTAGCAAAGCTCCCAATGAATGGTCCATCGCCCGGACATACATCAAGAAAGGTATTCCTGAGATTGGTGGCACTAGCACTAGTAGATTCATTAAATATCGTTTTATGTCATCAAATACTCGTTGACATTCTTTCGTCCAAACGAAAGATACACCTTTCTTTATTAACTGAGTAAATGGTCTGCAACGTCCAAATAAATTTGAAATGAATCGCCTGATGTACGTAAGTCAACCTTGAAATCCTCGTAGCTCTTTTAGGTTGTGTGGAGGACGCATCTATTGAATGGCTTTGATCTTCTCGGGATCAACGTGTATACCCTTAGAGGTAATGACGAAGCCAAAAAATTTGCCACTAGAGACACCCAAAAATACTTGGTGGATTCATTTTGAGTTGATGCTGGCGTATTAGATTGAAAATAGTTCTTAAATCTTGAATGTGATCTTCCTTTAGACGACTTTTGACAATAATATCATCAACATAACATTCGACGGTTTTTTGCAAATGATCTCGAAAGATAGTACTCATAGCCCGCTGGTAAGTTGTACCTGCATTCTTAAGACCGAAAGGCATGACTGTATAATAGTATACTCCGCAAGGAGTACGGAATGAAGTATGTTTTTCATCTTTAGGATTCATCCGGATTGATTGTATCCAGAAAATCCATCTATGAAAGAGATTCATTCGAATCCACAAGTATTGTCGATCATAACATCGGTAATTGGGAAAAGGAATTCATCTTTAGGGCAAGCATCATTGAGATCCCAAAAATCTATGCATACTCGAACCTTCCCGGTTTTCTTCAAAACTGGTACAACGTTGGCTACCCAGTCAGGATGCTGTTCTTCTCTGATAAAACCACAAGCTGTAAGCTTTTTGACTTCATCATCAATTGCATCTATCATTTCAGTCTTGAATTATCGTTATGGTTGTTTGACTGGCTTGGCATTCGATAAAATATTAAGTTTATGAGTTACAACCTGGGGATCTAAATCCGACATATCTTCATAACTCCAGGCGAAGACATCAATATATTCACGAATGAGGTAAATTAGTTCTTGTTTATCATCCTCAGGGAGATTCTTGCTAATGAAGATCAGTCGTGGCACATCTTTCTCTCCAACATCGATCTGAATTAGTTGATCCTCAGTAGGTGATTTTCGTTGTTCAAAATGGAGTTTCCACTGATTGTCCATCCTTTGTGCCCAGAGATCCATTTCAGGAGCTTCTTCAATGTCATCTTCATCATCTTCCGAGAATTCAGCAGACACCATGTTAGAAAATACTGTTACTCAATGAACATGACCAATATTGGTATCAGAATCCCATGAGATAGAATCAGAAGAGTTAGATCGTTCTTCTTCATCGGATTCGAAAGGTTTTGGAGTTGGAAGTGGTGAAGAATAACCTAATCCCCGTTTTGATTTACTGTAGTATTGTTATGATTTTCCTTTTCGAACAGAAATACGAATAGGAGTTCGCCTTCCTCTGCCGCTATTGAGACCAGTTCTGAAATCATAGTCCATTTTATGAATGATTGCTTTGGATTATGGACTATAGCGATGTAACTGTAACCTTCCTGTATCATCCTTGTTATCATTATCAAGCAGGATTTTTTGTTCTTTTTATTTATTAAAAAGTATAGGCATTTCATTTTTCTTTTGAGACGGTACTAAAAAGTACGATTCTTGTATTAAATCCAACGATACCATATTTCGTAAATATGATACAACTCCTATTGTAAGTGGTTTAAAGCTATCTAGCATGTCCAAATAATATTGAGTATAATAAGAGACATCAGTATACTGCAAAGGAGATGCTTTTTTGATTTTTACACCATCATTTACAACAGGACCTTTAGCCTTAACAGGCTTAGTCAGATTGATAACAAAAGGGAGAGAAGAAGAGCGAGAAGGAGAAGGAGGCTTTTTACGATGAAGGTCGATTACAAGTGGCTCAAAAGAGGTGAGCTCCTTTTGTTCCTGACTAACACCAGGAGGCTGCTTCTTGTGAGAAGGAAGGTAGATAGTGAGTGGTTTGGAAGACTGAGGACAGAAAGTGCCTCCTTTGACCAGAATCACCAGAGTATCATTCGGCACATTTTTCTGTTCTTTATCTGTATCCATTGCCAGTACCACCTTCATGAATTCCTCTTTGTACATGCGAGAGTCGTTGCAGTATGCTTCAACCCCCTTAAAAGGATTCAAGTCTGCAACTTCTTTCTGGACTTCTTCATTGCCATCTACATATTTGAAACATTGGTGGAGAGTAGAAGGTACAATATTGTGTTCATAGAGGAATGGTCTTCCCAGCAAAGCATATGAGCCATGATTATCAATCACATAAAAAGTTACCTTAGTACGAAGATTGCCAATTTTAAGTTTTAGGCGTATCTTCCCCAAAGGTTCACTTCTTCCTTGATTGAACCCCAAGATGGTAGTGATAGTTATAGAAAGATTATGCACTGGGATCTTTAAAGCTTCCAGCAATGATTTCGGCATGATACTAAGAGCAGACCCGGGGTCAATCAGAATGTGATCGACTTTTATGATGTCCACATATCCCGTGAAATAAAGAGGACGATCATGACGAATATCTTCTAAAAGTATGTCATCTTGTGTAAAAGTAATGTTGGGCATTAATTCAAATATACTATAACAATATAGACAGCTGATCAGCTCCGGTTCAGGCTTCGTGAGGAGAGTAAGACAAGCATCAGCCTGCATCAAAGCTTCACTTAATGTTTTTCGAGTTTCTTTTGAGAGACGTAAGAGTTCAAAGATTGACAATCTTGCTGGAGTATTGGCCAGTTGAGCCAATATATCAAAATTATATAGCTTTTCGAGTCCAAGAGACGAGGATTTCTTCAATACTTTGTCAAAACAGACAGGGTGCATTTCCTTGTCTGCTGATGTCGGTTTGGGAGGAGTTGGTTCAACTACCGGCGAGGATGTAGATGGTATATTCTCAGCAAAAGAAGATGATGTAGGAGGAACATCAGGAGATGGGGCAGGATTCTCTTGAGTTTTAGGATATTCCCGAAGATAAGGTTTCCCAGATCTAGTACCAATTAAAATTTCTTCTTCTGCTACTGGTTCAAAGGATACCATGTTGTAGCTTTTGGATTTAGTTTTGGAGCGCTTCTTTTGCTTGGAAGAGGAAGGCACTTCAAAATCTACTTCCAGATCTGGATGAATCCACATGATCTCTCTTTTGTCAGTTGACAATGAAACAAGACCCTCATTTTGGAGAGGTGGAAGATTCACGATCTCAAGAGTAGTTCTCGGGATAGGGACAATACCATTTTATACAAGTTGAGGTAGAAAGTCACCAAATTGTACAGAAACAACATTAGCTGTCACTGTCTTCTCATCCTGCTGAAGGGTAATTGCTCCAAAATTGAGCATCTCTTGGATTTTGCCTTTGAGAACGTAGCATGCTCTGGTTGGATGCCCTATAAATCTGTAATAAATACAATATTTAGGGTGGTCAGTTTTACCTACTTTTTTTGGCCGTTTTGCCTCTGGCAGTTGAAGTTTATTGCTTTTGATCAAGCAATCAAAGATGCTTATAGTATCATCTTCATCAAACGAATACTCTTCTTTTAGACGAGGTACTTTCTGTGGTGGTGCTGATGGAGTAGGTGTAGTCTGTACAACATTAACAGCTAACGACTCCTTGCCTTTGAGATTAATAACCAATATTTCTTTACCCATACGGTTGTTCTGGCAATTATTACCATCGGGTGTAGAATGTTCTTCTTGATTAGAATGATTCATTTGAACTCCTAACTGTTTGAACTTTTCGGCACTAACCTCTGCCGCCTTGGCATTCACAATGAAATAAGGCCAATCCTAGAATTGTGTAGATCCCATCCACATACTGATAATAGGCAATAAGTTTGATTTGCAAGTGTCTATTATTACAGCAGATGGAGTTCCTAAAGGCATTTTAAGTGTCTCTCGGCAGAATCTTTTGATGAAACTCTCTGTAGATTCATTATTTCTTTGTTTAATTTTAATGAGGGCAGACATCGTCATATCATTGACTCCCTTATTGAATCGTTCCAAGAACATTTATTTGAAACCAGCAAAAGAAGTTATGCAGCCATCATGCAAGCTTCGGTACCAGTCGTATGCTGTACCGGCTAAACAACTGACGAACACTCTGGTAAGGAGTACATCATTTAGCTGCAATTGGTCAGTCATCACTTCAAAATGATTGATGTACTGACTTGGAGAAGTACTGCCATCAAACAGCATAATGGTTGGAAGCCTGTATTTAGGAGAAAACTGAACCTCCTTCCATTCTATAGGATAAGATTGTTTTATCCTAAGTCTTTGTAAGCCATCCTTCTGCTTGAAGGCCTCAAACTGAGTGCGTAAGAGTTTTACAGCCTCATTAGCATCTTCTAATATTTGGGAATTGGTAGGTTGATTTAAATTGTTAGGAGAAGGAACAGCGTGGTAATTATCACCCCCAGCACCAGACTGACTGGGAGCAGCTTGGACTGGTATAGAAGCAACCTGAGGAGGTGGTACCCCAAGACTAACATTAACCGATACAGAAGATGCTATGAGCTCGGGATTAGTAGCAGGACTTATAACCGGTGGCTCTGTATGTTGAGCCACGATTATAATGTGCATACTTGCGACCATTTCAGCCATGGTCTTCAGTTTATCCTCTAGTGTAGCAATTTGTTGTTCTTGATTGGCCAAACTAGAAGCATCTTGGTCTTCTGTAATGGCATACGCTGTCACTTATCTTGGCATTATTGACGAGATAGTTTGTTCCGAACTTTCACTATCTGTGTCAAAGTCAGACAAAGAATCATCTCCCAGATGAGTAATGGGAAAATATTCCTGATTGAAAACATTATAATCTGAATTTCGATTTTTTGAAATGGTATGTTGAAAGACCCTTTCACTGGATTCACGAAGTTGTCTCAAGTATTTTTGACTCGGATTGCAAGACGTGCTACGCCTTGAAGACTTTCTACCCCAGTGTCTCGAGAACTCATATTGACAGAAGCATATAACAGCTCGTCTTCATCTCCTGTCATAGGTTCATTGGTAGAAGTATAGTTTAGACGATCGAAGACAGATCGTTTAGCTAATTGGCAATAACACTTGATAACCACTTCATGAAGGCAGTGGCGATCGGAAGAGTGATTTAGAGGTGAAGGAGACATCTTTGTGATCTCCCGTCTTTGTGTAAGACGTTCTTGGAGATCAGTTACCACTACAGGATGAAAAGAAGTCGAAGGAACATATTCCTTAATGATGTTAGGAATATGCCTCATATTCTTCAGATGCTTAGTTCCATGAGTGTACAAAGATGTACTTAATTCATTGGCATAAGTGATTGGGTCATTCTTTTCAAACTTTTGTTTCTGGTACATATTGGCCTTTGGCATAGGATTCTTGCATTTTACCAAAGTTGATACTGATTGACGCCTATTGAGATAAGCGCATAAATCAGAGAATTCTGCTCCGGGTGTCTCTGTTTGAGATACCATCAATTTTCCTTGCTTGGATCTTGAGATCTGCAAGGTTGGAAGATCTTGAATGGTCCCCATAGGTGTAGGCAAGATACCTCTTTGATCAGTATTCTTTGCCATAGCAGAGATTTGAAAACCTCTATTTAAGGCTGATATATCTTCCTCTGAGTCATAAACTATAGAAGTTTGAGAAAAGACCAAAGGGTGCTTTCTTTTATTTTTGGAGGGTTAGTTAAAAAGCGTTTCCCTCTGTTTTATTGTGGAATCGTCTTAGGCATAGGTTGTGCCAGTTGAGGAAGTGTAACAGGGCCCTTTCCTCTGTTCTGTCTAGTTTTGGCACTAGAACATTATCTCTCCAAGTTCAGAAATAAAGAATTGGAGGAAGGAATAGCAAAAAGACTAGATCCCTTGGGTTGCGCCAGAGCAGTATAATGAGCAGACTGCGTCTGGACCATTGATTGCTTGGGTTGTACCATAGCCATATGGGTTACTGGTTGCACCCTAGCAACAGGTTGCACCTTAACAGCAACATGAGTAGACTACGCTTTGGTCGCAAAGGGAGTAGTGGACTGCGCCTTGGCAGCAGGAAGGGTGGACTGCGTACGGGCAGCAATGAGCATAAGTTGTGCATGGGCAACAGGAACAGGAAGAGCAGACTGCGCACGGGTAGCAGAAATAGACTGCGCATGAGTCCCAGAAACAGATTGCGCCTGGGCAACAAAGGCAGGTTGCGCATGAGCAACAGCAACTGTAGAAGACTTAGGAATTCACACAGTTTTATTCTTGGTGATAGCCACAGTGTGGTTTTTGCTCTTCTTGTTGATCATGTCTTCATAGGCTGTCTGGTTGACTTGCACAACCAGAGTCTTCTGCATCTTGCCGATTGACACAGCATCACATTGAGTTGTCATTTTCCTCGTCGGAGGAGAAAGTCGGCCCCAGCAGAATTGCCATTTTGTTTGCAAAAAACAAAAAGTTTATAACAAACTTATAAAAAAAGTACAAAAGTATAACTGAATTTTGGGGAAGTACAACTTTAGGAATCTGATCAGAAGACGATCACTTTATTCCTTAGATAATGTGACCTTGAAGAGTAGAGCCTCTGGAGAATGCAGCAGCACTTTTGCAAGAGTACTTGATCTCTGTGATGCCTTAATAATGATTGAAAACTCTATTTATAGAGTTTTGAAAATAACTATTTAGCAGTTATTCTGATGTGCACGAGGCTGAACTGCGCCACTTTAGGTTGCGCCAACTTTCATCCAATTACACAATTGTGTACTAACTGTATTTAGACGCGTGGCATCATAAGATTGAGATGCGCATGGTCGTGTACAGAGTAGTGAACACGTTTTAAGATATTAGTGGCATGTGCGCCATGTCATCTTGTTTTAGAATGCAAGTTGTCTCAACTTTATCAGGTTACGTGAGCTTCAGTCAACAAGTCAAACTGCGCCTGATTAGGTTGCGCCTAAACACAACTCAGTGCATAGGCACGTGGCAGCATTTGAATGGATGAAAGAAATTTGTTCAGATTACGCCTAGGCACAACTCACAGAGTGTGTAGGGAGTCTATTCGAATTGAGCCTAGACACAACTTACAGGGTGTGTAGGACAACTGTCAACCAAATCTTCTCGAGCGGCACGCTTTGATGGATTCAAAAATATTTTCTTCGTTTATTGTGCTGTCAGCTGTCAGTGCTGTCATACAATGATGGTAATTAATGTCAGACGACACGTAGGCTTGGGCACAATATGATTTGGGCGCAGTCTGTTATCAGGCGTAATCTAATCAGTGGCGCAGTTTGATCCTTTAAGATTCAAATCAGTGGCGTAACTTAATTTTTGGGGTGCAACTTGATTGCTGGGTAATAAAAACATGGCACAACTTGAATTTTAGGCTAAACAGCCACTACATCAATGACATCTCCTTCAGTACGGTCCAAAGTGGCCTAAACGTCCACTTTGAACTTCCACTTGAACAACATCATCTGAAGTCTCCTCCACAGAAGATGGCACAGTTGGAGGAATACACTCATCAGATGAGCTCGCCACTTCCTTCGGTCTACCCTAACCTGGCCTCAAAGGCCGGGGTTTCTTCTTTGACACTTCCTGCAAAGGGAAGATGAATAGGCAAAAAGAAAGATCGAGTCAGATTAGTATTGATATACTTACCACCGCAGGAACGGGCTCTACTGGCACTGCCAAAGGCAATACTGTGGTTCCTGATTTAGTTGCCAGTGCCTTCCTGGACTTCTTGGACGCAGAAGGATCCACTTCTGTCGAAGCATGCCTCTTCAGATGGCTAGCCACAGGTTCCTCCTGTGAACCCTCTGTCGGTACTGTAGGGGCAGCCTTAGAATTAGCTGCAACGTTGGACGGACGATACGTCCGAGCCTTCGTAAGCATATCTTTTGACGCCATCGACTTGTGTCCCAATGATGAAACTAGTCTCCCTATCATACCCAGAAGATATAACACACATCAAACAATAGAGCTTGACAGTGGAAAACAAGATGTGTGGCCGGAAATTGTGAACTGGTATTGTGAATTGCACTCTAGTACACCCAGCATTGTAATACTGCCAACCTCGGGCTCCATCTAACAAACTCCTAACAAATTGCAAGCAATTACTTGGGTTTTTCAACATCAGTTGGGTGTAGCCAAATTGGCGTGTAAAACGGCTCGGCAGGTACAGCTCTAGAAAATACTAATTCCTATTCCGGTACACCAAGTGTGAAGGCCGGATACTCTGCAACCAGCGAAACCCCTACACCGGCAGAGTAATGGCATCCTCGCCAGAGTCCTCCAGCTCTTCATCTGCTTCAAAACCTAGGAAAACTGGGCTAACTTTGGTGACATCCCACCCCTGGATGTGGGACAAAACCTTCCTACAAACGGGGACTCCCGTATACAGCCACTTCCTTCTATGGTAGCGGCGAATAAAGACATCGTCAGCAACATGTCTTTCTTCTACGCCGGGGCTTATCACATTGGGATGATGCAAGATCAACCACCCTATCAGATAATGAAAAGGTAGCTCCGCACGAGGGAAGTTATCCTTTCTTCCCCTCGAGTGAACCATATCATCTGCAAACTCTCTCAAATCCCACATTAGGTTGCACACCATCGCAGGAAGCAAAGCCAAAGGGCGACCGAGGACCAACTTCACAGCAGGTAAGATGAGGTTTTTGGTCACCCTCTTCACAGAACCAGATCCACTGGAAAATATGTAGTCTCGAAGCCATATCATCAGATAGGCCGTTAGTACTACCTTTGGAGACATTCTATGGACACAATGCCAGAAATGGCTATAAATATGGTCGAACAGCTCATTGTCCTCATTTTCAGGAGTTTTTTGCTCACCAAGCCTGGTCATCTCGGCAAGTACCTCCGTATGAGTAAACCCTGGTGGAGTAACAAATCGAACCTTTGATGGGTCCTTTTCGTCTTGATTGAAGACGTAGTCTCTCCAAGCAGTCACATGAGGTTGTGCCTTACCTTTATCCCTATGTTGGTTCAAGTAATGGTGACTTACCACCTCTTTGAAGACCACCATCATTTCGGGATCCTTCTCTTCCAAAGGAAGGAGTTCCTGATTCGTCGAAAAATACTCCTCATAGGGTTCAGATCCCCAAGGCAGCTTTGAGACCTCATACATCTCATGAAGTGCCAATCCTAACTCCCCTCCAGGCATGTAAAAGGTGCTGGTGTGAGAATTGTGCAGCTCCATGAGAGCAAGAAATATGGACCGGTTTATCTCTATGCCTGCTTGAGTGGCACGGAGAGCAGCTGTCAAACCGATGTCTTTGATTTTATTCTTAAACTTTGACAAAACCTAGAGTGTCAACTCATCCCACTTCTGCAGATAGTGGTACCAACCTTTGACCCAAAATTCTCCTTTTAGGTACAAAATCTTGACCGCTAGCATGCGATTAACAAAAGTCAAGGCACTAAAGGCAAAGGTATTGGGAGGAACGCCACTATATATGCTTCCAGCATGCAAGGTTCGCCAATGATAAAGGTTCCAACCCAGGAAGGGGCTAAGATATCCCTCAGATTAGAGGTGGTGTCAACGCGGATAGTTCCTACCACTACCCCTTCCTAAGATAGAGTAAGCTCCCACTTCATTCTCCTCTTGGAAGCAAGACTGCGGAAGGCCGTCAAAGGCAATTGATGTTCTACTTATCGAATATACATATTCACATCCTTGGCCTTGAAGTACCAATCCTCTCTGACCTTTAACAACTTCGCTTCAGTTGAGGTCAGGCGATCACCAAACAGAAACTCGGGTTTCAAGAAAGACACAGCGTCAGATTTAGCTGACTTGAGCCTGCCACTCTCCATCGTGCCTTGGAGAAAAGTGTAAGGTTGGTCACAGATCTGGGTCATACTCTTTGGCAGCTGGTCCAACATGATCACAGCTTTAGCCGGGTTGACCACTTCTTCATTAAAGTCCAGACCCATTTGACAAAGAGATGGGTCGAGGAGGACTTCATTCAGCAGGGGCAGAGTCATTGACACTGCAGATAAAAAT
The DNA here is from genome assembly GCA_029216955.1 of Iris pallida. NCBI lineage: Eukaryota > Viridiplantae > Streptophyta > Magnoliopsida > Asparagales > Iridaceae > Iris > Iris pallida. The sequence goes on from JANAVB010003400.1 coordinate 77,649,021, forward strand.
AGAAAAAAGGGAGCCAGTAACATAAATCATTCCCACAAGCAGCAGAAAGCTTCGACTCACCATCAATACCTCAATCCATGCGCTTCATCAGAGAAGCGATCATCAGGACCAAAGTCAGCGTCAGCAGAGGAGGCTTCAACGCATCATCTGGACCTCAGTCCATGTGCTTCAGCAGAGCAGTGCATCATCAGGACCTAAGTCCATCTGCGTCACCCGAGGAGGCTTCAGCGCATCATTAGGACCTAAGTCCATAGGCGTCAGCAGAAGAAGCATCGATGCACCATCAGGACCTAAGTCCATGCGCGTTAGTAGAGGAGGCTTCAGCGCATCATCAGAACCTAAGTCCATGTGCTCAGCTACCAAGAACCTAAGTGCATCTTGAGGATGAGCTTCATACAGCCGCACCCATGCGCCTCGACGAAGCCATTCAAAAGAAGCATCTACACGAAAGAACTCCCAAAGTAGTTATTCTTTCACTAATTACCTCCGGCCGTACGTCGGCAGGCGTCACTGCAGCAATGGAAGCCTCCTCGATATCAACCTCGATAGGCTTCTTGCCTATGACCCTTCCTCGGCCAGTACCACCATGGGGAGTCTTGGGGGCTATCTCTCAAAGAAAGCTAGGGTTTGTTGAAAAGAAAACTCTAAAGAAAGAAGAAGAAGAAAGAAGAAGAAGAAGAAGAAGAAGAAGAAGAAGAAGAAGAAGAAAGCAGAAGACCCTCTCTCTCCTATCAAGCACCTATTTACAGGCTCTTGCCACGCACGTGAACCGATGGGATGTGAAATCAGTAGCTGTCGCTTCGAATCTTGTGAAAATGATGGCTGCTTATCTCCCAAAAGATTATCATTACTCTCCTGGAATTTGGGACGTTATCTTTTGTATTTAAAAATCGAGAAAAGCATGCACCCCCACAACAATGCGCAAAGCAGCCATGCGCCTAGAAGAGGCATGCGTCCCGACAAGGAATGTACCCAGAATATCTACTGTCCATGATTCTTGTTCAAAATATTTCAAAACTTGGCAGAAAGTTTTAAAAACTTTGAAGGGGGTCTTGTAGAAGCATGGAATTTTAGGCACATCTTAAAATCCAGAATCCCTATGCACTATGCACCCCAGACATGTGTGAGACCCGTCTCACTGTATCAAGCATTTTATACGGATACATATTTATTTGAGCCGTATTTCGTATTTTTCGATTCGTGTGATATTTTAAAATTTTCCAAGATATAGGAATTTTCATGACTTGGTTTAACTTGGACTTGGTTTTATTTGGTTCGGTTCCACTTTGACTTGGTTTGGTTTAGTTTGGTTCTTTATGAGATGAGGTGTATGGTTTAGATTGAGTGGAGAGGAATGAATGGTGGAGATTGCTTGGGCTTGTTATATAAGCCACCTACCACTCTCTCTCCTCCATTAATTTCATTTCCATCTTCATCTTCTTCCTCCAGCCCAAGGCAAGTACACCTTGCCGAATGTTGGACGATTTCCATCTCGTTTGTTCCATTCTCTTTATTGTTACATTCTAAGCATGTTTAGAACTTGAGTTTTCTAATTGATGGCTAGATTGTTGTAGATCTAGTTTTGTGGTATTTTCGGTTTTCATGGGTTTTGACCTGTTAAACTTGTATATTTTTATAACTGATGGTTCCATGTTGGAGAGAATTTATTTTACCCAAATTTGAGCCATGGAAGTCTGGATTTGGGGTTCCCATTGTAGTTAGGTGGAGCATGGAGGCCATGGTATTTTCCACGGACATAGATTCTGTGGGAAAGCCATTGTTTGTATTTTTTTTTAAATTGCATGCTTGCTAGTATTTTTGGAACCGCATGCATGAAATTTTGTGTTGAGCCGCATATGGACCAACTGCTTGCATGGCCAAGTCAAATAATAATATTTTATGGCCGCATGATTGCTTGCATGAATATTTAATTTGAGCCGCATGGCCTCTCCACTTTATTTTGGCCGCTATGGCCTTACATTATTTTATTGCAAGGCATAAAATTCCAATTGCTGGCTGCATGAGGCACTTTATTAGTAGCCGCATGATTATCATTTGCATGCATTAAATAATATATGGCATCAAATCATGCATGGCATTAGTTAATGCATTTAAGTATTTGCTTAAGGCATCAGTTAATGTATTAATTCATGCATGGCATTATTAAATGCATGGCATTAGTTAAAGTGCTACATGAATTAATTACTTAAGGCATTTCATGTATTAAATAAATGAGAATTCCTTAAGTGGCCGCATGTATAGTTTTGGTCCTATACTTGCATGCATTTGCATGGGAGGGGGGCATTTAAGCAACTACTTGTTTGCTGGATGCTTGTATGCATGGGATTAATTAATTAATGGTTGCTTGGCCGCATGGCCCAATAACTTGTTGAGCCGTATAAGCTCCAATGCAATAGCTTTATTGCATGGCCATTAGCAATTGCTTGCTTGCAGTAGCCGCATGCATTTACATTAGCATGAATTGCTTGCAGGCATTTGCATGCGATTCCTTAGCAATAATTGTTTGGCCGCATGCTATTTTAAGTAGTGGCTTGGCCATTATTTTATTGCTTGGTTTTTACAAAGTAATCCTGGCCGCATGGCCAGTAGCCTTGACAGGGCCGCATGGCTTTAATATTTTGCATGGCTTTAATATTTTGTATTGGGGCCGCATGAAAGTTTGCTCTTACCTTAATTCTTCGGCCGCATGGCCTATGTAAAATCCTGGCCGCATGCAACCACAGTTGCTGGCCGTATGAAGCATAAAGTTGCTGGCTTGCATTTATTTTGGAGCCGCATGGCCTCCCACCAATTCTTTGGCCGTATGGCCATATGTACTGGCATGGCTTATTATATACATGTAATTATTGCTTCACGTGGATCATTAATTGAATGGTTCACGTGAACATTTTCTTATTGTATTAATTGTGGAGGGGTCCCACATAGCTTCTTTTAGTTGACTTGCTTGCTGAAGTGCGAGCTTGCATTAATGAGGGTCCCACTATCTTTTGTCTTATTTGATTTTTATGGCCTATTTATGTTTCCTGGCCGCATGGATGGTTTCCCACTTTTGGACCACATGGGTCCCACTTTGATTGTTTAAGTGTTTTATTCGCCTGAATTGTGGTCAGAATTTCTCCCACTCTTGGCCGAATGCACAATTTTATGCTAGCCGCATATGGCTTGCTGGCCTTAAATGTTTGACTGATTTTATTTAAATAATTTTGGAGCCGTATGGGTGGCCTCCCACTCTCTTTAGCCGCATATATGTTTTCCCACTTTTGGACCGCATGGGTCCCACTTTGAATGTTTAAATATTTTATTTGTCTAAATTGTGGTCAGAATTTCTTCCCACTCCCAACATGAAAATTGTAGAGTTTCTCCTTGGCTTCAAGAATATATATATTATAAATATATTATTATTTAATTATGCAAGTTTCTTCCTTCTTTGATAAATGACTCGACACGACAGTGACCCGTGGTGGTGCACTCTTGACAGTGAACTCGACATGATAATCTTGACATGATAACTTGAAATGATAGATAAGAATGACTTGATAGTGGCCCGTCGTGGCGCACTCTTGATAAGTAATAATGATAATGATAGTGGCCCATCGTGGCGCACTCCTGACAAAGATTAATTAGTATCCTGACACCGTGGGTGTTTGTATTGAATGTGCTTGTATAAGCTACCGTCAAGTCTTGTATCATGTCTAGGACATGAATTTCTGATTTTCCATGGTCAGGAATTCATATTGAATCTGGCTAGGTTAATGACTAGATTGATCAAGTAGTTCATGGAGAGACTTTCCCAGTTACCTGTTGCCCCTTTGATCCCGGCCATATATATATATATACATGGGATTTGTTGCTATCCGTCGAGATGAGCGCACTTCCAGCCCACCGTCGAGTGTGGTACCTTAGGACACATGTATCTTACTACAGTGTATCTGCTATATCATGCTATCTTTTCTTTTTCTTTGCTGGGGTCACTCAGGTAGTAACAAACGGGTAATTGGACTTGGAAGAATCTCGCTGCATCTTGCTAGTAACTAGGCTTGTGATAACCCTAGTTAGTTAATGTAGAAAGCCGTAGGCAATGATTGGCCGTGATTGTTGGATGGAGTCCAATCTGTGTAGTCTCGTCTTGATCCTGTACATGATTGTTACATATCCTGATTTCTTATTTTATCTTGCCGATAAATGGTGGGGGAAACCAAGTTCCATTCAGAAGAAGGGTTACAACCCCGGTCCTTATTTGGTTTACGGGTTGTAACCTGGTTATCTGAATAGTCCCATGGTCATCCCATCGTATATCACCTTCCCAGTTCTATTTATTTAACATGTTCTCCAGTTTACTTTATGCTCAATGATGATTTACTTACTGTCTTCCTATGTTCGGGACAAGTACATTGGTACTGCACAAATCTCGATCCCCCTTTACTTATTTGCTTGTTGATTGCTAATGATTGTTGGTTTTAAGTTCATAGTTCGGCCTCCTTTGTGGTACTTGCTATTGGGGGTCTGACCCCACTGGTTTTGCATGGCCAGGTTCTGATAGAAGAGCCCGAAGAATCTACCGCATCATCCACTCAACGGTGACCAGCCGAAGCACCAGAGTGCCTCAGTGGGTTTCTTCTTCATTCTTCCACTGATATATAAATTCTCCTCTTGTAACGTTTAGCCCCGAGCACGTGTTTAGCTCGTGTTTTGGTATTTTCCTTGATATTGTAGCCTACGGGCATAAACATGATATATGTATTCTAGACTATAGCTAGTCCTTATCATGTACGACTAATATTCTAGCTAGTCATCAGTTCTGTGGTACTGGCTTCATGATCATTCATGTATATATGGTTTGGGATGCCTTACTATTGTATGTATGATAATCGTACTCTTGCTCTTGTATAATTGCCTGTGATTGAGATACCTAGAATTGTTAAACCATAGGATTGGCTGATGGCTTGTAGAGTAACCCCCATGTCTTGACAGCTTATACGTGATTTCAAAGTATTAACGTACTTTGGGATTGCGTAGCTGGCTATGTCTGCCCCCACTCTCCGGTATTCTGGTTCTGGGGCGTGACATGGTTTTAGTGGTGGCCCATGCAGGTCTCGATTTTCAGATTTGTGGGGGTTACCATGTTTAGATATCTCAATCACGATTATCCTTATTGATCTCCTTCGGATTATTCTCTATCTCTGATACTTGACTTGATATCTGTTTTGATCATTGATCATTTCTGTTCCCATAATTTGACCTTGTGTCCTTCAACTTTCAAGGGTACTGTTCTTGATCCTTCTGATTATCTTGTTCGTATTTTGCCAAGGGCAGCTCAGCATTCTTCAGCAAGGTCAGTTATGGAGGATCAGTCTCAGCATGCAGGCAGAGATGTCAGTCCATCCCGATCAGCCAGTCGCTTCTGTCTTCGTATCTTGAGACAGGTGATAAAGTTCATGCATCTGTTTCAACTACGATGACACGTCCTGGGTAGAGTCATGTCTTGAACTAAGTCATTGGTACCGACTTACCTTGAGGCTTGACTTTTATCCATTTTTGGGAGTCAGCTTAGGCCAGCGAGGACGTTAGTTTCTACACAACTGACTCAGGAGACATACTGATCCATATGCCTCCAGCCCTTCTTGATCATGATTGTATTTGTTCTTGTGCCTTTATTTACCGCTTACGCATTTATTTACATTACTGATTGTTTTACTTTATTTATATGCCATGATTGATTTATTGAGATTGTTGAGTTTCCTGGAGCTTTTGTTTTGTTATCTTACTCGACTAGCCTCAGGAAATTCCGAGGACGGAATTTTTCTAAAGTGTGGAGAGTTGTGAGACCCGTCTCACTGTATCAGTATTTTATACGGATACATATTTATTTGAGCCGTATTTCGTATTTTCGATTCGTGTGATATTTTAAAATTTTCCAAGATATAGGAATTTATGACTTGGTTTAACTTGGACTTGGTTTTATTTGGTTCGGTTCCACTTTGACTTGGTTTGGTTTAGTTTGGTTCTTTATGAGATGAGGTGTATGGTTTAGATTGAGTGGAGAGGAATGAATGGTGGAGATTGCTTGGGCTTGTTATATAAGCCACCTACCACTCTCTCTCCTCCATTAATTTCATTTCCATCTTCATCTTCTTCCTCCAGCCCAAGGCAAGTACACCTTGCCGAATGTTGGACGATTTCCATCTCATTTGTTCCATTCTCTTTATTGTTACATTCTAAGCATGTTTAGAACTTGGAGTTTTCTAATTGATGGCTAGATTGTTGTAGATCTAGTTTTGTGGTATTTTCAGTTTTCATGGGTTTTGACCAGTCAAACTTGTATATTTTTTATAACTGATGGTTCCATGTTGGAGAGAATTTTATTTTACCCAAATTTGACCCATGGAAGTCTGGATTTGGGGTTCCATTGTAGTTTGGTGGAGCATGGAGGCCATGGTATTTTCCACGGACATAGATTATGTGGGAAGCCATTGTTTGTATTTTTTTTAAATTGCATGCTTGCTAGTATTTTTGGAACCGCATGCATGAAATTTTGTGTTGAGCCGCATATGGCCAACTGCTTGCATGGCCAGTCAAATAATAATATTTTATGGCCGCATGATTGCTTGCATGAATATTTAATTTGAGCCTTATGGCCTCTCCACTTTATTTTGGCCGCATGGCCTTACATTATTTTATTGCATGGCATAAAATTCCAATTGCTGGCCGCATGAGGCACTTTATTGTAGCCGCATGATTATCATTTGCATGCATTAAATAATGCATGGCATCAAATCATGCATGGCATTAGTTAATGCATTTAAGTATTTGCTTAAGGCATCAGTTAATGCATTAATTCATGCATGGCATTATTAAATGCATGGCATTAGTTAAAGTGCTACATGAATTAATTGCTTAAGGCATTTCATGCATTAAATAAATGAGAATTCCTTAAGTGGCCGCATGTATAGTTTTGGTCCTATACTTGCATGCATTTGCATGGGAGGGGGGCATTTAAGCAACTACTTGTTTGCTGGATGCTTGTATGCATGGGATTAATTAATTAATGGTTGCTTGGCCGCATGGCCCAATAACTTGTTGAGCCGCATAAGCTCCAATGCAATAGCTTTATTGCATGGCCATTAGCAATTGCTTGCTTGCATAGCCGTATGCATTTGCATTAGCATGAATTGCTTGCAGGCATTTGCATGCGATTCCTTAGCAATAATTGTTTTGCCGCATGCTATTTTAAGTAGTGGCTTGGCCATTATTTTATTGCTTGGTTTTTACAAAGTAATCCTGGCCGCATGGCCAGTAGCCTTGACAGGGCCGCATGGCTTTAATATTTTGCATGGCTTTAATATTTTGCATTGGGGCCGCATGAAAGTTTGCTCTTACCTTAATTCTTCGGCCGCATGGCCTATGTAAAATCCTGGCCGCATGCAACCACAGTTGCTGGCCGCATGAAGCATAAAGTTGCTGGCTTGCATTTATTTTGGTGCCGCATGGCCTTCCACCAATTCTTTGGCCGTATGGCCATATGTACTGGCATAGCTTATTATATACATGTAATTATTGCTTCACGTGGATCATTAATTGAATGGTTCACGTGAACCTTTTCTTATTGTATTAATTGTGGGGGGGTCCCACATAGCTTCTTTTAGTTGACTTGCTTGCTGAAGTGGGAGCTTGCATTTAATGAGGGTCCCACTATCTATTGTCTTATTTGATTTTTATGGCCTATTTATTGTTTCCTGGCCGCATGGATGGTTTCCCACTTTTGGACCGCATGGGTCCCACTTTGATTGTTTAAGTGTTTTATTCGCCTGAATTGTGGTCAGAATTTCTCCCACTCTTGGCCGCATGCACAATTTTATGCTAGCCGCATATGGCTTGCTGGCCTTAAATGTTTGACTGATTTTATTTAAATAATTTTGGAGCCGCATGGGTGGCCTCCCACTCTCTTTAGCCGCATATATGTTTTCCCATTTTTGGACCGCATGGGTCCCACTTTGATTGTTTAAATGTTTTATTTGTCTAAATTGTGGTCAAAATTTCTTCCCACTCCCAACATGAAAATTGTAGAGTTTCTCCTTGGCTTCAAGAATATATATTATAAATATATTATTATTTAATTGTGCAAGTTTCTTCCTTCTTTGATAAATGACTCGACACGACAGTGACCCGTGGTGGTGCACTCTTGACAGTGAACTCGACATGATATTCTTGACATGATAACTTGAAATGATAGATAAGAATGACTTGATAGTGGCCCGTCGTAGCGCACTCTTGATAAGTAATAATGATAATGATAGTGGCCCGTCGTGGCGCACTCCTGACAAAGATTAATTAGTATCCTGACACCGTGGGTGTTTGTATTGAATGTGCTTGTATAAGCTACCGTCAAGTCTTGCATCATGTCTAGGACATGAATTCCTGATTTTCCACGGTCAGGGATTCATATTGAATCTGGCTAGGTTAATGACTAGATTGATCAAGTAGTTCATGGAGAGACTTTCCCAGTTACCTGTTGCCTCTTTGATCCCGGCCATATATATATATATATATATATATATATATATATATATATATATATATATATATATATATATATATATACATGGGATTTGTTGCTATCCGTCGAGATGAGCGCACTTCCAGCCCGCCGTCGAGTGTGGTACCTTAGGACACATGTATCTTACTACAGTGTGTCTGCTATATCATGCTATCTTTTCCTTTTCTTTGCTGGGGTCACTCAGGTAGTAACAAACGGGTAATTGGACTTGGAAGAATCTCGCTGCATCTTGCTAGTAACTAGGCTTGTGATAACCCTAGTTAGTTAATGTAGAAAGCCGTAGGCAATGATTGGTCGTGATTGTTGGATGGAGTCCAATCTGTCTAGTCTCGTCTTGATCCTGTACATGATTTTTACATATCCTGATTTCTTATTTTATCTTGCCGATAAATGGTGGGAGAAACCAAGTTCCGTTCAGACGAAGGGTTACAACCCCGGTCCTTGTTTGGTTTACGGGTTGTAACCTGGTTATCTGAATAGTCCCATGGTCATCCCATCGTATATCACCTTCCCATTTCTATTTATTTAACATGTTCTCCAGTTTACTTTATGCTCAATGATGATTTACTTACTGTCTTCCTATGTTCGGGACAAGTGCATTGGTACTGCACAAATCTCGATCCCCCTTTACTAATTTGCTTGTTGATTGCTAATGATTGCTGGTTTTAAGTTCATAGTTCGGCCTCCTTTGTGGTACTTGCTATTTGGGGTCTGACCCCACTGGTTTTGCATGGCCAGGTTCTGATAGAAGAGTCCGAAGAATCTATCGCATCATCCACTCAACGGTGACCAGCCGGAGCACCAGAGTGCCTCAGTGGGTTTCTTCTTCATTCTCCCACTGATATGTAAATTCTTCTCTTGTAACGTTTAGCCCCGCGCACGTGTTTAGCTCGTGTTTTGGTATTTTCCTTGATATTGTAGCCTACGGGCATAAACATGATATATGTATTCTAGACTATAGCTAGTCCTTATCATGTACGACTAATATTCTAGCTAGTCATCAGTTCTGTGGTACTGGCTTCATGATCATTCATGTATATATGGTTCGGGATGCCTTACTATTGTATGTATGATGATCGTACTCTTGCTCTTGTATAATTGCCTGTGATTGAGATACCTAGGATTGTTAAACCATAGGATTGGCTGATGGCTTGTAGAGGAACCCCCATGTCTTGACAGCTTATACGTGATTTCAAAGTATTAACGTACTTTGGGATTGCGTAGCTGGCTATGTCTGCCCCCGCTCTCCGGTATTCTGGTTCTGGGGCGTGACAACATGTGTCAAGGAAACTTAATAGAATACTTGGCGCAACAAGATAGTAAAGAGAAGTAGGCGCATGAAGAGGAGATTTGTATTCATAGAAAGTCTATTACATGACCTAAAACTCTTTGTTACAATAAAACGACAACTACAAAAGCTTGAAAGCTACTGCCAAGCGCATCACTGAGGTGTCTCAGCTAGGCGCATCACTTCAGCATCTCGGTATAGGCGCATCACTCTTCCTTGTCAGAGCGAATCACTTCTTCGAGTGCTCCGACCAATAAAGCATTTGTTGAGCAGAATGCAGGTCAGCAATCAACCCGAACCCGGTGGCTCTTCCAGCATAATGGAAATCAGGGTGCGACGACCCTGATCTTTGGATGCAACAGGCACCCAATGCCATACTGTAGAAGAATACTAGCGACAAGGGATTCAAACATAAGCTATTGTGTATATAGCAAACTCGGCGCATCTCAGTCTTCTGAAGGAGTTCATCGTCAAAGCTTCTTCGAACAAAGGGATCTGCAACCCACAGTGCAACATCTCGCCAAGGAGGAGGACCAGTCGAGTTCATCTCCATTTGAGAAGAAAAGTAAAATGAGAAGCAAACTTCTCTTCACGAAACTGTTTATAGGCCGGGGTAACTCGTACCCATGCATTAAGTGGCAGTCTGTCCGAATTCAGTGCGATAAATTTGCATTAATGCCAATGAATCTGCCCCTTCGAATTTTGCCAAGTTAGAGATCCATCAATGCCTCGAAGAACACAATAGACGGACCAATGAGGATACGGCACGAAGTAAATGCGCCCGTCGGCACTATGCGCTCCATACTGATACATCCAATGGAGCACAGACCCATATGTACAATAGAGCACAGATCGATGCACCCACTTAAAGCTTGCCACCTGTCGAAGCATTTAATGCTGGAGTGACTGAAACGACAACAGCCTACGCCTCGATGTCAAAAAGTTAGCTTTTATAGAAGACGAAGGGACGTAATCGGCATTCCTTTTGTTAGTTACAGCTGGGCCCCGCCATGTGGCAGGCTGATCACTTGTATGTGCCTCCACAGCCATGTGCCTAAAGTTCTGTATGCGCCTCAAAAGCCATGCTTCTCGACTTACTCCTGATCCCAAAAGACAGAAGTCAAGTCCCTGCATGCGCCTCCACCACCATGCGCCCGAAGCTCTGTATGCACCTGAAAAGCCATGCGCCCAGACTTGCTTGTGACTCCAAAAAGCTCATAGACCAAGTCTCCCTATGCGTCAGATCCTAGGCACATCCTGACAGATCACTCTCCGCTAAATCCGAGATCTTTGAGCCATAGACACATGCCATGTGGTGCTAACCACCCAAGAGCTCAGTAACAGTCGAATCTCTAACTGCCACGTGTCAGCAACATCGCAGGCTAACAGTGCAGCTAAAACAGATTCAACACCAACTTCGGGGCGCATCATCCATGCGCCCTACAGCATCAGCCATGTGGCATCCCTACGTGTAAGCTCTCCAATCGCATATCGTATATGTGTGCATTAGCAGATCATTATGCTGCCTATAAATAGAAGGATTATTCCTTCATCTACAGACACACAGAGACAAAAAGGTCCAATCCTACAAGTAAAAAGGCTTAGAGCTTCTACTTATGGAGCATTCGTCAAACGCTCTGGCATCCAGATCAACCCAGACCTTCAGAGAGTTCGAGATCGTCGTCAAATCGTCAATGGAGTCAACGTATTACCACTCGCACCCTTGACACAGTTCCTAAACAAAAACTAAAGTGTACTTCTAGGACTACGTCAAAGTCCTATATTGTACTCTGTTCTGTTTGTAATTAAACACAAAGTTCAATACAATCCTGTTGTTATCGTTTTAATAGAAAACAAGGCGTGTCTCCTTCCTCAACACACAGACTCACAGAGACAGAGAAGAAACACAAAAGAGATAGCATATCAAAGAGAAAGGCCTTCACCAGTCGATCGTCAACGGAGTAAAGAAGTCACTAAAGCAATCGATCTCCATCGCACACTTCTCCAGATCTTATCTTTTTACTACGAACCCGCATTGTTAGGGTTCTGATTGTACTCCTTTATTTGTAGTCCATAAAGGCAAAACTAAATAAAAAGTTACTCCCCTTTAATTTGTGATAGCAACAACAACAATTGGTACAAGCTATCTGGAAAGTTTACCAAAAAGGTTGTGATTCACGTTTGACCATCCATAAGACTTGGTTATAGGTGATGTATCAAAAGGTGTAACAACTGGATATACATGTAAGGATATTATTACAAATATAGCTTTTATTTTACAAATACGACCTAAGAATGTTGCATAAGCTTTACTGATGACTTATGGATTACTGCGATGCAAGAGTAATTAAAAAATTTAAGAGAAATCAAGTTTGGAAACTTGTTCCTAGACCCAGTAATTACTCTATTATTGGTACTAAATGGGTATTCCGAAATAAACTCAATGACGATGGCCAAGTCATACGTAATAAAGCACGTTTCATAGCTTAGGGCTATAATAAAAAAGAAGGACATTGACTATGGCAAAACTTATGCTCCAGTTGTAAGACTAGAGTCAGTTGCATGCTTTGTGCTTTTACTAGTTTTCATGATTTTAAACTTTTAAATGGATGTTAAAAGTACTTTTTTATAGTATTTTATCAAAGAAGAAGTTTTTGTGGAATAACCCCTAGTTTTGAAGGTTTTAAATTTCTAAATTACGTTTTCAAGTTACGTAAGGCTCTATATGGAATCAAGCCACATGCATGGTATGATCACATGAGCTCACTTCTACATAAAAAAGTTTTTCAAAAGGTAAACTTGACACAAATCTTTTTATAAAAGCACACGATGCCATTCTTTTAATAGTACAAATTTATGTTGATGATATCATATTCAGTTTTACTAATTGTCATGCCCCAGTCCCAACTATATAAGGGACTGAAATATAACCTGGCCAGCTGATACAGTCTAGAGTGTGATTTCCAATTTAGTGGACTTATCTAGGTGTACTACGTTGTATATATAATTATACTAATAGGCAAAAATAAACATCTAATCTCATCCACATAAATAATATAAGAAAATACTATAGTAATGCTGGAATAAAATATATAAAGAGTTTGAATATCCATCATACAACTAAAATATGTTTAGTGGGAACAAACCCCGGAGTACAATACTGGAATGAAAATACTGAATGGCAGTAAGATAACTAGTAATGAGCATCGGCTATCCTAGATAATGATACTCATGACAAAAGTGGCAACATTCCACGAATTAGGGGAACTCCTCGGGAAGCACTTCAAAGTCTATAGCCACAAATCTGGTCTTCACTCCTAGTCCATGTACCATCGGGTATAAGTGGTTGTTTGGATTTAGACGAAATTAGAATACAGAAAGAACATGCCATAAAGTAATACTAAAAAAATGTAAGGTGAAAAAACCAGCTAGGTGATGCACTTTGAAGACAATCCTGGTGCATATGGGTATGTGATCGAAATTAAGGCGAAGCGTTGAGCTAGAGGCTGACGTATATACTAGCGTACCTCCCTACCTTACCTATTGCGCAGCTAGTGGCAGATGCCGGATACATACTGTTTCACTTAATAAAATGCCTAAAAATTGGCTTTTGAAAGAAAACTAGAAAAAGTACAAAATTACAAATTGTTCTGGGAAGTATTGCTATGGAAGTCTGATCTGAGAGCAATCACTTTGTTCCTTGGACCATACGATGATGGTGAAGAAAACTGCTTGAAGAAGACGAACAATCGAAAGAACTATGTCACCAAAAATTTATCGAGTAACGGCACTGATGGCACAGTCGAATGCTTTCCTGCTTTGCTTCACCCTGTTCTTGAGAAAAAGTTAAAGAAATGCTTCTGGGAATATCAATCTGAAAGTATGAGTTTTTTCAGAATCTTCTCTCCTGTATATATTCTCTCTGATCATCCCGTGATGTTTAAAAATAAGCCTATTTATAGACTAGATCTTCTGTGCGTAAAAAACAACAAAGTTTGTTAACTGTCACCCACGACGAGAATCAACCTTTACGCATGATGACACGTGTCCCACGTAGAGCTTTGATCTATACGCATGGTGACATGTGTCCTACTACTTCAACAAAATGAGGAGAGCATGTACACATGCTCCTCCATAAGTGAGGCATGAAAGCCACGTAAGCAGACCACGTTCTCCTGTAGCCAGAAAAGATCGGACGTAAAAATGACCCAAAAGAGCCTTCCTGCATAAAGTAGCAGACTGGACGTAAAAATAGCTCAAAATAGACTTCCCGCGTAAAGTGGATAAAAAGTAGCCTTGAGCGTAAAGTTAGCTCAAATAAACTTTATGCACACAGCAGCCTTGAGCGTAAAAGCTCAAATAGCTTTCGTGCGTAAAAGAAGCGATCTTTTGAGCATAAAATTGTCTGTCTACACACTAAACGACAAGTGTCGGTTTTAGTGTAAATCAAATATTCTAGGCTTCTGTGCTGTCGTTTGTCAGAAAATCATTATGTTAGAAACAATATCACGCGTATTAAATGCATGATTTGACAGCCTGTCCTTCGCGTAAAAGCTTAGTGAATAGCTCTCGCGTAAAGTAACTCGCATAGAGTTGTACTCTGTTTGATCTCCGCGTAAAGTCTGACTTAGTTTAAATTGGGTAAAGTTCTCAACTTCTTTGACTTGGTCTATGAAGTACTTTTTACGCTCCTACAAGACCCCCTTCAAAGTTTTCAAATTATTTTCAAAATTTGAAATACTTTGAACAGAAGCATAAAATTCGGGATTTCAATAGTCCGCGTAGAATTCGGGATATCCAACGGTCATCCGCGTAAAATTCGGGATACTCAACAGTCCGCGTAAAAGTCGGGATATCCAACAGTCAGCGTAAATTTCGAGAATTTGAACCGAATTAAAAAATTCTCTATAAATAGAGCTCTTTGAGTAGAGAAAGATCTTTACTTGTCTTTCGTAATCCCGATATCTCTTTACTCTTCTTTCTCCTTCATACTCTCATTCCGACTCGATGGCCCCCAAGAGAAAGAACGCTGCCGGCAGCAAGGGCAAGAAGCCCGCCGCTGATTCATCGTCGGCCGACCGTACAAAAACCCCTATCCCATCATCGACAATTCTCCGACAGTCAAATCCTACTGTAGCTCCGGCCATGAAAGGTAGAATACTACCTAACTTCCATCGTGAGATCGCCGGAGAAGAAGACTCGAGTTTTTTTACTTTACGCCCACGTTATACGTGTCAGCGTAGAAACTGAGATAACAAAAGACGCTCACGTCATACGTGTAGCATAAAAGTAAAAACATACGCCCACGTCTATATGTGCCAGCGTAAAAATCAAAATACGCTCACATCAATATGTGCCAGCGTAAAAATCAAATTACGCTCACGTCTATACGTGTCAGCGTAAAATCTAAAATATGCTCACGTCAACACGTGTCAGCGTAAAAATTAAAATATGCTCATGTCAACACATGCCAGCGTAACATTCACAATACGCTCACATCAATATGTGCCAGCATAAAAATTAAAATACGCCAGCGTAAAATTTATAATACGCTCACATCAATATGTGCCAGCATAAAATTTTACCAATGAAAGACTTTGCGTAAAAAACAAAGAACTTTTACACTTTGAAATTTTTATCAACTTTAACTTGTGCGCATAAGCATAAAATTTACATAGTTAGAGTCTTTAATCTTTACGCATAAAACTCAGACCAAGTCATCTGCGTAAAAATTTCAAATTAGATTTTTACTAACTTGATTTTTCTTTTTCTTTTGGCAGTGGACTTGCAAATTCACCCACTTAGAGAAACATTCGGCTCGCCAGCTGTTATGGTAGGTTCAAATTACTTGGAGAATTTGTCCCACGTGGAGTTCCCTCAATCAAACCCAGAATATCCTGAAGGGAGAGCACAGCTGATAGCTGCTCAAGGGGACAGAATGTTACTGTCCATGATTAATGGAGAAGTGTTGGTATCACTAGAAGACCAACAATTTTTGAAGCCAGCCTTCTTATTCGGGGATGCGATAGACTTTAAATCACAAACACACCGCAACAAAGAGGCTTGGGTATTCAAGTTTGGGGAGAGGGCGATGTATCTTCCCGACATGGACAGGGATTATCCCCTATCTGCATTTGTCCATGCCACCCATCCTCGAAAGATACTATGGAACCTGACTCCCAGCAGTCATGGTAGGCCAGGAAGGATCATTTTCAAGAGGGAGAGAGCCAATGACATGGGCTATCACACCAGTAATCCCAGTGGTGGTGTTGTCCCCTTCTCTGGTCTCCTGCATAGATTCACTCCGAGTGAAGATTCGGCTTTAATCCATCCGGTACAGACCCCAATGTTTATCAACAAGTTCATAGGGGCTGCAGTATTATATCCCCAGGGCAACCCTAGGCTACCAAGGTGGTTAACTCCATATAACAATAACTGGATTCAGCTTAGTGTCTGGATCATGAAGCACTTCAAGAAGGACCTGGAATCCATCGGCCTCTATGAAGTGGTAGCCTCTACAAGCCAGGGTATATCGATGAATAGTAATCTATTCTTGGCTTTGATGGAGCTGTATATGAGTTCGATAAGAACTTTTGTGACTCCACTCGGTGAGATGGGCCTTGCTCTGCATGAGATGCACTTCATCTCTAAGCTGCCTATAGGTGAAGCCTCCTACGAAGAGTATGTTCCCTTCAACAGAAAAATTGCAGAAATCAGAGAGAATAATCCTCGATTAGTTGAGGTTTACCAAGAACTGATGTGCCATTACTTAATTTGTACATCTATGTATGACAGTGGATCGCACTTGGCATACACTAATAAATGGACAACTTATCTATTCTACCATGAGAATAGAATATCCAAGAACGATCAGAGGAGATTTCAAGAAAATAAAGCTCCAACCATCAACCTTTGTTCAATAATCCCTCCAGATCTGATCAATAGTTTAATGATCTCCCATAAATCTCCGGACCAATATCTGCCCAAAAAGATCGGAAACTTTCCTGCGGGGACTGAAACCTTGAGCCACCTGAGGCACGGTAGTCAGAAGCTCTCCAGGGAAGCCTTGCTGGCAGACTTTCTGTCTTTGTGGCTGCGGAGATGGGTTATGCCTGGGATCAGCACAGTAGACAGAATTCACCGAAATGTACTGTGGCCGGCAGTACATTTGGTATTCAAGGTCAGAATCAACTTGCTATCGGCGATGGTGTACCGAATAAATGCAGGTTTGTGGACCTTTGGTGAGGAACTAATTAACAACGCTCTTCACCGAAAGGATTTTCCTAGGGTAAAGATGCCCTACACATATTTGATGGACTGGCTACTGCATCACAACTGTAATTTATTACCGCCAGGCCCTGGAGATAATGTGGAAGTTTTCCTCCAAAAATTCAACAAAGCCACATGGACTGCCACTACAATGGCAGATACCCGAGCAGTGCTGAATTATTTTTACGGTTGGAACTTTTTCTGCACAAGGCCATAAGTTCCAGCCGACTGCCTCGACATACAGTTTGAAGATAGAGGGGAAGGGACGACTTTATTGCCTGCGCCAGTTTTCAGATGGCTACTGTGCATCAGACCCTCCCATCTGATGTACAGGAATGAAGACGACTGTGCGTTCGAACCATATCTACCAAGTCAGTTTGCTCGCCAGTTTGGATATGACCAACTTCTTGTTGGTAATCCCTCCACCAGCTTCCGTCATTATGGAAAGCTAATTGATGGTGCGAGAGCCTGGAGATATTTTAGTACGGCTTGTACCGGTACTAAATTCAAAGTGTCAACTGCTACCAGCACCACCGAGCTACGTATACTTTATACGTATGATCGCTTTTATGCTTCCATCCGCTCCTTCGCCCATGGCTACAACCTGAGAGGTAGTCTAAGATGGCCCAAGGAAGGGATTGTTGAAGAGCCAGTCAGGGTATTTTCTGATATACCCGATGACACTGCTGTTTTAGATGAGTATCTGGAAGTCATCCCTACGGGAGCTGGAGAAGTAGCTGCGGGACCAATCATTATTGGCAAGACCCAAAAATGAAAACAAAGTGCAGCTGCTACTCTTCCAGAGAAGACACTTCCTGAGAAGAAGAAAAAGGTTACCGTCAAAGGGCCTTCTAAACCAAGAGCCGTTACCCCAGAGAGCGACACTCCAGTCGAGGAGCCGCAAAATGTTGCACCTTTTTTAGCTCATCCTGGAGAAGGATCCTCTGCATCTCAACCAGCAGCATCAACAGAAGCTGTGGTAGTCCTATCTCCGGGGTGCCTCAGCTCATTACTTCATCTGTCTTTGACACCAAAGGCACAAGTTACTGAGGAGGCTGCCCCTGTAGCACCCAGTTTTCCAAATGAGGGTAATTTTGAAATTTTGTGTTTATAATTATTTTAATAATGATATTTAATTTATGATATAATTTTTGGTGATTTTAAATCATTTTAAAATTATTTAAATCAATGACTTATGGTTTTGACGTTTTGCTAGTGAAACCCTAGAGACTGTTTGACCTAGAGCCTAACCATGTGATTATGATATTTTAATATCATTTTTGGCCTAAGGATATTTTTGCATTTGACCTCTTTGAATTATTTTGATATTATTTTATTATTTATGATATTGTTTTGGGGTTATTTGAGTCGGGTTCGAATTTCAACTCAATCCGACTTGAAACGGGGACCCGGGGGTAGTTTGACTCTAGTGGGACCCACACACTAGTTAGGCATGGCCCACATTATATTAAATTTAGTCCACATGATAGAAATATTTTAGTTAGAGGTTAGACTAATTATTATGGTTAAGGTTAGTGTGATTAGAGACTTTAGAATGATTAATTTAGCCCCAACCAATTAGCCCTTTCCTAATACTCATAGAATAGGTTAGTGGGGGCATTTTGGACCTTACCATAATAGGACAAATAGCCCCATATGGCCAGCCACTTTGGGAGAGGATAGGCTCAAGTTCATTTCATTATTCTCATCCACACTCTCTCTCTCTTGTTCTTCCCCAAATTTCTAGAGAGCAATCCCTAGCAATTTTTCTACCAAATCCTTCCATTTTGCCACCAAATCTTCTTCTTCCTTCTCCATTCTAGCCAAGGAGGAAGCTACCCAAGTTTGGGAGGATTCGGAGCTCGTTCGTGTCCTTTTGGAATCTCTACGTGTCGGTGTCGCTCCGGGAAGGCTTTTCTTCGATTCGATCTACCGGGAGGTATAAATCCCTTCTTCTTTTCATTTTCTCATACATATAGGTCTATTTTGAACCCAAACGAATGACCCCCATGGTTGTATCTCTATTTGTGTCCACTTCGTGTCCATTTGGAGGTCATAGGAGTGTCCTTTGTGTTGTGGTTGTGTCCATGTGGGAAAATCCTAAATTTGGACACACTATGTGTTGTTGTTATGTATGAATGAATTATTACATGTTTAATCTCATATTTTTGTATTGGAGATGTGTTCTATAGTGTCTCATATATATATATTAGTGTAGAGAGTGAGTTCTTGATATATTATGTTATATACTTGTGTTCTTTTGTCTCAAACTACCCAAATCCGTCATAATTTTTATCCACGTTTTTAATTTCAGCCCTAACTTAGAAATGTCATAACTTCTAGCTCAAAGTTCAGTTTAATCTCCCGTTTTTTTTAAAAGAAGTGTATTGAAGTTAGCTTTCCAAAAATATGTATTAATAGGCCTAATTCTTTCTGTAACTTTCTGGAGAATTATTTGAGTGTCTGCTGTACGAAAGACAAACGCGTTCTCGGTGTTTTTGCGATTTCGGGAGTTTTCGGAAACAAAAACGTGATCCGTTTGAAGTTTCAGAAAGCTAACATAAAGATCTATAACATACTTTAATCCTAGATTTTAATTCATGCTGAGATGGTACAGTATTGATTATTAGTATGAGTTACTATTCGGCATATGTATTTTGTGCACCCTTGTGTGTAATATAATGTTCTATTCGATTTTAACTCATGTTAATGTATATACATTATGTAATTAAATAGAGAATGCAAGCATGAGTAAATATTTAAATAAATGATGTATAAGGTGTAAGTATCCTATCTAATGTAAGCATGTATAAGTATGGCTTGTAATGAATATGTAGGTTCCATAGTATGTAATGTATGGTACATATAGTGGTGCAAGAGAATAAATGAATGATGAATGAATGCAAGCATGAATGTAATGTAATAATAGATATAATGTATGCAATATACAAGTTAATGAGATGTAATGTTCTATGTTAACACAAATCCTATATTACCTCATGTACCCCCTTACACTATGTTAATACTATCACACTTGACACATTGTTCACTTACACTTTGACACTCTTTGATATGTATACACTATGTATGCCCATTTAACCCTCACTTGCCCCTTTGCCATGTTCACATACACACACATAGCCTCTTAAATAAGTATTTATGAATATAGTTAACTTAGCTATGTATGTATATTATATATATGTTAGCATATTGTGTTGTAATATATAAGTTTATATAACCATTTGAAATGCCATGATTATAGACCTAATATTGAATACCAATATATGCATGTGTATATATGTGTAGACATATATAGCTTAAAGTAATAGATTACCTAGTGTATATACAATGAGAATTCTTGCCTATTTGAGTATTGAATAATTGCATGCTATATAGAGTTGGGTGTATGTTGGCTTGTATAGCCTTGTATTGATGTGTACTTGCTAGGATAGTCTTGGTTAGGCCTAGTAAGACTTGCTGGGTTAGGACATGACCTAGTTTGACCTAGTTTGACTAGTGCAGTTGACCAGAGTTGACCAAGGGTTGACTTTGGCCTACTTTGACCTAGATTCATGTAGAATACATTGTAGTGCTTTATATTACCCTTCTGGATATGTTGTGACTTGTGCTGTTCTAATTAGGAGCCAGACACCCCTTTTCGGACAATATCTTTACCTTGGACATTCAGATATCAGGCGAGTACATTCTCTGATCATTTTATATCCTGCTTAGAATTATTTTCTGCATTAAATTACTTTACTTGTACTGTCACGTTGGTCACACGAGTTGGTACTATACGGATCCCTTCTTGAGATGTTATCCTCAGGGAGCATCGGGTACTACATGTTCTGTGCGTTTCACTTACATGTCGTATCACTATGCTTCACAGGTTCTTCGATCACTTGTGACATATACTCTTATGATCACAGAGTCTCCTAGAATTCCCATTTTTGGGACTACTATGTATCACCCTTCGGGGGCTTACCACCCTTCGGGGGCTTATCACCTTTCGGAGGCTTATCACCCTTTGGAGGCATATCACCCTTTGGGGGCTTATCACCTTTCGGAGGCTTATCACCCTTCGGGGGCTGTTACATAGTATCATAACATTACCTGTTTGGATCCTTGTGTACTGATTGGGGGTACGGGAGAGTAGAAGTAGACATGTGAATAATACCCAAGTAGTATCTTATCAGAATCTCTTCCATAGTGTCTTATCAGAATCTTCTATGCCATTTACATGTCTATATTGTACTCTGACTCACTAGCCACATGTTAGTTCTCTATTTATATTAGATATTTCTATTATAGATCTTTCTTTGTTTACATACAGTATTTCTTTCTGTACCTGTATCTTACTTTACTGCATGATTATATTGTCTAACCTGCTATGAACTGTTGAGATGTAATGTGCTCGCTCCTGTCCTGACTGGACCTGTTGATAAATTTTACAGATAGCCTGGAGGTTGCCTGCTAGCCTAGAGGAGACAGTAGAGGTTGGATAGATAGCTAGGGTTTTTGCTTATAGTTTATTTTCAGTCATCTTGAGTTGTATTTACGGATTACTGTATTTGGGTTTTGAGATGTATTCTGAGTTTGTAGCTTAGACACTTAGACTTCTATCTGTTGTATCTCTTTTCGATTTCATGTTTTATCTATCTTCCTTTATGCTCTACCTTAGATGTGATTGAGTTTACATTCTGCTATGTCACCCCCATTCGGGGAGTATAAACTGTTTAGTCTTATACTATTAGATGCATTGAGACCTAGGACAGCGTTCTACCGCCGACACTACGGCATAGGCTGGGCATTGTTACGTTCTCGTGCCCTAACTCTAGGGTGCGGGTCGTGACACATTTTTAGTGGTGGCCCATGCAGGTCTAGATTCGCATTAGTGCGATTTCGTAGTAGCGCAATGACTTAGTTGTACTACTACGAGCCTGCTATAGGATATATAAATTAAGATGTTAGGATGAAAGGATACTCAATTACTGTTAGGATTTCTTGAGAGATTCCTGGGATGACCCTTGAGAATCTCATTTTGAATTCCGATTTAAACTCCTTTTCCTTGTTTTGATTCACCTTTTTTCCTTGATTTGAATTTGATTTTGTGGATTCATTGTAGAACTTTGAATGCTGGTATTAGTTGATAATTTTGATAAAATTTTGTAGTTGTTGATTTAATTTTGTATTTAGATTAATATTTTCAAATCCAAGGTACTCAATCACACTTAGGGTTCTTTGAGAGATTTCTGGGACGACCCCTGAGAAAGTCATTTTGAACTTCAATTGGATTTCCTTTTCCTCTTGTTTGGATTCACCCTCATTCATTGCTATTGAATTTAAGCTTGATGGGTTCCTCTCGTTTGAACCGATGAGAAGGAACATATCTTCATTATTCTTTCTCGCCATTATTCCCTTGTATTCTTATTTACCTCTTATCTTAAACTCTGTCTCATTACATTAATTATCCATATCTTGTCGTCCCTACCAGATGTACTTCGAAACCCTTGAATCTTCTTATCTTTTGCATAGGGAAGGCTAGTGACGTAAATTATGTAGCTCAGAGAAGACGTTACTGGTTATTTTATGATGATCTAAAGGAAATCAAATGTGGAGTGTTCTATATGGAAACTTGAGATAGAAATGTGTAAAGGTCTCGAATAGAATAAAGAGATGTATACTGCCAATCTGAAAACAATTACATTTAGAGAAATTTTGGGGTTATGAGATAGTTTATAGGTGTATTCAAAACTAATGAGGATATCAGATGTCAACCTAGTTTTGAGAACTTAGAAAATCTTGGTTATTGATTCTGGGGAAAACTTTTACTCTGAGGCTATGTAGAAGGTTAGTAATGGAAAAGAGAAGTTAATTGTGTTTAATAAGGATATTAAACAAGATGTTGCGAGGAAATGACTAGGGATAGAGAGAGCACAAAGTTATGAAAGTTTAGAGATTGTTGTGAAATATTTTAGGAGAATAATATTCAAGGGTGTATGTCAAAGAAAATACGGAAGTTGATTTTATGATGAAAGATAAGTTTTGTAAGGCCTAGAGATTTAAATTAAATAATACGAGGAGAACAATTTGAACAAGTTCAAGGAATTCATAAACGAGATTTAGAGGTTTTGGGTCAAATTTAAGACAAGGTGAAAGAACTTGGAAATTTAAATAAATGGTTCATGTTGATTCCTAAATGTGAGGGTTGTGCTTCAAGAGTGATGTTTGAAAATTGGGAATTGCCTATGGTAGTCATGGTAAGGGTTTAAGTAAAGGTTAAATTTTCATATGGAGACTTGTGAGGTAAAGATATGATTGGCAAGTTATGACCAGATGAACTTAAGAGTATCAGAAGCAGATGACTAACTCGATCTTCATTATTTTTGTGCATTAATTACCACCTCTTGAACTCCCACTTTCTAATTGAGATCCTTGACGTTCCTTATCATGACTTTGATATTCGGATTGTAATACTAGCTGTTACCCTCCAACAAATCTTATATGCAAGACCTAGACGAGCTCACCTTCGTGTAGGTATATCATGTCCCACTAAAATCCGTCTTCTTGTACTCTATTTTCTTGATATGATTTTCTGGTCAACTGGCTAAACTATAACCTCTACCATTATACTAAATTTCTTCTTATTTTAATTAGAAATCCAGCTTTGACTCAATTCTTTCGACCCGACATGTGATGGTGTTCTGCTTGTTTCCTTAGATGCTTAACCTTGTACCTTATCTGATTACTTGACCCGTTGGTTAAGAAACTTGGACTATGTAATTCCTTTCATCATTACCACCCTTATATCTTGTGCTGCTAAATTAGCCTTAGTTTTGCAAGCTTATCTATTTTCGAGCTTGATCATGACATATTTTATTGGGTGGCCACCCACTAACATATTGTCTAATCAGAACCGGTACATGATGGTCTGATCAACCTATTGCACTTTGGTTCGCTTTTTTATGTATCAATCTACGAGAATGGAGACATAGTTAAACTTGACCCTAGAGTCTCATTCGCGACAGCCTTGACAATTCTCCTTGAAATCTTTTCATTGCCTATGAACCTCGTATTCGTACTCAGTCGAATTAAATTTAATCATGACCTGAACCTCCATCATTGGATGCTCGTGCTCATACTTTGATTTCATTGATTTCCCTTCTTGCCCAAATCTCATTTTATCCCGAAATTGATCAACTTAGATCGTATCAAGACAAAAATCTATTTGTGATTTATTGTGCCTAAATTTTCAATTTTTGCCATTTTCTGGAGTAGTAACCTTTTAATAATTTCTTAGTTGCTTGTTAATGACCAATTTTCATATAGGATGGTAGACAGCCCTACAACCTTGATGATTGTTGTTCCCTTACCTTCCCAATTAGGACACCCTAGATTGTTTGTTTGTTGATACCATAGTACTGTTTTGACCTAGAATGACCAGTGCACCTAGGTGAGACTTCCAACTGCTACGGTATGCCCTAACCATGTATACTATTCCTTCAAATTGCATGATTTAGATAAAAAAAATTTTCGACCTTGATTGTTGGGAAATAGGGACGTCACCCCAGTAGTATCAGTTGTAGATATATATAGGCTAGTCCTTGATATGGGGATGTGTGTCTCTAAACATGTAGCTTATGAGATTTATGAGAGATATGGGCCTATATGACTTAGTAATGCATCATTCCTATGGTAATAGAATGTATTAATAGATGGTTAATAGGAAAATAATAGTTTGAGCATACCTATAGCCTCTGATCAGTTCCTTTTCATCCTTAGTTAAGACCACTTTAAAATAGGTCCAGTCCCTTGGATATTGGTTCCAGTCCATATTTTATTGAAGTTCCATTTCCGCCGTACAGCAGAGCAGTATTGGAGGTATTCCTAGATTGACACTATTTAGATGTCCGTTTATTATTCTAGTGTTAGGAAGTGTTACCTTAGATATTGGGTAGGTTAGAGGCTCTAGAAGGAGTATTATCGATCTTAAATTTCGAGGACGAAATTTTTCTAAGGTGGGTAGAGTTGTAGCACCCAGTTTTTCAAATGAGAGTAATTTTAAAATTTCGTGTTTATAATTATTTTAATAATGATATTTAATTCATGATATGATTTTTGGTGATTTTAAATCATTTTAAAATTATTTAAATCAATGACTTGTGGTTTTGACGTTTTGCTAGTGAAACCCTAGAGACTGTTTGACCTAGAGCCTAACCATGTGATTATGATATTTCAATGTCATTTTTGGCCTAAGAATATTTTTGCATTTGACCTCTTTGAATTATTTTGATATTATTTTATTATTTATAATATTGTTTTGGGGTTATTTGAGTCGGGTTCGAATTTCAACTCAATCCGACTTGAAACGGGAACCCGGGGGTAGTTTGACTCTAGTAGGACCCACACACTAGTTAGGCATGGCCCACATGATATTAAATTTAGTCCACATGATAGAAATATTTTAGTTAGAGGTTAGACTAATTATTATGGATAAGGTTAGTGTGATTAGAGACTTTAGAATGACTAATTTAGCCCCAACCAATTAGCCCTTTCCTAATACTCATAGAATAGGTTAGTGGGGGAATTTTGGACCTTACCATAATAGAAAAAATAGCCCCATATGGCCAGCCACTTTGGGAGAGGATAGGCTCAAGTTCATTTCATTATTCTCATCCACACTCTCTCTTGTTCTTCCCCAAATTCCTAGAGAGCAATCCCTAGCAATTTCTCTACCAAATTCTTCCATTTTGCCACCAAATCTTCTTCTTTCCTTCTCCATTCTAGCCAAGGAGGAAGCTACCCAAGTTTGGGAGGATTCGGAGCTCGTTCGTGTCCTTTTGGAATCTCTACGTGTCGGTGCCGCTCCGGGAAGGCTTTTCTTCGATTCGATCTACCGGAAGGTATAAATCCCTTCTTCTTTTCATTTTCTCATGCATATAGGTCTATTTTGAACCCATAAGAATGACCCCCATGGTTGTATCTCCATTTGTGTCCATTTCGTGTCCATTTGGAGGTCATAGGAGTGTCCTTTGTGTTGTGGTTGTGTCCATGTGGGAAAATTCTAAATTTGGACACACTATGTGTTGTTGTTATGTATGAATGAATTATTACATGTTTAATCTCATATTTTTGTATTGGAGATGTGTTCTATAGTGTCTCATATATATATATTAGCGTAGAGAGTGAGTTCTTGATATATTATGTTATATACTTGTGTTCTTTTGTCTCAAACTACCCAAATCCGTCATGATTTTTATCCACATTTTTAATTTCAGCCCTAACTTAGAAATGTCATAACTTCTAGCTCAAAGCTCGGTTTAATCTTCCATTTTTTTTAAAAGAAGCGTATTGAAGTTAGCTTTCCAAAAATATGTATTAATAGGTCTAATTCTTTCTGTAACTTTCTGGAGAATTATTTGAGTGTCTGCTGTATGAAAGACAAACGCGTTCTCGGTGTTTTCGCGATTCCGGGAGTTTCCGAAAACGAAAACGCGATCCGTTTGAAGTTTCGGAAAGCTAACACAAAGATCTATAACATACTTTAATTCTAGATTTTAATTCATGCTGAGATGGTACAGTATTGATTATTAGTAGGAGTTACTATTCGGCATATGTATTTTGTGCACCCTTGTGTGTAATATAATGTTCTATTTGATTTTAACCCATGTTAATGTATATACATTATGTAATTAAATAGAGAATGCAAGCATGAGTAAATGTTTAAATAAATAATGTATGAGGTGTAAGTATCCTATCTAATGTAAGCATGTATAAGTATGGCTTGTAATGAATATGTAGGTTCCATAGTATGTAATGTATGGTACATATAGTGGTGCAAGAGAATAAATGAATGATGAATGAATGCAAGCATGAATGTAATGTAATAATAGATGTAATGTATGCAATATACAAGTTAATGAGATATAATGTTCTATGTTAACACAAATCCTATATTACCTCATGTACCCCCTTACACTATGTTGACACTATCATACTTGACACATTGTTCACTTACACTTTGACACTCTTTGATATGTATACACTATGTATGCCCATTTAACCCTCACTTGCCCCTTTGTCATGTTCACATACACACACATAGCCTCTTAAATAAGTATTTATGAATATAGTTAACTTAGCTATGTATGTATATTATATATATGTTAGCATATTGTGTCGTAATATATAAGTTTATATAACCATTTGAAATACCATGATTATAGACCTAATGTTGAATACCAATATATGCATGTGTATATATGTGTAGACATATATAGCTTAAAGTAATAGATTACCTAGTGTATATCTAATGTGAATTCTTGCCTATTTGAGTATTGAATAATTGCATGCTATATAGAGTTTGGTGTATGTTGGCTTGTATAGCCTTGTATTGATGTGTGCTTGCTAGGATAGTCTTGGTTAGGTCTAGTAAGACTTGCTGGGTTAGGACATGACCTAGTTTGACCTAGTTTGACTAGTGCAGTTGACCAGAGTTGACCAAGGGTTGACTTTGGCCTAGTTTGACCTAGATTCATGTAGAATGCATTGTAGTGCTTTATATTACCCTTATGGACATGTTGTGACTTGTGCTATTCTAATTAGGAGCCAGACACCTCTCCTCGGATAGTATCTTTACCTTGGACATTCAGATATCAGGCGAGTACATTCTCTGATCATTTCATATCCTGCTTAGAATTATTTCCTGTATTAAATTACTTTACTTGTACTGTCACGTTGGTCACACGGGTTGGTACTATACGGATCCCTTCTTGAGATGTTATCCTTAGGGAGCATCGGGTACTACATGTTCTGTACGTTTTACTTATATGTCGTATCACTATGCTTCACAGGTTCTTCGATCACTTGTGACATATACTCTTATGATCACAGAGTCTCCTATAATCTCCATTTTTGGGACTACTATGTATCACCCTTCGGGGGCTTACCACCCTTCGGAGGCTTATCACCTTTCGGAGGCTTATCACCCTTTGGGGGCATATCATCCTTTGGGGGCTTATCACCTTTCGGAGGCTTATCACCCTTCGGGGTCTGTTACATAGTATCATAACATAACCTGTTTGG
This sequence comes from Iris pallida, assembly GCA_029216955.1. Classification (NCBI taxonomy): domain Eukaryota; kingdom Viridiplantae; phylum Streptophyta; class Magnoliopsida; order Asparagales; family Iridaceae; genus Iris; species Iris pallida. Next base: position 77,677,238 of record JANAVB010003400.1, read on the forward strand.
ATCCTTGTGTACTGATTGGGGGTACGGGGGAGTAGAAGTAGACATGTGAATAATACCCAAGAAGTATCTTATCAGAATCTCTTCCATAGTATCTTATCAGAATCTCCTATGCCATTTACATGTCTATATTGTACTCTGACTCACTAGCCACATGTTAGTTCTCTATTTATATTAGATATTTCTATTACAGCTCTCTCTTTGTTTACATACAGCATTTCTTTCAGTACCTGTATCTTACTTTACTGCATGAGTATATTTTCTAACCTGCTATGAACTGTTGAGATGTAATGTGCTCGCTCCTGTCCTGACTGGACCTGTTGATAAATTTTACAGATAGCCTGGAGGTTGCCTGCTAGCCTAGAGGAGACAGTAGAGGTTGGATAGATAGCTAGGGTTTTTGCTTATAGTTTATTTTCAGTCATCTTGAGTTGTATTTATGGATTACAGTATTTGGGTTTTGAGATGTATTCTGAGTTTGTAGCTTAGACACTTAGACTTCTATCTGTTGTATCTCTTTTCGATTTCATGTTTTATCTATCTTCCTTTATGCTCTACCTTAGATGTGATTGAGTTTACATTCTGCTATGTCACCCCCATTCGGGGAGTATAAACTGTTTAGTCTTATACTATTGGATGCATTGAGACCTAGGACAGCGTTCTACCGCCGACACTACGGCATAGGCTGGGCATTGTTACGTTCTCGTGCCCTAACTCTAGGGTGCGGGTCGTGACAGCCCCAACACATACCGTTGATAGAGAGCTCATCCTATCTGATGAACCAACTCTGGCTTTCGATGATGATGACTGGGATGGAGATTATGACTCGTACCTGGCACGTTCTTCACCTACCCCAGGTAAATATAAATTATACAAAATCTATACAAAATTATGATTTTTTTTGTATATTAACTTATTTTGTTTAATTTTTGTAGGTGTTATCATCGTATCAATGCTTGTGGCTCCTCCTCCTCAAGAAGATATTTATGAGGAAAATGCGGAGTCTGAGGAAGAGGATTCTTCTTCAGAAGAAGAAGATGCACAAGAAGAATGTCCTCCATCTATGGAGGTACAACAAGAGCCCGAAGTACAGGCTCAGCCAGAATTGTCTCCTCCTGCTGAGGGCAGGGATAAAGAACAAACTGCAGTAGAACCTACTGTAGATGATGAAGAGGCTTCTGAGGAAGAAATAGACTTTAACGAAGAACCAGTCGTAGAAGAACCCATTACAACTGAAATACTTGAAGAGCCTGCAGAGCCGGTAGCCGAAGAAGGTGATAAAGACATAGTCAAATCATCAACTGAAGCTGGGGACGTTGTAATGGCATTCTCTGCTATTTTTACTGATCCAGTATAAGTTTCTGAAGAGACAATGCCCGAACCGGAGTCAGCTGCCATAACTACCATTCCACCCGCACCAATCACCGCCACCGAAACTCAAGTAGTTTCGACTCCATAGACGGCTAGAGTAACAAATGCTGAAGACACTGTTCCTGAAGGTCCTGGAATCAGTTGTCCATGATAGCAGCGACAACAATAGCTTCATCTAAGTCTGTTACCACGGGAACAACATCTACTCCTAGTCTTCAAAGAAGAGATCTGGTAGACATCGCTGCAACGCCGAGTTCAAATGCAGAAATGAATCTCTTAGTTGAGATTCATACTGAAACTTTCTACAAGACTCTGGCATCTCTAATCAACATGGTCCTGAAGAAGGGCCTCAATTATGAGAGCTTGAAGGCGGCTATGTCTCTTACTATCAGGAACGTCGCCATGTTCAACGATGCAGCTAGAGCAGCGACGCTGGAGAAAGTTGTAGAAGAACTTGAATAGCCCATTAGAGAATATCTAATGCTGTCAATTGAAACCATTGAAAGTCTCATCCAAAGTGAGTATGACGCTTTATCAGCTGAATACACCGCTCGGGAGACGACTTTCAATGAAGCTCTCCAGGAATACAACCTCAAGGTTGCCAAAGAAAAAGCTTTCTTGGCTGAAGCTAAGCCCCAATTAGAGATCTAGAGAGAAGCCTATGACACTTCAAATATAAGCATTCATCAATAAAATGATAGAATTCGTGAAGTCGAGGCTGAATTGGCTCGCTTGAAGGCAGAGAGGGAGTTGATGATCGTAGCTCGAGACCAGCATCTAACGCAGAGCTCAATATTGGAGGAGCAAGTCTTCGGTGCCGAAGCTACCATCAAAACCCTTGACGAAGCCAAGGATAAGATGATAGCTACTTTCGTCGACTTCTCGCATATTTGTACTCCAGAAGCTCGGCGTACTTTAGCTACTACAACTGTGATGAACTCTCACGGGAAACGTTTAGCAGAGCTACAGAAACTGCTAGAAGACTTATCGGCGCCACCTTAGGCAAATAAAGAGCTTTTGTACTCTTCTTTTTGTTCATCAATAAAGAATTCTATATTCTTCTGTCTTTTTCATTCTGTAATATTTTCAAGACATGAATGAAATATTTTGTTTTGTGACCCTATCATTTAGTTTGAATTTAAACAATAGCTATGAGATAGAAAATACTCATCAGAGGTAATATGGACATGACAAGTCTTCCAAACTTAATAAATTATATCTATCCAGAGGTAATATGAACATGATAGATAATGAATCTCATTTTCTGTTTAGAGTATACGATACTATCAGAGGTAATATGAACGTGACAAATCGTAATAACTCAAAGAAAAATATATTAATATCTATTCAGAGGCCATAGGGACATGATAGATAGGAGAAGAAGTAGACTTAATATTTATTCAGAGGTCATGAGGACATGGTAAATAACAAATCCCCTTCTCTTTTTTAATCAGCTGGTAAGACAGAAGATCAAAAAGTCTCTTTTAAGAAGACAAATAATCAGCTTAACCAAACATTGGTAGCTGGGGAATAAAGAAGATATTCATACATAATATTTCTTCAAGAATTTGCCATTAATTGGCATCATGAGCAAATCTCCATTAGGGTTAGACAACCTATAAGCACCATTAGAGAATACCGTCTCGACGACATAAGGGCCATCCCATTTCGCTTGGAATTTCCCTTTGTTGTTATGAGTCATCACCATCGGTCTTCGGACAGCTAGAACTAGCTTACTGACTTTGAATACCCTCTCTTTAACTTTACGATTGAAAGCTCGAGATATGCAGGCTTGATATAACTTAATATGCTGTTGCGCTTGAAGACGCTTTTCGTCTAGTCCTTCAAGTTCTTGAAGTCTCAACCGATCATTATTCTCTGTAGTTTGCTCATTAGAAATGGCTATTCTAAGAGACAGAATCTGGATTTTCAGTGGAAGAACAGCCTCACATCCATAAACCAGTGAGAATGGTATAAAACCAGTAGGAGTTCGGACTGTCATTCGGTCAGCCCATATACATTCTCCAAGTTTCTCATTCCAATCACATTTATTAGAAGAGACAAACTTTTTGAGAAATTTAATGATTGTCTTGATGAAAGCTTCGGCCAAACCATTAACAGCTGGATTATAAGCAGTAGAAGCTAGATTTTGAATCTGCTTCTTGTCACAAAATCGATAAAATGCCTGACTGACAAGTTGTGGTCCATTATCATGATTATCCTTCGGGGGATCCCAAAACGATAAATGACATGGTGTTTAATGAAGCTAATCATATTAGATGATTTTACTTCAACAAGGGGAACCGCTTCCGCCCATTTAGAAAAATAATCGGTTATGGCCAGTATAAACCGATGTCCCTTGACAGAAGGAGGGTTAATTAGACTAATAATATCCATGTCCCAAGCTTCGAAAGGCCAAGAAGCTGTTGTAGGATGTAAGAATTTTGATGGTTGATGAATAAAATTGGCATGAATCTGACATGCTTTATATCGTCTAGCATAATCCACAGCATCTGCTATCATGGATGGTCAATAATACCCCATTCTTCGAATACGGTCCTGTAATTTCGGACCTAGTCGATGAGCACCACGGACACCATCATAAGCTTCATGGAGTGTTTTCTTAGCTTCCCTCTCAGAGAGACAACGCATCAAAAGTCCATCATATGAACGACGATATAACATATGTAAAGAAGAATCATAGTAGAATCAAAATGATCGTCTCTTGATTGATGCAGCTTCCTTCGAATCTTCAGGTAAAATCCCATAAATCGCATAATCAATGAATGGATTTCTCCAATCCCTTTGTTGAGAACTTGATTCTGTAGTATAACTATGCTCGATATGCAAATTATTCTTGACACAGAATAAGTCTCGATCCAACAAAGTAATGGTATTTTATCTTCTAATAGGAACAGCTAAGTCTGCAGCTAAACTAGCAAGAGTATCAGCTTCCAAATTTTAAGAATGTGGTACGAATTCGATGAAGAATCCTTTGAATGAAAGGACCAATTCGATTACCACTTGATGATAAGGGATGAGGTCAGGATTTCTGACTTCATATGTCCCGCTGACCTGATTAACAATTAGTTGAGAATCTCCATAAGCTTTCAGGAACTCAATATCCAGTTATTTTGCTACTTGGAGGCCGATTAGCAGAGCATTGTATTCTGCTACATTATTGGAGCATGGCTCATTGAGAGAATAAGCACGGTATATGACCATTTTATCTGGAGAGACCAATACAAAGCCCACTCTGGAGACAATATTGCCTTTAGGTCCAACCCGTGATACTCCATCAAAATATAGTTGCCAAATGTCGTCCCTCAAAGTCATGTTACAATCCACGACTTCATCTGGAATGTCCTCATATAACTTAGACGTTTCAGGTATATGGTGAGCTGCTAAGAAATCACCTAATGCTTGACACTTCACTGATTTTTGAGGTACATAGACAATATCATAAGGAGTAAGCAACATCGCCCAGGTAGCTAACCTGGAGTTAAGAATACTTGGTTTTCATATCCATACCCGAATAGGATTGGTTTTGGAGATGACATGAATAGTTTGTCCTGACACATAATGTCGTATCTTTTGAACAGCAAAAACCAAGCCCAGACATTCTTTCTCCACAGGAGTATACCTGTGTTCAGCTTCGACCATCATTCGGATAAGATAATAAATTGCTTGTTCATGGCCTTTATCTCTTTTCTGTGCAAGAAGAGCACCAAGGGAATGATCTTTGGCTCGAACATATAGCAAAAATGGTCTTCCTACCACTGGAGGTACCAGAACAGATGGATTTGTAAGGTATTGCTTGATGTCATTGAAGGCTTTCTAACATGCTTCATCCCAAACAAATGATACACCTTTCTTTAATAGCCGAGAGAAAGGTTGACATCTCCCAGAAAGATTGGATATAAATCTCCTGATATAAGAAATACGACCTTGGAAGACACGTAGTTCTTTTAGGTTACGTGGAGGACGCATTTCAAGAATTGCTTTGATTTTGTCAGGATCAACATGAATACCTTACGAAGTAATGACAAATCCTAAAAATTTGCCACTGGAAACCCCTAAGAAAGATTTAGTAGAATTCATCTTTAGTTGATGTTGGTGCATCAATTCAAATATCGTCTTCAAGTCTTGAATATGATCATCTTTTGATCGACTTTTGACAGCAATATCATCTACATAACATTCAACTATTTTCCGTAGATGTTCTTGAAAGATGATGCTCATGGCCCGTTGATATGTAGCACCAGCATTCTTCAGTCCAAACGGCATAACCGTATAGCAGTACACTCCAAGGGGTATAAGAAAAGCGGTATGCTTTTTATCTCCTGGATGCATCTTAATTTGATTGTATCCTAAAAATCCGTCCATAAAAGACATACGTTCAAAACCACATGTGTTGTCTATCATGACATCGGTAATCGGAAATAGAAATTTGTCTTTCGGACAAGCTGCATTAAGATCTCAAAAATCTATGCAAACTCGGACTTTTCTATTTTTTTTCATAACAGGAACAATGTTGGCAACCCAATCTGGGTGTTGTTCTTCACGAACAAAGCCACATGTGATCAACTTTTTGACTTCTGCTTCAATTGTGTCCATCATATCTGGTCGAAAATGTCGCTGTTGTTGTTTCACAGGCTTGGCATTAGGAAGATTATTGAGTTTATGAGTGGCTACTTTAGGATCTAGACCCGACATATCCTCATAACTCCATGTAAAGATATCAATATATTCCTTAATCAGTTTTATCAACTCTTCTTTTTCATCTTCAGAAAGATTTTTACTGATGAATATCGGCTTAGACGTAGTTCCGTCTCCGACGTCAATCTGGACGATTTCATCTTCTGTAGGTGGCTGTCGCTGTTCAAAATGAAGCTCCTATTGAGTGTCCATTTGTTGTGTGCAAGGGTCATTCTCAAATGGTTCCGATTCACCATCGGTTTGAACCATGTTAACTGAGAATATACACTCAGATTCATCATAATAGTCTCCCTCAGAATATGAGGATTGTAAAAAACTGGAAGAACATTCTTCTTCCATATCTTCCTTGCACATGTGGGGTGTATCTGATTCGATGAATTAGATTTCTTACGAATCTGAGGATTGTGAAGAATTGGAAGAAAATTCTTCTTGTATATCCTCATTAAACATATAGGACAGATCGTATCCCAACCCATGCCGAGTTTTCTGGTAAAATAGATCACCACATAATGGTAACCGTCTACCTTTGCCTTGATTGAGACCTTGCATAGTCTTTAAATCATATCCCATATTCTGGATAATCTTGAGAGATTGTTGACTATATTTGTCAATTCGGATTCTTCCTTTATCTTTATCTCTAAGATCATCTGTCTGAATAACAGGGATATTTCTAGCCAGACCAAACACAATTTGGCACTTGTTTTTCTTATCAGACGGAATCACGAAATTCATGACGTCTATAAGTTACACAAGCTTGTGATGAAGCGGCTACAGGAAGAAGATTGGGAGAAGATGTTAGGAACCTTCGAGCATAAGGTCCAACATCGACATGAAGAGGAAAAGAATTTTCTTTATGGTCAATGTATAAGGTTTCCTTTGTATTTATGTCATTTTTATATTGATGACTTTGATCATCAGAAGATAAAGTCATTCTTTCAATAAATTTGACAGCCATATACTCCAAAAAAAAATCTTCATTGATATTAGAAAGTACAAAATGATCAATATTTACATCATTTATAAATTGACTACTACGCTTCAGATTGATCATTAACGGACCATCATCCGTCTTCTGCGTAGACTTGTCAAGGTTGATAATCAGTGGTGGTTCTGGATCATTCGTACGAGAAGTACGTCCCTTGACCTTGATCATGAGAGGTTGAATTTGGCTCTTGACTGGAATTTTCACAGATTCCTCAAACGAAGCTCGAGTTCTTTCTTTAACCTTGATCACTAGAGGTTGGTCATTGATAGGTTGGGGTTGAATTCGTTCCTTGACTTTAATCTTCAAAGGTTGCTCTTCCGGAGGATCTTCATTGATAGATTGATCTTCTGCAGGTGATCGATCTTCGGCCATATCCGATATCTCCTTCACATGCTCCTATTTTTAGAGTATTGAGTCAGAGAAATAAGCTTCAACACCCTTGAAAGGATTGATATCTACGAACTCGGTCTTCACAATCCCTTGAGGATCCATGTACTTGAAGCATTGATGGGGAGTTGAAGGCATAATGTTATGCTCATGTATCCACGGTCTTCCAAGAAGAATGTTGTAAGATACATTTGAGTTGATAACATAAAAGGTCGCCATAGTTCGAAGATCACCAATTTGAATCTTCAGACGAATCTTCCCCAGTGGTTTACTCTTTCCAGAGTTGAAACCAACTATTGTGGTACTAGTGTATGTCAAATCACTAGTAGGAATCCTCAAAGGTCGTAGCATACTCTGAAGAATTATGCTAATAGAAGACCTAGGATCGATGTAATTCATGTCAATTTTAATAGATTCAATATACCCTGTGTAGCACAGAGGCCTGTCATGCTTATTATGCTTCAGCAGCATATCTTCTTGTGTGAAAGTAATATTAGGAATTGCTTCCAGCACACTATGACATTGTGGACATGACACTGGTATATTGTCAGGAGTCTTGAGTTGAGCTAAGCATGAGTCTGCTTGTAGCAAAGCTTCACTCAAAGTTTTGCGGCTTTCTTTGGAAAGGCGAAGCAACTCAAAGATAGAGAGTCTAGCCGGAGTATTAGCTAACTAGTCTAGAATATCAAATTTTTAGGACTTCATCACCACCCCTTGATTTGAAGCAGACTTCAATGGGACGTCAAAGCGTACTGCTTTCTGTTTTCCTTTCTCAACTACAGATGGTTTAGAAGGTCTTGCCTCAGCAGGAACAGAAGATGGTTGAGCAGGTATTGTTTCAGTAACGTCCTCTGTTTTTTTAAAAGTTTCCTCATAATCTTTGTGGTACTCTTTCCCAGATCTCGTACCATCAAAGGTTTCTTCTTCAAACTCAGGAGAATGAAGTACCATATTACAAGTTTTGTTCTTCTTTTCCTTAGTCTTCTTCTTACAAGGATTTTTATGAAGGACTTCAAATCCCAATCCAACAGTGGATTTTTGACTTTGAAGTTGTAAAGGAAGTCGCATTCCTTTATAATAGTTCAAACCTTCTGCCTTTTGAAAGTCATAGCCCATCTTTTTTATGAGATGGACTGATTGTTGGCTATACATGTGAATGGGCAGCGGACTTTCAATAGACGGTTCAGCAGAGGAAGAAGGAATAGAGACCTGTGTAGCTACAGGAGAAGGAGAAATAGAAACCTCTGTAGCTACCAAAAAAAGAGGAATAGAAACTTCTGTAGCCACAAGAGCAAGAGTATTCGGGATAGGAGGAAAAATCCCTATAGGTGCTTTCTCATAAGCAGCAAAGACTTGTTGTGCCCTATATAAGGGGACACTACTCATGGCTAACCAATGCTGATGAGTAAGTTTGAGTTTGATGGGAGGAGCCAAACTTGGAGGGCATATATTTAAACCCCTCAGCCTATCCTCCAAAGAAATGCATCCCACAGATGATCCAAATCATCATGATCTGGAGTAATAACATGAGAAATCATGTTACAGGTTTTGACTTTCTTACCTTTCTTGGATTTTGAAGTTTTACCTTCATCTTCCAGTTCAGGTACTAAGTCAGGATGTACCCACATGATCTCACCATTTTTTAATGTGAGAGGCAATAATCCATCATTTTGCTCTCTAGCAGGCGAAAGATTCACAATCTTTATAGTTGCCTTAGGAATTGGGATAATCCCATCTGGAACTAGTTGTGGAGGAAAACCTCCAAATTGAAGAGAAATCATATTAGTTGTGACCGTATGCTCATCATTGGTTAAAGCGATAGCATTAGCATTTATCAACTCTTTGATTTTCTTCTTTAAGACGTAGCAAGCCTTGGTAGGATGATTTACATATCTATGATAGATACAATATTTGGGATTGTCAGTCAGATTCACCTCATTAGGCCTTTTTGGCTCTGGGATCTGGAGTTTACCACTCTTTACAAGACATTGGAATATCCCCGGGATATCACTGTCATCAAAAGAGTATTCTTTCTTTGGTTTGAAAGACTCCTGATTGTTTGGCATCGTTTTAGGTTTTGAAAGATTAACCACTAGGGTTTCCTTCCCTTTTCTATTGCGATTACTAGAATTATTACCAGAAGAGCCTTTCTTTTCTTTGTTTTCTGAAGTAAAGATCATCCCGTGTTCACGAGCCAACCTACCATTGGTTTCGGCTGAAACTGCTGCTATAATGAACGAGGCCCAATCTGTGAATTGAGAGCCCGTAAAGACAGCAATAGATGGCCGCAGATTCATCTTGCATGTATCAATCAATGCTGAATCTAGCATACCCGGAGGCATTTTCAAAGTTGCTTGTCGGAAACGTTCGATAAACGTCCGAGTATCTTCCTTCTCCTTTTGTTTGATCTCTATTAAGGAGGACATATTCATGACTATGCCTCCTTCATAGAAGCGGGAGAGAAATATTGCTTTAAATTCGTCAAAAGATAATATGAAATTGTCGGGTAGACTACGATACCAGTCATAAGCCGAACCCGTTAAACATCCGATGAAACTCGGGTAAGAAGAGCATCATTCTTCTGCAAGTGCACAGTCATAATATCAAAATAATTGATATATTGACTGGGAGAAGCCTTTCCATCAAATAACACCATAGACTGTGGCTTGAATTTTGGAGAAAAAGGCACATCATTCCACTGAGGAGGATAAGGTTGCTTAATCCCCAACCTCTGGAGCTGATCCTTGTGCTTTAGAACTTCAAACTGTGCTTTTAGCTCACGCACTGCTTGAATAGCTTCACTAGTTTGAGTAAGCACATTCGATTGAATAGTTGTTGGATGTACCATAACCCCCACCGGAGGTGGTACATCTTCTGGAATGATAGGATCTGGAGATGCAGAATTTTGATTGACAGCAGGCTCCTGACTAAGATTATTCAAGGGTACATAAACCCCTTGACTATCTTGAGTTTGTGTTGCTACCTGCAGTGGAGTTACTACTGTCGGTTAAGCAGTTTGCTGAGTCATTATTATTTGATGCATACTTTGCATCATAGCAAGCATGTCCTTCAGCGACTGCTCAACAGCAGAGAGACGTTGTTCTGTATTAGCAGTTGACGTCTCCGGTTCATCTCCGATAGCATGGGATTCAACCTCTCTTGAACCTACAGAGGGATTGGTGTAGAGGTATGAGCCAACACTATCAGTTTTTGACTCAAAAGACTGGGTACCCCCAGCTTCTGAATCTGAAGATTGCAACTGTCTTTGACTCCTTGACCGGGTATGCTGATATACCCCTTCAAAGGAATCAAGAAGTCTGTTGAACTGTTGTTGACCAGAAGTCTGGGACGAGTTGCATTTTGGACATCGTCCTTTGTTGGTATGAGATGCCATGTTGACTGACGCATATGACAACTCATGCTCTTGATCATCAACTTGTTGCTGAGGCACATTATAACCTAATCGGTCAAGAACTGACCATTTAGAAGCCGAGCAACAACACTTGATTACAATCTGGTGACACTCATAATGATGATTTTCTTTGGGGAGTGTCATATGAGATTCTCTGTCTTCATGCTTTTGTACAAGCAACTCGCACAAATCAGAAGGAGTAGAAGAAGTCTTCTTTATTACATTTGGGACAGAGAATCGTTTAGTCCCTTGTGTATAAAAAAGATTACTGGCTGCATTAGCAGAACCAACTGGGCATTTTTAAGCGCCTGGAGTTGCATGCGTAAATCTTGAGATTTTTGTGCACAAAGGACTCCATTAGCATACGCGTAATTTGAAGGTTTGGTACCTTGCGTAAAGCAGTGTAAGAAGGCTGTTGGTGGAAAACCGAAGTTTGACCAACAATAGATTTCATGTTTTTACGCTGTATGCGTGAAGGCAAATTCACTTTAGATGCAAAGGCATCATTGTGAACTTTATCTACTCTATCACCAACAGGAGATTTACCTTTACGCGTAGAGCACAAAATAAGAGTATCTGCCACGTCATAGACGGGAGATTTTCTTTTACGCATAGAGCGTAAAGCTTGGGTGTCTACCACGTCATAGACGGGAGACTGGTTTTTACGCACAGAGCATAAATTTTGAGTTTTACGCACAGAGCGTAAAACTTGAGAGTCTACCACGTCACCGACGGGAGACTGATTTTTACGTATGGGGCATATCGCTGAAGTAGATACTGCCTCATCACCAACGGGAGTCTCTACAACAGGAGTGGAAAGGATTCCTTTGCCTTCAGAGACAGCAGGATGGGAGATGGTTTGAACTTAGGAATCCAAACTTTTCGTGCTTTCTGCGATTTCTGAACATTGGAGACACGAGTACTACCCCCAGTTCGGAGCATTTCTTCGTAGGCAGTCTGGTCGAAGTGCACAACCAGTGTCTTCTTTGTCGATCCAACCGACACATCATCATATTGAGCAATTGCCTACTCGTCAGAGGAGAAGGTCGTCTCCAGCAGAGTCGCCATTTTGTTTCACTTAACAAAATGCCTAAAAATTGGCTTTTGAAGAAAACTAGAAAAAGTACAAAAGTACAAATTGTTCTGGAAAGTATTGCTATGGAAGTCTGATCTGAGAGCAATCACTTTGTTCCTTGGACCATACGATGATGATGAAGAAAACTGCTTTAAGAAGATGAAAAATCGGAAGAACTAAGTCACCAGAAAGGTATCGCACAACGGCACTGATGGCACAGTCGAATGCTTTCTTGCTTTGCTTCACCCTGTTTCAGAGAAAAAGTTAAAGAAATGCTTCTGGGAATATCACTCTGAAAGTATGAGTTTTCTCAGAATCTCCTCTCCGGTATATATTCTCTCTGATCATCCCATGATGTTTAAAAATAAGGCTATTTATAGACTAGATCTTCTGTGCGTAAAAAGCAACAAAGTTTGGTAACTGTCATTCACGATGAGAATCAACCTTTACGCGTGATGACACGTGTCCCACGTAGAGTTTTGATCTCTACACATGGTGACACGTGTCCCACTACTTCAACAAAATAAGGAGAGCACGTACACACGTTCCTCCATAAGTGAGGCATGAAAGCCACGTAAGCAGACCACGTTCTCCAGTAGCCAGAAAAGATCGGGCGTAAAAATGACCCAAAAGAGCCTTCCTGCGTAAAGTAGCAGACTGGGCGTAAAAATAGCTCAAAATAGACTTCTCGCGTAAAGTGGCTGAAAAGTAGCCTTGAGCGTAAAGTTAGCTCAAATAAACTTTACGCACACAGCATCCTTGAGCGTAAAAGCTCAAATAGCTTTTGTGCGTAAAAGGAGCGATCTTTTGAGCGTAAAATTGCCTGTCTACACACTAAACGACAAGTGTCAATTTTAGTGTAAATCAAATCTTCTCGGCTTCTGTGTTGTCTGCTGTCAGAAAATCATTATGTTAGAAACAATATCACGTGTATTAAATGCATGATTTGACAGCCTGTCCTTCACGAAAAGCTCAGTGAATAGCTCTCGCGTAAAGTAACTCGCGTAGAGTTGTACTCTGTTTGATCTCCGCGTAAAGTCTGACTTAGTTTAAATTGCGTAAAGTTCTAAACTTCTTTGACTTGGTCTATGAAGTACTTTTTACGCTCCTACACATACTCTAGCATATGCGCCCATAACCGATAATAATAGCCCACAAGCGGGTAACAATGTGGCTAATGTAACTATCTGTCCTATATGCCTATTAATTGTCTTTCCCGCATCATGAAAATGTACAAGTCGTGTCCACAACTTGGGTATTTTATATCTTAATTGAAGGTCACAATAACTAGAATCAACTCGACTACATAATGCGACGTCACACGTGCTACTCGCACTGGTAGCTAATCGAGTTCGTAGGCTCGTGCCATAATAAGAACTCACTCAATGACGTGAAATGGAACGTGTCAAAGCTATAAGAGTTATAAAGATAACCCTGCAACTTGGGGCACGTCCCCTAGAACTAAGTCAAATACACCTAACCATAATATCAGTGCCATCATCGACTACACCCGAGGTATTCTCGTACGCACACAAATACAATTATTTCTAGCAAGAGCACATGAACAATAATAATAATTAACCATTACAATAAGGCAACGTATACTTTCCTGGAACTCCAAGATGAGAAAACAGAGATTCGGATTCCGCAACCGAGGTCTAATCGTCCCAAGCGCCTATGAACACACAATACAACACATTAACCACTACTCTAAGTTATGCTAAACACATTCATAACTAGAGTTCATAGTTATTTGAATCCTCAAACACTAGTCATAAGACATACAACTTTATTTTACAATGCTACCCTCAATACTTATATGGTCACCATAGTCATGTACACACATCCTCTAGTCATATGGTCAAACCCTATTATGGAATAACATTATTCTAACCACGGTGTTCACACGAAACTTGTAAACTACTCGGTGCCTAGTCATGATACTATTGCTACCATTTGTGTTCATAAAATAATGCATAATATCATACTATCATAATTGAGTCGTCCATGACCTACTAATGTACCTTTACAATATGAAGATATCCATATGTGTACATTTATTTTGATCACTAGATCGCATGGCAAAACTAGTTCAACCTATGAACAATTCATGAACATCACATTTGCTCCTACATAGGGGGTGAGTAACGGTTCGGGTCAAACTGAACCGTATTAAAAAAACAAAACTTTAATTTACCAAAACCGAACCGTATTTGAAAGAACCGTACCAAACCGAACCGAACTAAATCGGTTCGGTTTAGGTCGGTTCGGTCCAATTGGCCCAAGTGGGCCAGGCCTTCTAAAGCAAGAATTACTACCAAAAATAAGAGAAAAAAATACTCATGTTACTAACCGAAATGAAAGAGCAGGAGCAACAAAAAAAATCATATTACAATTTTCATATTCAAAGCGCATTCTTCCCAGCCCAAGTCCAACTCAAAATTTTAATCCAAACCCAATGCTCTCTCCATTGTCGTGTCATAATTCGTTATTGTGTCCATTATTATTTCTAGTGTCCAACCAAAAATATCCCGTCCTCTATATCTCATCTCCGCAACAGATGATCTGCTCTAGATCATCATCTCCGATCCAAACCAATTCATGGCTCTAAATAAAAAAATGGCTGAGAGGTAACACAAAGAAAGCATATGCACATCATAAAAAGCAGATCTTGAATAGCAATAACATCAAACAAAGTTTGCATAAAAATAAATAACAATCCAAAAAGAATTCCATAGAAATAACACCAACAAAGTTTGCATAGAAACAACACACACAACAACAAAGAAAGCAGAAGAACAAGGAGAAGGGATGAGAGATCTTCTCCGTCGACACAATGAGATTGAGGTATGGGAGGTCCAAGCACTCCTTCATCAAGCCTCCAATTGCAGGTCTGGCTGCCTCTGCGACGAGCTCAGAGCTCGTAACTCCGATCCGACCACATCGATACTTCGTTCGGTGCCAGTACGAAATCCTGTCATCTGGAGCCGTCCGGACCTGGACCCCGAAGGAGCCGCTCGAATCTTAATTTTTTTGGAAGATAGTGATGGCAGAGAAAGAATTAGGTTTATTTTGGTATATATATGAAGACAGGGTTAAAAATGTAATTGTATATCGATTTTCGGTTCGGGTTGGTAATCGAAACCCAAACCCGACTATCGAACCAAAAAAATCTATATACTCTTCAACCAAAACCAAAATTCGACCCAAAATTTTCAAAACCGACACGATTTGTTAAATCGGGTCGGTTCGGGTCGGTTTTGGTTACAAAACCAAAATCTGCTCACCCCTATTCCTACGTGGACACAATATTGAACAAGTATTATACTTGATCTTCCTTGCTTATAAACATGAAATAACATTTCTAAATTCTGGATAAAAGAATAGAATAGATTTAAATAAGAAATTAGCATGGCTTTAACAAGAATTTCGGTGTCTAGGTATAACATTCAACTATTCCCGTACACATAGCCAATTAATTATTTATTTGAATTGCCATGAACATACAATTATGCAATATATATATATTCTAGAATATAACATAAAATGGTGTTTAATGATGGTCAAGTCAAGTTTTGCATGTGTTTAATCATCGCAAAGTGATAACAACAATAGGTGCACAAATTTCTACTATATTTCTGTTGAAATTCACTAGGTGTTGATGAATAGAAAAGATGAAGATACATGCATAAAAGTGTACTGAAACTAAAGAGGAAGATGAACACCATGAAGAGAGATTTGAGAAGATAGTTAGAGCACTTACCAAGAGGATAGGGGCTGTCGTGGTGCACCATAATATGGCGAGGACAGTAGTTACCCTGAATTGATTTCAGCCTCGACTGTTCTTCGCATAACTCCTGACACGAGACGTTGGAAGCGTTTTAGGTGTTGTTGTGACTAGGGAAGGTAGGAAAGAGGTATAGAAAGGATGTAGAGTGGTCACAGAGGTGGTTTGGTTGTTGTGGAGTGCAACAAAGGAGGTGAAAGGGGGAAAGGAGTTGGCGGATTCAGCATTAGGAGTGGATTGAATTGGCGCCTAGTTTGGAGAATATTGGGAGGCTGTGTGTGCTAGTTTGGAAGCATAGCGTAGCATCTATGGGTTCTTGGGAGGTAAGGGGATGTATCCTCCTAGGTTGGACGTCCTTCTAAGGTTTGGGCAGCTGTGGTAGCAGCCACAAACACCAGCAACAACGGTAAAGGACAACATGTTAGCGGTTTTGGAGAGGGCTCTTGTGGGATTATTTTGGGATTAATTTGTATAGGGAAATGGAGAAGATGATGAGAGGAAGAGGTGAGAGGATGACAGGGTGTAGGAATGAGAGATAGGTATTATGTGGTTTTAGGCCCTTTGTTGAAGAGAAGGTAGTGGGGAAAATGAAGGGTTGTAGGTTGTAACTTCCCCTTTTCAAATTCTACCGCAATGGCTGCCACCAATTGAAGTAATGCCTATTGTGGGTGGTCAAACCTAGCCTAGTTCACTTAGGTCCCTACACAACTAGTTGATTTGGGTTCAAGTGAGTGCTCTAATTTGGGTTAGGTTGGTCCTAATGACTAGAAAGTGGGATATTTGTGATTATTGCTTGTAAGTAGAATACGGGGTTGTAGGCTTAGTATAGGTCATAACTATACCATTTTTAGAAAAATCGAATTGAAGTTGTGTCTCCAATTTTAGTCGGAATGGTCATCGGATGCATAGTATAGATTAGAAATTAGTTTTTTTTGTCATGAATGTTGTGCGATAAAAATGGAGCACAAGGTGGTGTGTTTGAGTGAGACATGAATGTCATGAGTGTAGGTGGGTTAGTCGAGGTCATACATGTGATGTTTTTTGGGAGAAAATAGCTAGTGTTGTATCCCTAATGTCAAAGCTACAGTAAAGGGTACCTATTGATCATAAAAGTAGGAATTTAACGATTAATTAATAATCCTTATTAATCACAAGTAAATTCTACAATATTTTTCAAAGGGCTTACAACCTATCCACCTTAGGAATTTTGTTCTCCAAATTAGATACACAATAATATAGCAGCAAATAATAGTAATTAAATAAATAATAACAATCATACCTAATCTCATAAAAAGATGGGGCAAATGCTCATAGATCACATCCCCGCGTTTCTAAGTCGACACACTTGGTGCATGATGCCTCAATGCGACTCAGACTAAAGGGATTGTCTTGCCTCTCAAGACTTTGTTCTTTTGGTCCAAAATCTCCACCGGCTGCTCCTCATACGACGGAATCGGGTCGACTATGATCTCCGAGTAATCAACCATGTGGCTAGGATCGAGCACATATCTCCTCAATTGAGATACATATAATACATCATGAACACCCTCTAATGACTACGATAATGCAAGCCCGTAGGCAA
Organism: Iris pallida; assembly: GCA_029216955.1. NCBI lineage: Eukaryota > Viridiplantae > Streptophyta > Magnoliopsida > Asparagales > Iridaceae > Iris > Iris pallida. The sequence continues at coordinate 77,694,553 of JANAVB010003400.1, forward strand.
CCTCTCCAATTCACTCCATCACCTCAAACGGTCCGATGTACCTCGGACTTAGCTTCCTTCTTTCTCCAAACATGATTGTACCTCTGGTTGGTGAGTTATTCAGGAAAACAGGATCTCCTTCCTTGAACTCCAAAGGTCGATGAAGGTTGTCTCCCTAATGCTTTTTTCTGTCTTGTGCCGCCCGTAGGTGCCCTGGATCTGCTTTACTTCATTACGAGCCACCAACTCTAGCTCAAGTATCTGCTTGTCACCCACATCACTCCAATATAATGGGGAACAATACTTCCTACCATACAACGCTTTAAAAGATGCCATCTGAATACTTGCTCGATAGCTATTATTGTAGGAAAACTCGACCAAATACAAATGGTCCTTCCATGATCCTCCAAAATCAAGACTGTTGGTGATAGGATGTGTTAAACTTCAATTGCATACCAAGACTCTCATGTATGCTCCACCAGAAGTAAGATATGAACCTCAAATATCAATTTGATACTATGCTGATTGGCACTCCATGTAACCGTATGATCTGCTTCATGTATATATTGGCTAAGGTCTTTGTAGACTGTCCCACTCTGAAGGGCAAGAAGTGTGCTTCCTTGGTGAATCGATCCACGATCACCCATATCGCATCTCGACAACTAGGACTCCTTGGAAACCTAGTCATGGAGTCCATAATCATGTTCTCCCATTTCCACTCAAGTATCGGAAGCAACTAAAGTAACCATGTCGATCTCTGGTGCTCAGCCTTGACTTGCTGACACACCAAGCACTTTGCTACAAAGTGGGCTATTTTCCTCTTTATTCTATGCCACCAAAAATTTTGCCTCAAGTCTTTGTACATCTTCGTACCTCTTGGATGGATAGAGTATGCTAAAATTTGCACCTCTGACATCATCTCCTGATGAAGCTCTCCATTCAGAATATAGAGGCGATATCCACACCTCAAGGTCATATCCTCATGAATGCACAATCTGGTCTGCATACCGGCCTCCATCCCCTATCGAAGTTGCTAAAATCTCATATCTGTTGGTAAGGCGGTCTTGATCCTTTTAACCAATGACGACTGTACCTGAAGGCTCGTCAGCTGGCCATCTATTCATGGCCATTTGACCTCTATTCCAAACTCCAGCAAATCCTCCAATAGGTGTCCTTGATCAGTCAATATATATGCCATGGGCCTCCTGCTCGAGGCATCAGCTACTATGTTGACCTTTCCCAAGTGGTACTGTAACTTGATATCAAAGTCCTTCATCAACTCCAACCAACACATGTGCCTCAGATTTTGGTCCTTATGAGTATAGACGTACCCAAACTCTTGTGTTTGTGAATATCTCCATATGCTATCCATATAAGTAATGCCTCCAATGCTTTAAAGCAAAAATCAGCACAACAAGCTCCAAGTCATGAGTGGCGTAATTCTTCTCATAGAGCATCAACTGTCTAGAGGCGTAGGCTACAACTTTTCCTCGATGTATCAAAATGTATCCCAGTCCTTTCCCAGATGCATCGTTATAGATCACAAATCCTCTCGGTTCAGATGGTATCGTCAAAATAGGTGCCGTGGTCAGGCGTTTCTTCATCTCATCAAACACCGCTTGACATTCCTTCGTCCATACAAACTATTGCTCCTTGTGAGTCAATCGGGTCATCGGCTCAACAATTCTTATGAAGTTCTCTACGAACCTCTGGTAATATCCGTCAAATCCAAGAAAGCTCCTTATCTCAGAGATGTTGGCAGGGGTAGGCCACACCTCTACTGCTGATATCTTGCTTGGATCTACCGAGATACTATCTCTAAAGATGATGTGTCCAAGGAAAGAGATATGATCTAGGAAGAACTCGTACTTTCTCAGCTTGGCATAGAGCGTCTCATGTCTCAACGTTTCCAGAACTATCCTCAAGCGCTTCCCGTGCTCCTCGTGGCTCTTTGACTATACCAATATATCATCGATGAAGACTACCCAAAATTGGTCCAAGTACTGGTGGAACACCATGTTCATCAGATTCATAAATATAGCAGGCGCATTAGTGTCATGTCCCAGTCCTAAAATACACTGGACTAAATTGCATAACAATGGTTAGCAGATACGTATTCAAGAATTTTCCAATTTAATAGAATTCTAAAATATGTATTTAGTTGTATATAAATAATAGAAGAGTCACAGGTATACTAATCTTATCCACATAAAAAATAAACTAGCCTGAGTATGATAAAGTCAAGTAGTCAAAAATAAGTCATAAAGAACCATAATGAGTATAAAGTTGGTGGAGAAAAATCGACTACTCAAATATTTTGAAATGGAGTATTGAAAGAAAATCCAGAAAGTAGGATAACTAGATTCAAACTCTCAGTAAAAGACTGCATCCAAGATGGTACCATACCCAATATCATATGTACTCTCCTGGGTATACCTCCTCATCCTTGGAACCAGCATCAGGGCATGGTCCATAAATCTGCTTGTACTCTTGCTCAGCTAAGCCTAGAAAGAGACTAGGTCCCCAGAGGGACATAACAAGATACATAAAAATATTCTACAATGAATAAAATACTACAATAAATAAGGGAGTACCAAACTAAATATAAATACAATGAGAACAATATTCGACGCAGGGGCTGTAGGCCAAATGGTATCGACATAATTCCCTGGAGGAATCATAGGCCTACTATAGTATAGCATTATGGACGTAAGAGGCCAACTAATACTGATCATAAATCCAGGGTCATGATATCTGGTTCTTCGTCGGAGACGATGGGTTATAAGGGAAAGTGTGTAAGTAGCCCATGCGTTTAGTGACTATCCTCTTCCCCAAATGTTGTTGTATCTGTCGTGCACCATCATGTCTAGCTCCTAATACTAAGTCAAGATCATAAATAACTATATACGACTGTTACACATCTCGATTGTACTATTGATCAGCAGGTACAAGCGAGTACGTCCACACATAAAACTCTCCATGTCATATATGTATCATAGTAGATAAGAGATTGAAACATTTCTCAAATAAGGGTTCGTCTTCTAAACTCTAAGTCACATGTAATCGGCCAACCCGCCAACTGCATCCAAGTTATCCTTGGACATACAATACGTTCAAATAAAAATAAATACAGATACAATATTTAAAATAAGAGTGGCAAGGTATACTTGCCTAGACCCGAGAGCTGAGGATAAGAATATGGTCCAAAGTCCAAGTCCAAGGAGCCCAAAGAACCTAGAAAAATAAATATAGAATTTAGTTAATTAGGATAATAATGTTATATATATTATCTAACTATGAGTAAGTACCAAACTTGACTACTCTCATCCTTATATCCTTTATATTTTGATCCATGCAACTTCGCTTTTAGTATTTATAGATTCCACCCAAAGGACAACATTTTTATTCGCATCCATTGTTTCTCCTTTATTTATCACATCTTCATTTCAACTTCTCCTCAATACTCACTACTAAAAATTGTGCATTCATATACCCTATGCATGCAACAAAAGAAAAGAATTCCCTATATAGCAACCACCCACATATAAATATATGGACATTCTATTTTTTTCTTTGACCTATATATCACTATAAAAAAATGATTATTTACGTCACACGAATGTTGTGCTGTAAATGATCTTTCACGACGTACATTTTGGTGTTGTAAAAGGTTGTGCCGTAAATGACCCTATTACTTACGGTGCACATTTGAATGCTGCAAATAACCCTCTCCATTTTTTATAGCATTTAATGTGTGTTGTAAAAGAGATAGCGTGGATTATATACAACGTTCACCTGAGCACCGTAAATAATAGGGTCATCTATGGTATAGTCTTTTACAATGCGCATTTGAATGTTGTAAATAACTCTCTCTATCTTTTTATGAGTAATTCTATATGTACCTCCAATTTATCCCTCCTTACGTGGCAGCCTATGTGGCAGTCTATATGGTATGAAGGTTAAATGAGTTCCTCTCATTTCCTTTTTTACTATCATACAAGATTGGAATCCTCACATTTTCTTTTTATTGTCATCCAAAATTGGAACTCATTTAACATATTCCCTATTCTCTCTTAAAAAAAAAACCATGCTCATTCCCTATTCTTCTTCCCATCTCACAATTGAGGTCTACTTCCTTTTGGACCTCGCCGAAAAGGGATTCAGGTTGCCGAAAAAGCTCGATGGAAAATGTTACACTCTCTTTCTCTCTCCCAAAAAATGGTACACACACACTCTCTCTCTCTTACAGAGATTTGGAGGAACTATCCCTCCTATTCTTCAAAGAAACCACCCCAAACTCCTTCCTCTGATCCCTCGCCACCCGCTCCTTCCCGTCCCTCTTCCACGGTGCTGTGCTATCATTTATTGTCAGTGAAGCAGACACCATCTCGGTGCTCCTATGCCAACTACACCGCTCGACCAGCCCGCACATGACCCGTTTGCTCAAATGTCTCACCTGCCTCGTCGTGTCCGGCCACGCAAACTGCTTGTCCTCTTCATGTGTCGATAGCGACACACTGGCAGACACAAAACACACAATACAAATTACAATATGTGATAACAAATTGGCATTGTTTCATATTGTTAGTAGTTATGTATGTTTTGTGTCACAATAGACACCAGAAGACAACAAAAGTGGATACTGCTTCAATATCACAAAACATGACTCACGACATTATTAAAATCCAATTTATGAAGAAACTCTCTCTCTAGGCACAAAGCATATAAACATTCTGCACTCTTTCTATTTCAGATTTAATTTTCTAATAAATTTTCATTCACTTTCTCATATTTATTGATTTATTTATTTTTATTGACCAATTTTGTAGGATTCTGAGGAAGGAATAGAAAAGACAGCATGTGAAAATGGAATAATTGAAGAACCCAAGGAAGGAATAGAGTTTAGCACTCTGCAAGAGGTTCAAGATTATTATACTAATTATGCTCGTCAAATTAGATTTGGTGTGACAAAAAGAACACAAAAGAAAGGAAATGATGGAGAGCTGAGATATTTCGCATTTGTATGTTCTCGAGAAGGTAGGATAAAAAGTACTTCAGAGAAAACTTTTATGGCGAGCCTCTCAATTAAAGCCGAATGCCAAGCGAGGATAAGATCAACACTACAAGAAAATGGTAAATTTAAATTAACAACCGTTGTTCTTGACCACAATCATGCATTAAGTCCAAAAAAAGCTCGATTTTTTTAGATCTAATAAGAAGTTGGATAATCACGTGAAAAGAAAGCTTGAACTAAATGATCAAGCTGGAATTGGTGTTAGTAGAATTTTCCATTCATTTGTTGTTGAAGATGGGGGATATGAAAATCTAACATTTAGTGAAAAGGATTGTCGTAATCATATTGAAAAATCAAGGAGTCTAAGACTTGGGGTCGGAGATGGAGAAGCAATTAGAAATTATTTTATCAAAATGCAAGGTAAAAATTCAAATTTCTTTTATATGATGGACCTTGATGATAAATCTCGTCTTCGAAACTTATTCTTGGCCGATGCAAGAAGTAGGACAGCATATGAAGCCTTTGGAGATGTTATCACATTTAATACTACATATCTTACAAATAAGTATCACTACAAGAAAAATGGCTTTTCTTGACGGTTTTTCCCCGTCAAGAAAGACTTTTCTTGACGGTTTTGGATCCGTCATCTAGGCCCCCGTCAAGAAAAGTCGACACTTTTCTTGACGGTTTTTTGTTTGTATCCTTGACGGTTTTAAACCGTCAAGAAACATGCGTTATCTTGACGGTTTTAAACCGTCAATAAAACAAACAAAAAACCGTCAAGAAAAGTGTCGACTTTTCTTGACGGGGGCCTAGATGACGGCTAATAACCGTCAAGAAAAGTCTTTCTTGACGGGGAAAAACCGTCAAGAAATTGTTTTTTGGTGTTTGCAAACCGTCACGAAATGAATTATTTTTTGACGTTTTTGCAACCGTCAAGTTAAAAACCGTCAAGGAATAAAAAAATTTGCCGTTTTACAACCGTCAAGATAAACATAATATATTCCAGAAATCCAATTACCAAATACACATAATTACACAGAATCCAATTCCAGAATCAATATATAATATCACAAGCATCACACAACTATAATACACAATTTTTATATTAAAAAATACGTTGTTCGTACATCCAAACATCCAACAAGTACATCCAACCACAAACACGTTCGTACACCATAAATATCCTAAACATTTATAGGAGTAAATTAACCAAAATATCTCTGAACCCAGAGCAGCATGCAACAAGTACATCCAACAAGTACATCCAAACGTCCAACCACAAACACGTTCGTACACCATATATACATATCCAAAACATATTTACAGGAGTAGATTAACCAAAATATATCTGAACCCAGAGCAGCATTTCCTTTAGGTTAATCTGCAAACAAGGTGAACATAACATTATAAGTCAGCAACACAACTGAAATTCAATCAAATTTTGAATGGACAGAACAATCTAGGGAGGACTCAAATGTTGCAGTAGTTTAAATGTGCAGGAAATCAGTTGGCTTGAAGAGAGGATCACCAAGCAAAGGATGCTAATAATGGCCACCTCTTCAACATCTAGGTTTGAGTTCAAACTTACTCTCACAATGAGACTTCAGAATTTCTCTGTTTAATCAATATTTTAACTCTGCAGTCCCAATAGAATCATTGCCAGCAAAATAAACTATTACTAGAGATGGTTGCACTGTTGCATCCTAGGCAATGAAGGTGGATATGATAAGTGAACTAAATGACTAATATAAAATTTAGAGAACAATAATAGAGGCATCCAAACGAGATGGTCAATCTCACATAAGGTCTGGATATATTTCTCTACATCTTGTTCAGTGATCTCTTAAAAAAATTCATGGAACCACAACCATCATTCCTTCCACATGAGAATATGCAATCAATGTTTGAATCCTCTTGCTTTGGTCTTGGTTCTGCAAGCCTACTCTCAACATTCAAGGTCGCCTCACTAAAGAGTTCAGTGTCTTTTCGAAAACCCATGACCTCTGTACTTACTTTTGGTTTTCTGCCATTCACTGGGTTAGTATGGGCTTGTGAATGACTCCGGAAATAAGGCCATGGCTGGACTATAATTCACATAAAGGAAGTCAATAGACTGTGACTTCAGCTAATTTGGGTTGTGTGGTTACCAATTCTCACAATAGAACAAAGAACAAAAACTAAAAATTCTGAAAATTGAGCACCAAAAATGAACCGATAGATAGATAAATATTTTTTATTAACATTTAACTATCTCAACTTTGTATTTTGTCTCCTGGACTCGCACAGAACATAATCTCAATTTTTTGAAGAATTTACAGCCCTGTAACACCATCGCTTGTATCAAGTTCACTCACTTTTGTAATTTTAACTTGACTCATTGATATAGTGGTTTAAATGAACTATTAATATTTGTGGTGTCCATATATATTGTTAGCCAACATATAATATAAAGACCAATGTAAGAACTAATCAGTTAGGATGATCAATCATGGACAGTTTCTTGAAGGTTTTCAAGCTGGAGCAGGCCAAATATCCTCATATTTGAATATAGCATAGCTAAGTAGCTTACTAATTTTAATAGAGGTAAAAGGAAATCTCAAATGCAAAATCTAATGCTCCAAATGCAAAATATAATCCTCCCAAAATTCAAATTGCAGTATCCATTCAGTAAGATCATGAGAATGATATTTTCGTCCTAAGCAGCTGAAAGGTCTGAACTCATTCCTAAGATGAAAATCAGAGACAAGTTGGATAAACGTTGGCAATTACCTCCAGAAACCAGCAAGCATCCTTAGGCTCATGTCGTCAAAGCAACCCAGATTTCCAGAAAACCATGGCTTGAAGAGAGGATCACCAAGCAAAGGATGCTAATAATGGCCACAATGACCTGGACATGAACAATCATAATAAGAACTAACCGATAAAACATTTACTTATAAAGTGCAACTCTAACACAACAAATCAAGAACTTGCCATTGAGTAAGCAGAATATGCAAAATCTAATGCTCCAAAGTAGATGCCATGAAAAACAAAGGCCAGATCATTAATTGGTTAGTAAGCGCCACAAACTGCATATACATTAAAGAAATAAAAAAACAAATGACATGCAAATGGTGACCACAAACTGCATAAGAGACTATTTATAGAAGCATATTCCAGAGATGTTTCTCAAAAAACTACCATGAACATGTGAAATGAAAAACACACCGCTTAGGTCAAGCACAGTACGATATACAGTTATCTTATATTTTATTAATGGTTCTTAAACATAAATGGAATAGACGACAAAGACTATAACATATTTTAATTTCCAACTGTCCGATCTAGTTGGAAATTAAAGCTAGTGCATACCACGTATGAAAAATGAATTATATTTATAAACAATATCGTACCTTACCACATATGAAAAATTATCAATTGAAAGGTAGCAGAAATAACCTGAAAATGATATAGCCAAATACAGAACAGAAAACCAAACACTTCAATGGATCCTCCCAACATGTCAAAATATAAACTTGTTTCCAAGTTCCATCACAGGATAAAGCAATTCCTGCAAAAACCAATATATACAATAAAGAAGACTAATTAACTAGCCACTGAATGAAGAAAGGTTTTCCTTTGAAGTTAGAAAAGTATTTGGGATGTCAATATGAATAGCTATCAAATATAGTCATGCATACTTACTTCACAATCTGGAGTAGGGGTCAAAAGAGCAAGGATCCAATAAAAAAAACAATTATATGATTCACCTAAAATTAACGTTCCTATCTATGAAGGTTTGTATAGTTAAGAAAGTTCAAAGTACTTTCAAGATATTCTAACATTAATCTGTACAACTAACTTCAAGCCAGACTTGTGTTTCAAGGATAAAGAGGCAATTTGTCAGTATTTAATGAAATCAAAAGAAAACAGATTGGTATCCATATCGATCAATAAAACATGAAAAGTTACATGTGTATAAATGTGAATAACATTAATATTTTAAAAATGTAAACAGATATTCTAACATTAATCCTTTGAAAGATTCACAATAAGCTAGGTGAATGCAAATAATATTAATATTCTCTACATCTTTTAGAATGTCTTCAACTACAAATAGAGAAATTCGTATTCTTCACCTATAAACACCATTGAAAAGGCAAGGGGAAAAACAACAAGAGATGGCCCATTGATTCATCCAAAGTCCCAACCTTCCATCCAAAAAAAAAAACATCCCAATTTGCCACAATAAAACCAAGCCTACTTCAGTTCCTACATTGAGGACAGCATAGCATCCACAAACCCATTAAAACTGACAATTGTACATGAATGAAAAGTTTGATGAATAATTCCGTGACCATATAGATATTCTCGAGATATAAGAAACAGGTATAAGATAACCATGATATAAGGCAAGTGACAATAGAGAACTCGTAAGAAATTAAGCATATACAATGCACTGCAAAGCATCTAAGAAGTTTATGCTCTACCTGACAACCATCTGGGTGGCCATATTTCTCAAAATTTTCATTAAATATAGGATTAGTCAAGGCCTGATATGCCTTGGAAAGAGATGCCATAATATACTTGTTCCTTTGAAATAACAAAATGGAGATTAAGTCGAAATAAATACCAGACAGACCCATGTTTCATGACTGCCCTTGAAGACTCAATACCAGGTATATCACAGTCCTAAAAAATTTTCTTTTGCAAGACGGATAATCCATACTTTACAAATAGATGAGAGCAAAAGAAAGACCTGATCTGTTTGACTGTCACCTAAATTTGGCAAAGAAGCGCTCTTGGTGTCTATTACTCTTGATCATCTTCTCTCAAAACTTTTCTTCTTCCAAGTTCAATTTATTTTGTCTAATTTTCAACAATGACATACACGAGCTGCCAAAATTCATTTGATCACTATACATCAACTGGAATAAAAAAAGGCCACAAAAAACCTTGAGCAAAAACCCAAACTATGTAAGGCATATAAATTGGAAGCATATTAGAAGAAAGACTAAGAAAACCAATATGTATGAAGACGTATACAAAAAGAAGTATAAGGAAAAACTAGAGATAATGGACGCATATTGTCAGTAGAGAGCATAATTTCACAAATAGAAAGAAAAATCAAAGGGTACAACGACTAGAGATGAGATGTTGGTGGTTAGTAGATGCACAACTAAGCAATGTATTAATGCAGATATCAAAATTTTCTGTAGCAACAAGCATATCTTGGCCAATCCCATAGCCAAGATAGCAACTAAGTAATATAGTTGAAAAAAAGTAATTTATTTGTTGGATTCTCGGAAAAATCAAATATGTTTACGAAAGAACTTGTATTAACATGTAGATATTCAGGGATACAATGGTCCTTTATTCTATGCAAAATGAACCAAGGGAGACATAATTGTTAGTATGCAGAAACATGCATAGTTATTATGTATACATATCATCTATGTTGCACAGACATGACAAAATGGTGTTCTTACATGTGTCTTCAATCGTGCAACATAATAACTACTTTCATACCTACTTGAAAATTTGTGTATCGTGTAATTGTATAGTGTTTGTAATCCTTATTTGTGTCTGTATTCATGCAACATAGATAATCAGCAAGATTCCTTAATCTATTTGTTTCCTATAACGTGTGAATTGCTAGTTGCGAAAACAATAACGAAAGGATACGAAGAGAGAAGTCATACCTTGCAAAAAATGAGTCGTCTCATTATTGAGCCAGGAGCAATAAATGAAAAAAATGGTACTTAGCCAAACCTTAACATAAGCCAAGATGTGCTTCCTTATTATACCTGCATTTCACTAGTATATATGAAAATATTTCCATTTTCTGATAATGAATTTTGGAACTCATCTATCACATCCTAGAAGTCAATGCACAATGCGAGATAGACAATGATAGAACAACTATGGCATGTATAAGAAGTTACCAAGAGGTGCAACAAATTCAGAGAGGAAGAAGAAAGTTCCTGATAGATTAAAATATATGCAACCTAAAATTTGCTAGAAAATAACAATAATTTCCATTCATCAATGTACCAATTATATGAATATAAGCAAAATGTCTAACTAAAAGCATCCAAATGATAGTTTGAGCAATTTCGATTATTGTTTGCCCTAAACTAGAAACCCAATGCCCCCGCATACAATCAAAAATTTAGAATCTTTTCTTTGTTCAATATGCAAGTAAAAATAAAAGCTCAATTTCTCAAACCAGTTGAATCAAAAATATAGAATTTTGACTAGAGTAGGTCAGTCTACATATACTAACAACAGATTTCCCTGTATACAACCAACATATCTAAGCAGAAATTCCACAGATCTAGATGATCCGAACCTCAAAGGTCTTATATAGTGCAAAAAGGAAAATAAAGAATACCAATTCAATGTTAGCAAAGATAAAAAATGACATCAAAATTGACCAATTTGAACAAACCTTGCTCAATTAGCATGCTTAGCTACTTGACCAACTCTTAGGAGAAGATCGGGAAAAAAAAATTAGGGTTCGGGTTTCTATATATGGAAATATATTGTAAAAATTTTAGAGTCAAGATATATGGAATGATTGAGAATTTTACCTCCTCCTCTTCCTTTTACTTTGTTCAGAAGTAGAGCAGAGCTTTCCCAAGTCCAGCATTTTCAAAGTGGGTAGGGGGAGATGGATCTATAGGCGGTCGCCCACATCGAATGGAATTGGATAAGCATCTGCTCAAGTGGGGGTTGCGAGAGACCATGACGAGGAAAGGCGATGGTGAGATGGATGGCGGTGGCAGAGGCGTTCGAGCGTTGAGGAAGGTCGATAGTGTGGGACTCCTATCGATCGTCCGTGCGCTGGCCGTGCCTGGCCAAGGCTGAGGAAGGTGAGAAAGAGACGGAGGAGTTTTCCTATGATGGTGTTAAAATAGAGGAATATTGGTTTAGGGTTTTGTGGATAAGGAGGAGGTATATGGTGAATAGGAGTTGTGTTCGGTGTTCGGGTTTCCGGGGGGGTCGGGATGAAGAACATGGGAGAGGGGTTTAGGGCTGTGGGGAAAATCGGGGTCGGAAGGGAAGGGGGAAGAGGGAACGATTGAAGTCGGCTGCGGGGATGAGAGGGCAGACGGCGGATCGCCGGAGAACAGGGTTAGGGCACGGTCGGGAGGGCTGTGGAAGTCGGGGTGGCTGACGAGATGGTCGGAAAAGAAGCCAGGGAAGAGCGCAGAGGAGAGGGGGAGACTTACGGGCTCGGTCGCCGGTCGGGGTTCGCCGGCCGGGGGAAGACTTCCACCGGAGGGGGAGCTCGAGAGGGAGAGGCTGAGAGAGTTGTGGTGTTGGGGATCGGGGGGGAAGGAGGAAAAGAAGTACTTGGATGTGAAATATATAAGAAACCCTCTATTCCCAAATTTTGTTAAAACCGTCACGAAATTTTTTTTTTTGAAAAAATTACGAAAATGGCATCTGAAATGTGCGCGCCTTTTTTTTCTGCACATGCATTACTTGACGGTTATCAGCAAACCGTCAAGTAATGCAATGGGTTTTCTTGACGCTTTGTATAAAACCGTCAAGTAATATGGTCAAATTTTAATATATAACAGAAAAATGGGTGTTTTGTTGACGTATGTCTAAAACCGTCAAGATAACTGCTTTCCTTGACGGTTTTGACCATACGTCAATAAATTGACCGTCAAGAAAGGTCATTTTTCTTGTAGTGTATGAGTTGCCTTTTGCTCCTTTTGTAGGAGTGAATCATCACGGGCAGTCAATATTATTGGGTTACGGGTTGTTGTCTCATGAGAACACAGAGTCTTTTGTCTGGTTATTTGAGTCCTAGCTATCATGTATGTCTGGACGTGCTCCAAAAGCTATAATTACTGACCAATGCAAATCTATGCAAAATGATGTTGAGAAAGTATTTCCAGAGGCACGACATCGGTGGTGCTTGTGGCATATATTGAAAAAGGTCCCTAAAAAATTAAGTCAATTTTCTTTGTATGAAAACATCAAAACAACTTTACATAATGTTGTTTATGACTCTTTAACTATAAAAGAGTTTTAAGATGGATGGGTAGAAATGATTAATAAGTATAATCTTTCTGAAAATGAATGGTTAGGAGATTTGTACAAGGCAAGGGATCGATGGGTTCCAAGTTTTTTGAAAGCTACTTTTTGGGCAGGAATGTCAACTACACAGCGTAGTGAAAGTATGAATGCCTTTTTTGATGACTATGTGAACTCAAAAATAACACTGAAGCAATTTGTTGAACAATATGACAATGCTTGGAGAAGTAAAGTTGAAAAGGAGAAGCAAGAGGATTTTCGTTCCTTCAATTCAATGTATGAGTGTTTAACTGATTATGATTTTGAGAAACAAGTTCAGAGTGTTTTCACCAATACAAAGTTTAATGAGTTCCAGGAAGAGTTAAAGAGGTTGATATATTGTCATCCCTCACTTAATGAAGAAAAAGGCTCATATGAAGTTACTGAAGATGTTAAATTTGGTGAAAATAAATGGAAGCATAAGAAGTATATCGTTCATTTTATTGAACAAACTTCTGAAGTCAATTGTATGTGTCGTTTATTTGAGTTCAAAGGGATTTTATGTAGGCACTCACTTTCTGTATTCACTCTAAGAAAAGTAAAAAAAAATTCCAGAGAGATACATTATGTCTCGGTGGCGAAAAGATTTGAAGCATGTGCACACTTTTGTTAGGACCAGATACAATGATTTGGATCTTAGTCCAGATACACAACGCTACACAAAAATATCCAACAGTTTTCATGAAGTTGCAACATTGGCAAAAAGTTTCGAAGAGACATGTGAAATCGTTATGGGTCTTATCAATGAAATGAAAACTAAACTCATGGCCGATGAAGAAATATGTGGGAGCAATCAAGTTGACTTGGCTCATTCACCAAAATGTACAAATGTTGGTATTGAGATGACAAATAGAAGTGATTAGGTGCTCAGCCCATCAGCTGTAAAACGAAGAGGTCGACCACTCGTGAATAGAAAGGTTTCAAAGTAGAAGAAGTGATTAAAAAGCTAAAAAAAAAAAGTTAACAAGAAAAAAGAAGTCAAAGAAAACACCCAAAAAAAAGAGAAGTTGGAAGAAGGTACAGAGTTAATGTGTTATGTTGTCAAATTTATTTATTTTTTCGGATTAATTAGTGTTTATTTTATTTTATTTTTTGCTTCTTATCACAGAATGAGACTGGAACACAAGAAAGCTCAATGGAATATCAACTGCAAGTAAGTTTACACACTTTCTTAGTTGTTTTCCTCTTTTTTATAGATCTATAATAATGGTTATTTGTTTTTTTATTTAAATTTGTGCATGGTTCCCAACAGCAACTACTTAGTAATGATAAATTAGGAGGTGTTCCCCACCCTTCAAATACCCCTCTTATGATCAATGAGATTGGAACACAAGAGAGCTTGAATCTATCTATCTCAAATCAGCTTTTGGGAGGCGCTCATTATAGATCTATGGGATATGTAGATTTGCTTAGTTCTTTACATGTAAGTTTATAAGTATGTTCTGTTCATTCTTTTTCTTTTTTATTTGCGTCTATTGACAAGTAATACTAAATTTTATATGTACAGGCTAATCAAAATTTGATATGGAATGGTGGAATGCTAAGTACACAAGACAATATCCAAAGAACTGCTTCAATTGATACAACGGAGCTTGATGAAAAAGTTGCAAGGATCATTCAACTCGGGTTTGGAAGGGAAGTTGTGATAGAAGCCCTTCGATTTTCTAATGGAAATGAACGAAAAGCTATTGAGTTTCTCAATAATGACAAGCTATTTAATTGAACCTATAATAAGATTGTTTGCTTTCTTTCTTTTGTAATCAATTGTATTTCAGTTTCAAGTAAGATTATATTTTGTTTCTCCTAGATGAAGCATGAATGTTTCTGATTATTTTGAGATTAATCCATACTTTTCTTCATATTCTACTCCGATGGTATACTGATTTGATAATTGCATTCAGACAATTTTGTGTGCCATGAATCTTGGTAGTTTTATTTTGTTTCTAAAATAGACGACTGCCTTTTTTTGTATCTGTAGGTTCGTTTTGCTCTTTAACTTGTGTAGGTTAATTATTTTGATATTAGAGTCCAATGGTAAGCATTCCAGGATTTTTTTATGTGAAGCATCTTTAGAAGATCAGTGCATAATCTTCCTTCTAAAAGAATTTGGCCACATTGGATTTAGTAGATGCTAAACCGGTGATCATTAGAAGGTTCTTTCTGCATGAAGCAGCTTCATATTCATATTGAACCATTTTGGTCAGTGAAACATAATCTGCATGAAGCATCTTTATATTCCACCATTTTGCTGCCTCAATCATCTGCAGGTTCTTTCTGCTACTGAGTTGCCTATAATCCACCATTTTGTATGTCAACTATTATGGTAATTAGAATGCTTGTGACGAGAAAGCTGGGTACTGAAAATCAGAGTGTTCAGAGCGAGAAAAAGTTAGGGCTGAGAAATAGGAGGGTTTATTATCAATGGTGGTTTTGGTTGTGCTGTAATTTAGACTGGAACTTCTTTTTCTCTTTTTTATTATTAGTGTCCCATGTTCAGTAGCTAAAGAGGGTAGACAATGCTTGAAGGTAGTTTCTTATGTAAATCTTACATTTCTAATCCAGAGTATTGAAAAGTGTGTAACTTGGAAATGCAATTTAGTCAGTTCGGTTGATCTTTCTATAAAGCTTCTGATATGCTTCCTAAATGCTTTGCATTGTTGGATAATGGCTTCTTGATAATGCATTTGGTAAAATGTGCAAATGTAATATGGACAAGTATTGTAGTTTTGCCAGCTTGGTTGATATTTATATAGAACTTCTCATTTGGTTCTAAATGCTTTTATATTGTTGAGAGTGGCTTCTTGATAATGCATTAACAAACTTTGCAAATGTAATGTAGATGAGTATGAACAGATTTGTATTTTCAGCTTCAGAGCTGCATATCTCCAAGATATATGGCACACGAAACTGTCCGAATGCAATTATCAAATCAGTATACCATCAAAGTACTCAAAGACAAATTTGGATTCAATCACACAACAGTTCTTTGAGTCAGTTGAATAGAGGTCCATCATAAATTAGAAAGGCATCTCAAATACACCAAATACAATACAAGAAAAATACCATTTTATATCGGGTAAAAACTGTCATATATGATATTTTATGACGATTTATTTTACTTGGACAACCATGATGAAAACGGGTGTTATAAATGTTTATAATAACCGTTATGAATAGGTAGACCTTATATGACATTTTCTGTTTGGAATCGATATAAATATTTTTGTAGTATATATAAAAAAAAAATTATAAACCGACATTAAAGATAGTATTATATAACAATCAAATATTCAACCGACATTAAAGTCCCATTATGTACAAAATTTTTTTGATAACTAACATATATTCATAACGTTTTGTAAACATGAAAGTAGTCATAAAACGTCAAGTAGAGGACATATATACATAAAGGTTTTAGCCATATATAATCTGTGAAAACTTATAAATTAATGTGTTATAAAAGCAATGACCAACGTGAATTTCCAGAACATCCAAAATTTCTAGAACGACATATACTATAACATCTGAAACATTTCATTCATATTTTCCAATTCCAAATATCGTACAATCTTAATTACATTCCAAATATCCCATCTTAATTACATATATCTGTCTCTTTTTCAGCCTTTGCTTAACATATCGTCATCTTAATTATACATTTCAAAAATTCCAGCCTCAAAATATTTCTTCTGCATTCAGCAACACAAAGGACTCCTTCAAAAGACGGTCGACAGGAGCAACCTGAGAATCCACGATTCTATAACCAACAAATAAATAAAGGTACAAATAAGATACTTCAAAGTTGAAATCAGATGAATCTTATACCTGACCAAACTGTGTTGGCTAAAGCCCAAAAAATTCTAGTTATCCCACCCAAAAAAACCAAATTGAAACCCTTTATACCATCTGCAGATGCACAATCAGACAGCAGCAGTTATATGCACAAATTAATAAAATGAAGATAACTAGAACATAATCCAGCAGTTATATGTAGCAACAGCAATTATATCCACAAATTAATAATGGGTCTTTAAAGAGGCTCAGATCGACAAACGTCTCCAGGAACATGCCGCAACATCACAAGATGGTAGAGATTCACTCAATGAGAATTCTAATTGTTGTCATTATCCCATTTTTATAGATATTTTTGATAAAAAAAAGAATAAAATAAAGAGAGATTCCATCAGAATGTGGATTTTGAAATCACATACATCTTAACAAACTGGCTGCAGCTTAGCCACCACGCCAGCGGAAGACAGAAAAAAGAAAGCCAAAAACCCAATAAATAAGTACAACTTAAATGAAAATTAGCAATCTGCAACAATCATCATCGCCTCTTTTAAAAACAGATAGCACATATCAAAATGAAACATAAGCAGCAGTATGTAGTAAGAGCACAAACCAAGTACTGACCACCTACACTTAGACTCACAAAATCTAAACCACCGACCACCTCCAGTTATCCCTCTAACACTCATACTGCTGGACACTTAAATCCAACAAATTCTTCCAGGCCACATGCACTTAGACTCTGAACCACAGGCTACGTCCAGTATGTAGTAAGAGCCAAACGCAGGCCTGAATAGACCTAGGCTATGTCCACATCAGGTCATGCTTGCTCGATGGCCAAATGACCAAGAATTACTGGAAATAGGCCAATTGGTCATGTGAAACGTCCACATTGTTACCTAACTACTAGGCAGAACAGGAAAGTATCTACTGATACTTTACTGATACCAAGTTTGCAGGCAATTCAAACTGAAAGCATAAAGGATACATTTGGTATTTAAACAAGTAATGGGCTGGACAGGATTGGCAGTGAGCTAAGGAGTGTGAACCATAATTAAATACAGGGAAGTAATTTACAAAAAATGAATTCCATTTTTTTATCCACGATTTAGGAGGCTCAGATCGACAAAAGAAAGAAATAATTGATAAGAGGCGTAGATCGACAAACATCTCCAGAAACATGTTGTGCCATCACAAGATGGTAGAGATTCATTCAATGAGAATTCTTATTGTTGTCATTATCCCAATTTTATAGATATTTGTTGATAAAAAAGAATGAAATAAAGAGAGATTCCATCAGAATATGGATTTTGAAATCACGTACATCTTACCAAACTGGCTGCAGCTTAGCCACCGTACCAGCGGAAGACAGGAAAAAGAAAGCCAAAAAACCAATAAATAAGTACAACTTAAATGGTAATTAGCATTCTGTAAGAATCATCATAGCCTCTTTTAAAAATAGATAGCACAATAAGCAGTCTCTTTAAAGAAAGGGTATCCATCTACAAGTAAGAAGTACCTCAACTCTCATGTTGTCATATGAGAGGCAATGAATTCGATGAGTTTGCACCGGACTTCATCTATTTCCTCCCTTGTTTATGTTGGTTTTTCAGCCAACTGTTTTAACTGAACGGTTAGGAAAAAATGGTTACATTTCTATAATTTCAAAATAGTAATTAAGGATTAAATTCATGAATAATTTACCTTTGTCTCGAACGGCATAGAACAACCCTCCATAAGTTCCCTGAAGAACTTTATAACAAAATACCCACATTCAAAACCCCCTGATTGCTTTGGGCACTGCATAAATATATTATTTAGTAGCAAGAAAATATCACATCGATGATTATATAGCTATTAAGTCCTATATCATTTTGATTACCTTGGGAGTTTTCCATGTTGGCTTCTGCATTAATCATTTTCCACCAATATAAGATGTTTTAAGCCCACTAGTAGAAAATAAGTTTATATGAATATCAGAATACACAGTTAATAATAAATGAATTGAGAATGAAGATGTCACTCACGTATATATGTGCAACTGAATGTTTCCTCTAGGCTTGAAATTCAGCGAGTCCAACCAATAAACAACAAAGGTAGAAAGGTCGATCACAATCAAAACCCAGTGCACCCTATAATTGAATGGAATCAAACATAGTTGAATAATAAAGTAAAATGTGGCTAGTGAGTAAGTCTTCTTACTTTGGAAATGGAATGGAATCAAACATAGTTGGTTCCGATTTGCAGTTTGGAGTCTCTCTCTAATCAAATTAGATATTTCATTCCCTGATGCTTTACTAATGGCAAAAGGAGTGAATAATATCACAAATTCCTGAGAGCTTATAAACTTGTCATATAAAAACCAAAAGCAAAACAAAAAAAATAGTACATAAATATGGTGTCAATCTTTATTAAGTAATACACATAATATGAAAATTTTCACTTTATGTATGCTGTAATACATGTGCCATCTAGCCAACCTATCGAACATAATTCCAGCTAAGCCTTTTCGGAAAGATAACAAAATATGTCAACTTCAAACATCCCTTTCTCTAATGGGATTTTGACGTTATTGATGCCATCCATTGTTTCTACCACCATGTCTTAAACGTATCAATTATACTAAAATCATCGGCATCATTCCTTGTAAAATCTTCAACTTGCATTATGTTTTTTTGCTATTTTGCATATTTAAATCGTTAAGACAATATTATATAAAAATAAATGAAGCACGCATATTAAATAATATTACCTCAATGACAAACTCTTTAGGCCATGCTACGAGAGACCCAATTGCATCTTTAACATTTTCCATCCCCCCATAAACGGGCACGGGGAGGCTTGTATTAGGAGAAAGGGCCTTCATGATTGAAACCCTTACATTATGTTCTCCTAAATCTATATTATGAATTTTCTCACTATGTCCAACTTTTTCAAAGACCACCCCCTCGGCAACAATATTATCTTTTCTGCCAAAGGCTAGCTTGCATTCCTTTCCCTAAACAAAATAAACTTGTAGTTATCGTGGATATTAATAAATGTTATATAGGCGGTTGAGGGCAACTAAATTATTTAATATATGCTTACTGTGCCAATGTGCAATGCAGGGCGTGATACATGTTTCTTCCTTAACGGACTTGATACATGTTTCTTCCTTAACAGACTGCTTTGTTTCAACTATGTATAGAAGATAGAAGATAGAAAGCATGTTAGAATAAGCATATAATGATTAAATCTAATTTGTAATAAGCATTACCTTAGAACTAGGTGACAGACTCTTAATTCCAACTGACCCTTGTTCACTCCTCGAAGACTTCCTATAATTCCTGTTGGAACTTGCTTTGGTATTGGAAGCAACCTTCTCAGATAGTTATGAATCACCTTTGGCTTGAATTTCTTTCAACATGGCCTCCAATTCTTGGTTTCTTTTTTTTTGCTTCCAACTGGGACTTAAGTAATTGATTTTGTCTTCTAATTCCTCGT